>OY282591.1:19718932-20318932 GCA_958298965.1 Chrysolina haemoptera | reverse complement strand
TAATAGGCGCCATTTTGCAGCGTGCCTGAATGCTTTCGTTCATCTATAAAATATTTTGGCTGCAGGTGAAAATATTTTTGTTTTACTTGTTTAGAAAAAAAAACCATATTCGTCGTTTCACGCTCAAGGGTTGGTTGGTTAACGAACCACAGTAGTCGACAAGACATATATAATGTGAAAATAATGAATACAAAATATAAAAAAATAAAAACACGTTTTGTTGAAGAAAGATAAATCAAAATTTTTCGTTCATTACGCACTGAACAGTTAGGAGGTTACATGAAACATTTTTCATTTATTTTCACAACAAAAGTAGCATTTATAAGGTAACCGACGTGTTTAACTCTATGCTATGTGTAGCGAAACTGAATGATCTGATGTCTGTAACGAACCGAGGTATTTGGGAGTATACGCAGAGCAACTATTTTGACAGGGTCGGTTTTCATTCAAGTGGTATATTTACGTATAATCTAGTTCCTTATTTGTAGATATTGACTCATAGGCTGTACGGTTCATAATTCATATGAAGCAGGTCGGAAAATAGAACAGAAATTAAGCGGGTACATAGGCTCAAGTTTTCCTTTGCCACTTTCTTACATGCTCTCTGCACTTTCAAATCCCGTAAAAACCTGAAAATGTACGGTGAGTCACTATCTACAATTTAGAAACTAGACTATATCCATTTCGTCATCTTACCCACTTCGCCAACTTACCCGCCTTTCGCATATACACTCTTCATCATTCTTGTTTCTACGAGAAAAAAAGTCCTGTAGTGTTGTAGGCAGATTTTTTCTGTTTTTGAGTTTGAAAAATAAAGACAGACGGTTGGAAAATTAATCATTTAAAATGCTACTTCCATATTAAATATCTGTCATTCTCACCTACCCATTATTCAATTTTGGTCTAAAAATTCTGTATTCGAATAACGCACCACAATTCAAGTATGGGCTGGGAAGTGAAAAAAGACATGAAGTGATGTTAATAATTCAATACGAAAACAAGAACAACTGTAGTTCATCATTAAATTGTCTCAGGGGTGGCGTTATATGTTTTCTGAAGTCTTATCTCACTCTGGGGAATACCCTTGATGCAACTGCCGTAAACTCTTAGCTCATGGGAGTAAAAATAAGTGTGAATGAAACCACAACTCCGAACAGTAAACGTAAATTTATATCACATAGACTTTACATACTCATATAATTACATTAAAAAATGAAAAATTGTTACTAGCCGAGAGTAGAATAAAAACTACAGATTTTGTGAAACATTCCCAAATCTCACAATTTTTTACTGTCGATAATGAGTTCAAGAGTTCAGTAAATAATCGATTATGTGAGCTACAAATTATTCGAAATATATTTGGCATGGGAAAACCTATTCTTTGAATTCATGGCCTAGCAGAGAAAAAAATGTTTGCTGTAGTTTCGTGTCCGTAGTGAAATGGATGGACGTGTGACAGTGTCTGGCCACAAAGAAGAAAACTAAAGAATACGCTTCATTTCCAACATGGACTGAAGAGTTAAAAATAATTGACAATTTAATAACTCAAATGTAAAAAAAGCGTGGGTGCTTTCGATCTATTATCTCATATTTTTTCTTTAATTTAACAATACTGAGAGTTCAAGAGCTCAAGACGACTTAGTCAAAGTCAAGCACCACATGCTTTTTTACATTTGAGTAATTAAATTGTAAATTATTTTCTACTACTCAGGCCATGTTGGAAGTATAGCGTGTTCTTTAGTTTTTTTAAATTATCATTTTTTTATGACTAAAGAATCGAAACTGACCATATTCACAAAACTCGTCCTCCATCTTGGGCCGCCATCTTGAATTCATAAATTTTCACAAAAAATTCATAATCTCTGATACCGAAAACCCTCACACATCAATTTTGAATCGAATCAGACCATAATAACCAATATCGTCCGCCATCTTTAATTTATGACTATTACAAAAAAATTGAAGTATACGACCTGATAAAGCCTCACATACCAATTTTGAAGCGAATCTGACCATAATCACAAATCTCGTCCTCCATCTTGTAGTCGCCATTTCGATTTTATGAATTTTGATAAAAATTCATAATCTCTGGCCTCGAAAACCCTCACATACCAATTTTGAATCGAATCGGACCATTATCACAAATGTCGTCCGCCATATTTTAGCCATAATTTTGTTTTTTTCTATAACAAAAATGTCATATTGCATTTTCTCCGGGATTATGAACACATGCCAAATTTCAAATCATTCAGATGGGTTAAGTAGGTATTGTCATGATTGTAAAAAGCTACAAAATCAAAATCACTGAGCATTCCTAAAATCAGGTGAAAATTTTGGATAAAAGTTCGAAATTCTGAAAGTCAAAGATGAAAGAATTTTTTGAATATAATATGAGCAAAATCACATTCAGCATATTTTGACATAATAACTTTAGAACAGAATTCAGGAAATTTCAATCAGTAAAGATGAGAAATTGGATATAGAGATATAAAGAAAAAGATACTTGGTCGATTATACTCAAATAGGAATAATACTTAGGCAAAAAGAAAAATATAAACAAGAATTGTTTTACAAATTAATTAAAATGAATGACAACATTCATGAAGTTTGATATCCATTTATTTCAGGACATGAAACGACGCTTTAGAAAATTTGATATGAAACGAAATCTTTAACACATAATTGAACGATATTATAACAATCCTGAAATTTAAAGCTTTCTAAAAATGTTAAAATTATTCTCCAAGACATAATATTTAATTAGTAATGGATTGCCAAACATTAGCATTTAAGAGATTTCACTTATTGTTGCTAGGAAATTTAGACAAAAATTGTTTTTTTGTCAACAAAAGAGGCCAAAGAGCTCGCCAAAAAGGTAACCAAAGGAGGAAGGAAGAAAATTTTTATGTAACACAAATTTGTATTGAGTCAGGGTATTGATGAAAAGTTTGCAAGTTTCCAAGGAAGATATTCGGTAGTGAATGAAAAATTTCTAGTGTCCAGTTCCCAGATGTATGCATATTCGTCATGGACAAGACGAGCGATCTGCAGATGTTCTACACCAACACATACAGGTAAAAGGCCTTTAAACATAAACCGTTGCAACGTACTCCGATCTAATATAACCATTCTTCTGAGTTCATGAACAATATCCATTTGTTTTCAAATAGTGCCCGGGAGTGATAATAAACTCATATTTATCAAAAACCCTTTCGTAAACAATACGTGTTTATTAACTATTAATCACAAATTCACTGAACTGAAGAATTTAAGGGATAGTTAGGTTAGGACAATAGGCGAATCATGCCAAGCAAAGCAAAGTTAAATTTAGGAAGGTTTGATCATATGATACCATACTGTATAATTCAGATATAAGGTTTGCTCATTTGCATTTGAAATCGTATCATGAAGTGATGGATTATATCAATTAATTTGTTGTATCTATTGAAATTTTACTGTGTTTTTCTCATTTATTTGGTTTGAATTGCTGAATTCTTCATATCATATGTCATCAAGAATCATCTGCTGCCCAGATAATCACCCTGAGAGGCAACGAAATACTCCACCAAGACAAAAGTATACACTTTGCAAAAGAGCCTATGAATAATCAGAATAATAATATTTAATAGATTATTATAAAACATTCTCATTATAACAGTACATAGACAAACAACGCATACTTCACTTACCATATTTGTGCAGTAAAGTATCGTCTTATAAATTAAAATTGTTTTGATCGCAATTACCCCTATCTATTGGGCAATTGCGCTCAAAGTTAATGTCAATTTTTGGTCATAAACCAAAAAATTATCAAAATTTTCCAAGGTTCGTATAGGTAAATATCAAGAGAGTAGGTGTTCCCTGCGCAAATAAATTATTTGCAGGTACCTGTGAGTGAAGTAAGCAACAAAAAAATATTTATATGTATATTTTTTAGGTGAGCGCAGTTTCTTCCAGCTCCTCTATACGCATGTTATCTTTGGTAAGGAATATTTAGGACAATGGATCCCTCGTGAGTTTTCTAAGAAAAGCATAGGTGATAACGTGAATCCAAATTGACTCCATTGACAATACAAGTTAACTCGCGACAGAAATATAGCGATTCTTGAAGTATGGTTACACTCCACAATTCATTTGAACCGTATTAAGGATGAAAAGAAGTTATAACCAGATCTGCGTAACTTGCTTGGACTTGGAATAAACAAAATTATTATTTCCTCATAAACATTTTCCACCAGTACTCAATCTCTCACAAAACAGAAATGCTTTATCACATTACCATTGACCTTCAACATTGAATATTCATTCCAAAGCTTACAATCTTCAAGAAATTATACTGATTTATATCTCTTTTACTTCATGTCCCTGACTCTCTCGCTGTCGAGGGAACAGAACTTTTATTTTCATGTAATCCCAAAGATAAAGAACGAATTCATGTTCATTTATGTTCCCTTCCAGCTTGAAAGGACATATAGTTTCAGAATACATGAGAACATATCTCAAGAGCAGTAAAGAATAAATAGGTTATCAAGCTATTCATGCCAAACGGAAAGGTCTGGTTGGTGCTTGATTCTCCTTAAATAGCATATATTATATCAAAAGACATATGCTGCCGTCTTAACAAGAAAGTTCCTATTTTATTTATTTATTTAAGTTCTGAGAAAATCAGGTTTTTGTCTCATTTTATTATACAATACATGGTATTTTAAGAAACTTTACATATTTCATTTTATATACAGTGACCGCCAAAAAGTGTATGTACCATATGGGAAAAAAGTTTATTATTAGAGTATTAGAAAGAAAATTCTTGGGAAAAGTTTGTGCATGTCCGATAACCTAAAAATCGATTTTGACACATGTCACGTGATCGCTGGTATGGCGGCAAATTGAAAAAAATTACTATGAGAACGCAAAAAGTGGAGTAAAATGGTAAGATATCAAAAAAAGTTATTCGAAAAAGTTGCTTAGAATTAAATTTTATACACATATACAAAGTTTGAAAAGATAATGAGAGAAAATTGAAAATAGAAATTTTTTAAAAATATTTTCTAGCTATAAAAATATCAAATTTTTATCATATGAATAGCTTGACCATACTGAAACATTTGTATTTCAATGATAATGACAAAACTTTTTCATTTTCTCTACACCAGTAGGCACTAAATTAAAAAAATTGGTTTTTGTTAAAACCCTGGCTGTTACATTGGTTCGTATCTAACAGTTATATCAGAATTCCACGACCATTGTGATGACATGATACTCCAGAAACATGATGTTTTCCAGATTATAATCAAGTTTCGATGATAATCGTGCCAGAGCGTTTCACTTCGCATGCAATGTTGAAAACTCAAGCCTCTTTAATTTGACGCACTATTTTTAAGATTATGTGCGAAGTGAAACGTTCGTGCACGATTATCATCAAAAATTGATTATAATCTGAAAAACACGATATTTTTGGATCTCCCTATCATCGCAATAATAGTGGAATTGTGATTTATCTATTAGATATGAACCAATGTAACAGCAAGTATGGAGAAAATGAGAAAGTTTTGTTATTATCATCGGAATACAAATATTTCAGTATGGTCAAGCAATTCATAAAAAAATAATTTGATATTTTTCTACAGCTAGAAAACTATTTGAAAAAAATTGCTGTTTTCAATATTCCCATATAATTTTCTCAAACTCTGTATATGTGTATAAAATTGAATTCTAAGCAACTTTTTCAAATAACTTTTTTCGATATCTTGCCATTTTATCCGACTTTTCGACTATTCATGGTAATTTTTTTCAATTGGCCGCCATACCAGCGATCACGTGACATGTGTCAAAATCGATTTTTAGGTTATCGGACATGCACAAACTTTTCCCAAGAATCTTTTTTTTAATACTCTAATAATAAACTTTTTTCCCATATGGTACATACTTTTTGGCGGTCACTGTATTATGGCGGAACATAGAATCTAATTGCTAGTCATAATTTTGATTTACCTCTTCCGATTAGGAGATATTTGATAATATTTTCACTTACGACAATGTAGTTTAGTATATGAAATTAGGTTGTTTTCAATTTTACTTACTGAATTCATCCTAAATGAAACTGATATTTTAAATGCTGAAATTTTTAATTAAATTATTATATATAAACACCAAACATATTATTTATATAATAATATAAATAATAGGAACATAAGACAGAAAAAAGGGATAATACGGATATTAATCATTTCCTTCATCAAAACCATCTTCGTAACCTGCAAGTCTTCCCAAAATTTCATACGATTTTGAGGAATGTGCGCTTTTAATTTGGATATAAGATTATGTTTTCAATCTAAAGACACAATGCGACATGTGTTACGAGCCTGCGGCTTCGTTAGCGTGCCCCTAACATACTTCTCCATAAATATATCCTTTAAATCAATAAATTCGTTTTCAAATTCTGTTTTTTAAGAAAAAAAATAATTTTCTCTTTTAAAATAAAGACAAAGTATGTCTTTTCAATAAAAGCGAGAAGTAGGTTTTTGTAACTTGCATTTAGAAGTGTAGTCTGTGAAGGAAAAAAATTATTGTACAATTTGCATTTTTACTTTTGACTTTTGACGAATTGGCTTGTTGTACCACATCATCACAAAAATCGCCAAAATTGTCAAAATCGTATACCTTTTTCTTTCTCTTTAGGTTCAACTTGATGGTGAAAAGAGTCAGCTGCCATAGAAGTATGGCCTGGCTCGAAAAAATTTATTATTACATTTTTTACAGCGACTTCTGAACTGTTAACTAGATAGATCCAGAAACTAAAAAGTCACCAATTTTAATTTTGACTAGAATAATTATTGTCAAGCTAAATTGAAATGTATTAAATGTCCCTATTTGCCTTAAAAAAATGCATAAAACGTTGAGAACCATGGGAGGTCCATTGCGAAGAGTACCTCTAAAAAACTTGGTTCTATCTACTTTTCCTCGGCTCTCACGATGTTCTTTGAACAATATAGGATTTTCCTTTTCGTGTGGGAACCAGAACTTGAACAAAAAAAAATAATAGCATCTTTGGATCTGCTGGCAACTCCCTTATGCCACAACAGCCTACACGGAAAAAAATGTATTGTTTTTCGTTTTATGCTTTATGTTTTTTGGAATGGCCTTTAGGAATATAAGTTTAAAATACTCCCTAATGTGTGAGACATTTACACAATGAGTTTTTTAAATATCTCATCTCTTCTTCCTCGTCCTCTAGCTATCCCTTCCTTCTCAACCGGTCGGGGGCTGAATAGAACGTGTTGAAGATTGATATGGTCTTGCTAGTAAGCCTCGGCCCCAGTGAATTCCAGTATAGCGCGGGTTGTGCCCTCGTTTGGCGGGTAGTCTTGTTTGTGATTTATTACTCTTGCGTGTTGTACCTTTTCAATAAAAAATGTGTGAAATTTATCCACAATTATGTATTACACATATTGTGTGAATAATTTACAGAACTAGGGAAAATTTCACCACAAACCGAAATAACCAATCATTGGTAAAAATATATTACAACCAGGTGTACTTATTTTCAACAATTGTATAAATTACTTGCACACTTTTTTTCAGACTGTCAAAGGAAAAAATATACACCGGGATTTTTTTCCGTGATAAGGGTAGGCAGGCGCGTGCCTAGGGTCATTCTATGGAAGGGGTAATCTTCTTCATCACAGTTTTTGGGCATAGTATCTACTATAAAGTTACCATTTACGTTCGGGGGGGGGGCGTAATTACCCCATTACCCCCACTCAGGCACGCGCCTGAGGGTAGGTTTTAGACTTCCTTCCAAGCAAGACGAAATAGTGTATAAAAGTGGATAAAAAGGTCTTTCAAACACACGCGATTTTTCGAGCACAACGGTGTTAGAAAGATCAGTTATCCACGAATACTTTATGAAATTTTTTTCAATTGGTGCACTTTGAAATCATAGAGACTGGTTTCATTCTTACAAATATTGAAAACAAGAACTTATAATGCAAAATGGTTGAATTCGTGACGTGACATCAGTATACCTTTCGTTAATGTTTGAATAAAAGTTTTTCATTTGTTTGGAATATTTCATTTGATGTTACAAGGTACTCTGCCAGATAAGAATCATAACATTGTCAGTCTGTCTTCACTGTTCTCGAATTGTTAACGTTGACTTTAAAAAACGCGCGTTTTTTGAGGCGTGCTTTAAATAGGTAAAAAATTGCACCAATTGAAAAAAAACTCATTTTATGCTATGATACGTGGCGTGAATATAATTTCTTATTTAAATGTTTCTAAACGATGCAGCATTATCATCTAAAAATTAGGGAAATTATGTTATATGATGCGTAAAAGCTAAACAGTTTTCTCAAAAGTCTATTCATCTATCTATTTTTTATCATCTTGTTTTATTTTCTATGCATCTTCATGATTTTAGCTTATGAATTTTTCATTTTTCACACACGTCGCAGTTAGCAAGATTTCCTATATCAGCTTCATGAGACGTGGCTTTTTTGTGTATTTCAGTCTTCGCATTCCCAGAATTCTTCATTTCCTAGATTGGCAAAGGATATATTTAGATCATTACTTAACATTTTTCTGTATAATTCGTAAAGAAGTCTGTATTTGTATATTTTGGTAAACAATTTTTATACCAAAGTGTTATGTTTATATCACTGGGTAGGTATTTTCTATTATGAGCGTGTTCTCTTCTGTAATGCGATATCATAGGGTTAAATGAATTAACATTTGCAATAATTGTGTTTCTGCCTGCTTTGCGTGGGTATGAACGCCCTCTTTTTAGGTATTGTTGATTTTGGATCTGTTTTACGTAAATTTTTCAACATTCTATCACTTCCTTTTTCATAACCCAATGTCGCTAAAAATAAAAATTTCTTACAACCGAGTACCAATTCGACTTTCTCAAATGTTTAATAGTATTTATTGGAACACACTCTTGGTGATGTTTGATTTTTGGTTGTCTTCTATTTTTTACTTTGTTTCACCCTCTACAAAACAAACTGTTTTTGTTGTTCCTTATGGTGATATCCAGTACTGTTTATTAATGCCTCTTTGTCTAGTATACGAATTTTTTTGGGTGCAACTGAGGTCAATTGAGTGGTTCCTCAAATGTTTTTATTTAACATTTTAGTGAACTGACGTCAAATAATTTTTACAATGATATCATATTTAGTGGAAGCCGGAGTTTATTAATAAACGCCAAAACTAAGTGGCTAATGACAACATTTACTTTGTTGACAGTGCGAAACACTGAATCATTATATCACGTCGTCAAGGGTATATTCAGTTATCAATACCTGGTTACTAGGTAGTACTCGCAGTCGCAATTGGCCACTTCAGTGATGAGTTGTATAATCAGAAGTAACACCACGAGAATATCATCAATAATCGATTATACTTCCAAGTCACGAGAAGTATTTTGCGAAAGGAATACGTCGAATTACGAGGTGAATATAATCAATTATTTTCGTTTGCTCGAGTGGTATTCGTTACGATTATATATCGAATAAACTTGATGATTCTTTCTTTGACGTTAATTGACAAAAGAATGATAGAACTGTTATATTTGGAGAAAGCAAAACACCAAATCAAAATACCAAATCGATTATACCACGTTGTCAAGAATATACTAACTTATCGATACGTGATTACTAGGTAAAATTCGCAGCTGATATTGGCTTAGTTCATAATGACTTATATAATCATTATAACTCTCATACACTAGAAATAATTAACCGTTCTTTGGATGTTTTAATGAAACTCTTATCGAAAACTGTTTGGATAAAAAAAGAAATACACCTTGGCAAATCTATTTGGAATATGAAAACGGCACGCCTATGGATGCGCGGTAGCAGCAGAGCTCAGTATACAGTATCGGAAACTTTACATCTGGGGTATAGACAGAAATCCACGCGAGCAACAAAGAACGCAATGATATGATAATACCACATAAATAAGAGAGACGCACCTCACCTGACGAATTAACAGCTCAGTGGATATCCCTTCCTCGAGCGAGTAGAGGAGAAATTGTAATGCTCTCTCAACAACAGCATAGTGAGCTATTCTTCATGCTCTCATAAAACCACCATACCCCAGATGAAAACTTTCCGATACTGTATATTCTAACTGAATGTACAATTAAGTACATTTTGTTATGTATATCAAATCCTATTATATACACGAATCCGTTACATTGATATTCCCTCTACGAACGATGCAGGAAAAAACCCATTCATCATTTACGGAAAAACTTCGAAGATTCATTGTGACAATGACGGAGTGAAACACATCGCCTGTTTCAGAAACTACTTACCGAAACCATGAATTCCTTATGTTTATTATTCAGGTCAAATTTTCACGGCTGAGAGATTCCGAAGCACCGGTCCTAACGAGGTTATTTACCGGAAAGGCACAAAGAGCAAAGAGTAAACGAGAAATCGCAGCTCTCTCTGATAGTGATGTATCCTTGCATTACATTTCCTCGGGGTCTGTCAACATTTCATGTTTGCGATCGCCATTCCTGCCGTGCCAAGACAATAAATCACGTGGAATGTCTCACGTAATTTAAGACCTTTCGTGGAGTCCGTCCCGTCAACTTTTTTTCATGACACAGGAAAAATGGTTTCCGTTGAGATGCAACTGTTACCATCATCATTGCTGAGGCTCATCATCGAAAGTGAACTGTAAAAAACGTATATACTGTACAGTGAATCGTTCTAAGAATATAGGGATATCCTATGTATCTTTTTGTTGAGCAATTAGGTTCAGAAACTATCGAGTTCACGGAAGAGTGAGGCGGCCACATCACAGAGTAATCAAATACATACAGTGCGGCTTTTAATAGTCCCCCCCCCCCGTTAACTTTTGAACGGTTCGACGTAGAGACATGAATGAAAAATCGTTCCGAGGGTTGAACCAATACTCCATTTTGAAATAAAGAATATGGTGATTGCTCAATAGCGGGCGCGGGGAGCCCATCAACTCAAAATTTTTAAATAGCATGAGGGTTCAAGTGGCACATCATTTAAAAGAGAATTCAATTCTCTTTACAACCATCTAAATATATTTGAATTATGTCTATAATTTCTTTTCCAATTTCGATTTTTATGCCTTTCTAAATTTTTAAGTTAATGTGCCACCAGCGCCATTTGTCGAGTACTTGCGAGGTTTCTTCTCTCAAAAAGTAGTATCGGTAACACTCTTCAAAACATTTATGGTTTCATTGTTGCACATCAAACCGTTCAAATTTATCGAGGTATGAGTAGTTTCAGATCCTCATTTATATTTGAAATTTCGAATTTGAATTGCAAAAAAAAATATTAACGAAATTCAAAAATAATTCGATGGTTGCCATTTAAAAATTTTTAGTTGATGTGTCCCCCCTTCCCCTGTCCGGCAATCACCATTTTTTTTCATTTCAAAAAGTAGAATTGGTAAAACTCTCGAAACCGTTTTTTTTTCATGTTTCTACGTCGGATTGTTCAAAAGTTAACGGGGGGTGGGCTATTAACCCTAGAGAGCTAACGTGTTTTGAATGTACGTAATTACTACCCTATCGTAAAATTTACGACTTTTTCAAATAACCATAAACTGTAAAAGTAAAATGGCGGTTGATGTTTATTTATATTTATAACTGAAATTAACATGTATTCTAAACAAAAACACAAGAATGAGGTGAAAAAGAAGAATATTTTCTAACATTGAGTGCATGATGTTGAACTGTGTTTCTGTTTGGCACATATGGGGCTTTTGTGCTGATCGCAATTATTGGAGTTGCCATTCTTCTTTCTTTTCGATGGACAAAGGCTACAAATGGTTCTAGATCCTTTATGAGGTATGGTTTCACACGATGAAGCCATAGGATTCAAAATAGCACTCAAAGATTTTTGGAGTGGGTGAGTTACTTTTTTCTTTTTTACGACGAAATGCCGATTCAACCGACTAATTCAAAGTGCACAAACACCTGCCTTCGTCTACTAGTCCTAGACACCGACTGATGAAAAGTCGTAGATTGACTGAAGCGACATCCGAACACCACCGAAGATTTCTGACAATTTCAATCCTACCGTCGTAAATTTGACGAGCGATAGCTTTCTAGGGTTAAAAGCCACACTGTATATTATCTCCGTTGTCTGTGCGCTAATCTGACCCGTACTTCCAAATGTTGAGTAAAATTATTCGGTTGAAGTTTGTCACAAAAGCGTTCAAACAAAATACACATTTTTTTTGTAGTGGTTCTGGAACACTCATACATAATATGTATATTAATAGCATAACTGAAAGTATTCTATATGTAATGGGCTGAGGATATGATTTCGAAAAGCTGCAAAATGTTCGCAAAAGTGTGGCAAAGCGAACTTTCTGAGAGAAAAAGAAGCCAAATTATTGAAACCAGTGATCAGACATATTATAACTAGCATTGTCTTTATCTTTACTAATAAATGCATAATTGAAAATAATACATTAATATTCAACAATAAAAGTTGAGTGTAAACTCAGTACTGGAAAATACAACTCATTCATTTTGTTAGAAATATTAATAGGTTTTTTAAAAAATCTTTGGTAATGAAGGACATTCTCAAAGAATCAAAAATTGCCACTCATACAAACTGAACTTTTCCATATCTGAGTTTTTCCATAATTTCAGTCCCAGTATTACTGAAATATCATTGACTTCTGGTAATATAAAGAAGGTTCCAGTTTTCCCTATTTTGCCTCTTAAATCTGACTTTAAACCCACTCTTCATCTTTAACTTCATCTTCATCTATGATTTGTCCAACGAGTTCTGTCATTGCTTCAAGGTTTCTGTCTCAGAGGAATCTTTGCAAAACTGAGTTTCATCAATACTAAGTTCTTTGAAGAACCTGAAACAGTAATTTTTTGTTTTACTTTTTTGATGCATTAATTTGTTATTGATTTTCTGCCTTCAGTTCGGAAAGAAATACGAAAGAAGTTATCACTATATTCGATCCTTTTTTTCTTCCTCTCCTTGCCGCAATTTTAGGTTCTACCTTAAGGATTGGCAGTATATCTTCGGGAGAAATAGCTGTTATAAAAATTATTTAAGTTCTGTTGGAATTTTCTAAATCTTGAGCAACCGAATCATTTTGCTAATTTGAAGAACTGGGTACTGACTCAGAGACAAGTGTTATATCGTTTGGTAGTACAACTCCCTGGGATATGATCGAATTATGGTTAGCAATTTGGATTTCATTTGATTGTGAATATTCATGGAAGATATGTTTGTTCATTTGAGTTTGTTTTTTTTTTCATCACAATTTTTTACAAGATGATCATCATATCAGACGGTATCACCTACAGTTTTCGTAGTGATATTTTCTACTCCACGATTGTCATCATTTTGAGGCGGAATGTGACGGTCGGTAACCTCCATACCTAATTTTTGGTAGATACGGGCGTTGCTCTATGCTTTAAGACATTCAAATGTACCCTGGACCTTGAAATATGTAGAGGTTCGTGGTTGTTGATGTCTTCGAAACAGTTAAAGGAGCCGATTTCAAGCTCATTTTATAATCCAGTACGATTGGGTTTTGAAACAAGGATCGATTGTAGCACCACCACACTTGGTATGCTAGTAGTTGGAACCATGATAAACACGAAAAAAAAAATTGTTTACCAAAATTCCAGGGGTGGAATATATTTTTTTTTCGTTTAAAAATAAATGAATAGATTTTTGCCGTAATATTGGAAAGTATTCGATTTATCAAAAAAAAAACTCGACAAGGTGAAACACAATTCAATTCTCCACAAAAACGATTCCTAGTAATTTTTTATGAAATGCGCTCGTTTTCGCTAACCCGCCGCTGGAAGTTCTGGCGGAGCCGAATATTTGGTTGGTCTTAACTTTGCTAAAAATGATCGGAAAAGGAAAATAAAAAGTTCATATCGTTTCTGAAGACTCCTCATGCAAATATATGATGCGAGTATTTGAGTACCTAAAATGTGTTTTGTCGCACTTCACGGATATGTTGGCGGATGATCCGAAAATCATGAATAATTTAGTGAATATGGAGTTATTGTACCCTCGTTGGACTATATGCAACAAGTTTAGAGTAGTGAGACAGGTCCCACTTATACATGCCAAAAAAAAAACTTTGTTTTACTCCTGCCTCATTTTAAACTTACCCATAAAACCGGCATTCTCTTCAGTAAATGTTGAAAATAATCGCTTATATGCATATATGTTTAATAACACTATTGTGAAGCGCAAACCTCAAGCTTGAAATCACATACTTCATTTTTTATGTAGGATGTGTTTGAGCTATTATTTTTAAAATTTACTGAGGAAACTGCCGGGATTATGGGCGAGTTGAGAACCGAGGCAGGAGTAAAACTCAGTTTTTTATTTGGCATGTATATGTGAGACTTGTCTCAGTAGCCTTAGTTCGTTGAATATGGTCCAAAGAGGATACTGATTCCTGATAAGTGAGATTTGTCTCAGTAGAGTAGCCTTAAATCATTGAATATGGTCCAAAGAGGGTACTGATTCCTGCTTGAGTATAATTATTTTATATCGACTAAAATATCCATGACTTTCGGATCCCCAGTAAATATCGTAGAAGGGTTATGTGAAGTGGGATAAAACACATTTTGTTTACTCAGATACTCACATATTATAATTGCATGAGGAAGTAGAAGTCTTCAGGAACGATATACCCTTTTTCTTCTATTATAAGTTTTAGCAAAGTTGTGACAAATCTAATTTTCGGCCCTGCGGGAAATGGCAGTGGCGGATTAAAGCGAGTTTGAAATTTGATATCGGAATTCAATCAGGTTTTCTGAATTACTAAGTATATTTCTTGTGGAGAATTGAATTATCTTTCACGTTGTTGAAGTTGTTGTTTCTTGATAAATGTTATACTTTCCGAAACAACAGCAAAAAAAATTTATAATTTTTTTAAATAAATTTTTCTTTGTTCCACCCCTGATTTTTTGGAAAAAAATTTTGTGCCGAGTCTCAAAGTGCTACGATTCATTCTTCACTTGTGGCTTACATTTGTCTGTAGTTACTGTACTATTAGACTAGTACTAATTATACAAGGTGTTGTTCGGGTGATTCTAAGACGGAAAGTTCATATAAACATATTTCCAATAATGCTTCGTTTTTAATGTACAGGATGTCAACATTTAAAAAAAAGTCGGTGTTTTCTAAAATATCCTAACGATGCTTCAACCGATTTTGTTGAATTTTGGCGGTGATATTTATGGTAGTGAGGGGCTGATTTAATCCTAACTGGATCAAAATTATCGTATCCATTGGCGCCACTGTTTTTTTGCAGTTGTTTTATATTCAGCAACTGAAATTATTTTTTTTATATCAGGAATTTTTTCGTATTTTGCTTTGTTTTTGAGAAAACACATAAAAATCACTTTATTGCAAGTCTCTGGGAAAACAACAAAAACTGTGAGTTTTTTACATATCAAAAGTCTATTCTAGTCTTAAAAATTGGTATGAAAATTGAAACAAGCAGGTACAGCCCAGATTTTGATGGTTTAGTAGTTCACATTACTTTATTATGTGTTCCCAGAGACATGCTATAAAGTGATATTTACCTATGGTTTTTCTCGAAAACAAAGTAAAATACAAAAAAAAAATCAAGATATAAAAAAACTGTATGGTCAGTTCCTCAATGTGAAACAAATACGAAAACTGCAAAAAAAACAGTAACGTACATTTTTTCTGTCAAAAATATTGTTTAAGGAGCCTTCCGGAACGCCACTGGATATGAGATTCACATACAGTTTGGGTTAAAATAGCCCCTAACAACCCCAAATAATACTGCCAAATTTCAACAAAATTGGTTGAAGGATTTTTAAGATATTTACGAAAAAAAGATTTTTTTTAATCTTGACACCCTGTATCTTGAAAATCAAGCATTATCGGACCTATGTTTATACGAACTTTTTGTCTTAGAATCGCTCATAGAATCACCCCTTTGAGTTTGGCCACGTACTTAGATAACACCCTGTATAAGTAAAGGTGCTTTCAATAACAAAAATATTATTGTTCTCACCAGCCATAATCGTCGTTTTTCCTTATAGAATGTACGTAATCCCAAATATACCCTCAGTGTGATGACTACGCAGAGAGATAATCCAGATTGACTCGGAATTGGGTGATTAGGAGCAAACAGAGGCCAAGATTCAGACTGTTGATAATCGACCTCGGAGCAGAATGATTTTTTTAAAGTGGTCATAACATCAAACGACGCAAGATTCCGGGCTTGTTGAATAAAGAAAGACATACTAAACGACTTTCACGAGATTTTCATCTGCCAAAGAGAAGCAGTGTGGAAGCTTCCAGATTATCCTTAATAATTTAGAATATGAAGTTCCAACTGAATTGTGTTATAATGAAAAATAAAATAATGAATATAGAAATCGAGTAATACGCAGGAGCGCGGTATCATAAATTGGAATTATAGCGCAAATTGAAAGTTTCTGGTTTGAACTTATTAGTATTATCCCTCATTCAATATAGTACAGTCATAAACTGATATAGATATTATATACGGGACCTCTACAAAAAAAAAACGACAAAATTCAACTACAGAATTGAAATAGCTGCAAAAAATATCAATAATTACCAAGAATAAAAATTATTGAAGAATAGTGACAATTCAAACGACCTATCTTTGGAAGGAGGATATGACGTCAAAGTACATGTCCTTGCACTGCAATGTTTGCAACCTTTGGTGTAGTAATGAATATACTGGAGTTCCATCTCAAGACCGAATCATTATATTTAACACTTTGAAACGTGTTTCAACCACCAAGTGATCATCTTCAAGAGGAAAGAAGTTTGATCTTCCTTTTTGAAGACGATCACTTGGTGATTGAAACACGTGTGGGGGTGTTAAAAATAGTGGTTTGAGTTTTTGGAAAGTTCATTACATCGAATACATCATTAAAATAGAAAATATTGCGTACTCACAATGTTGTATGATAGGCTAATGAATACAGGATCAAAAGTGTTCATAGCCGCAAAGCTCAAAAATGGACAGGTTTCGAGATATGGAGCTTTGAAAATGGATTTTTTTAGTTTTTTGGGGTATTTGCTCATCTAACGGAGAGCTCTCATTTCTTGTTGGGATGGAATTCGACTATTCGACTCCTAGAACCCGACTGAAAAATAGTCTTACTCCAGTAATTTTAGGCACCGTTTTCGAAAATTTTTCATACACTGCTCTACACTGCCTATGGATGGAACGAGATACAAATTCCAAGATCTTCCATACATCTTTCCAGGCTACAGATAACGCTAAAATAATTTATATTTTCGGAAAAGGTCATATTTCGGGTATTTTTTCAAGAGAGGCCGTAATTTTGATTTCAAATATATCTAATATCCAGTAATATCGAATATGTTCTATAAAATTATAACGAGGCTCAGTGAGCTGTAATGGAGGAAAACGGAGAAATTTTAATCATATATCCTCAGAGATAACAATTGTGATCACTATTGATGTCATTTACATATGATATGTCATTTATATCTCACAAATCTCGATTATCTGACAATGGGGTGCCAAGAAATTTTCCTTAGAATGGCTCGAAATGGATGACAGCATCTCACAGCTAGTTCTGTGTTTTCATTTTTTGGTATTATGTATGTTATTTTCTTTGTCAGCCTATATAGAATGATTCTGTTGTTGTTAATCATTCTGTTGTTAATTCTTATATGCTGCATGAAGCTTTTTCAGCCAAAAATTGGTTATGCCGTCAAAACTTGGCGATTTCCAAATGGCTGTATTTCCAATTGGCTGTATTTCCAATGGCTGCTTTTATTTTGGTTTCGTCGATGTTCCTTATCAGTATTATTGTTATGAATGTTATTCTTACTAATATATTGTTTTTGATTCATCTATTCATTTCTTAAATAATCATAAGATTAAACAGTTATTCATATTTGTAAACTTTAATGTAACACTTATAAAAAAGATAGTATTTTCAAGAATTTGGGTGTAAGTATCGAAAGTTCCATTCATAGTTTGCTTCCAACACCTGAACTTCCCCATTCTACATGGAAAGTACTATCACGTATCAAAAATGCAGACATTTTCACGGATTCATTTGACTGTGAGGATATATTAATTCATCCTTAGGAAAATTTCTTGGCACCCTATCGAGATTTGTGAGGAACAAATTACATATAATATGTAAATGACATCAATAATGATAATAATTGTTATAATATTGTTATTTGGGAGTGAGACTTGACGTCAAACTCTGTTTTGAAGCTCAAATTGAACATATTGTACAAAAATATTTGAGGACCCTTGGTTTCGTTCTAAGAAGCACCAAAGAGTTTCAGGACTACCGATCAGTGATTAAAATTTTTAACTCGCTAGTCAGGCCGATACTTGAATACTGTAGCACTATATGGAATCCTGCGTATGATAAATCCATTAAACGTATCGAATTTGAAAAAGCTTGTTAATGTTCTCAATTACAGGTTTCATCGGTACAGACATTACTTTTCATACCAAAGTAATTTGATTTTTTATAGGCTAGAGAATCTCACCATGAGACGTGATTTTATTGACATTTATCTTGTGTTCAAAATTTTTAATGATCTTGTGGAGTGTCCACACTTAACTGATCGCTTCTATCTTAGATGTAACCCCTATAATACTCGTGTTAAACAAACCTTCCATATTCCTTACTACACAAATAATTACTCAGGCAATGCACCCATCACACGCTGTATTTTAACATTCAATACCATGGTAAGTGACTCCTCCATTGATATATTTCGAGCCTCAAAATCCATTAAGAAAAAATTGAAGGAACTTCTCGTTTCGATGTATGTTGCTCTTCCCTGACGAATGTGATGAATTTATCAAGTTCGCATATGTTCGTATTTATATCAGTGAATAGTTCACGAATTAATATTTTGTCGGCATGTGTATTTTTATTATCATGTTTTACTTAATTTTTCTCCTTCCTAGTTTTGCACAATTATTATAAATACTGTATACTTACATATAACTTACAAAATGTTCATTCATAATAGTTATTTACCTTTTGTTTATTCTTAGGATTCTAGATTTAGGTACGCATATGTATTATTTTTGTAATATGTGCCTCCTTGTCATTGGGCCTGCGCCTGTTAGGGGTCCTGCACATAAATAAATAAATAAATAAATAAATAAATAAATAAATAAATCCCTGAGGATACATGATTAAGATTTTTTCATGTTACCTCATTATAGATCGCTGTGCCTCATTATGAACATTTTGGAAAACATTAGATATTATTGGACGTCAGATATATTTTGAATCGGTTATTATCGTTTCTCTTCAAAAATACCCGAAATCTGTCATTTTCCGAAAATATAAATTATTCTAGCGTCATCCTGAGCATAGAAAGGTGTATTTCTTGGAATTGTTACCACATTCCATAGGCACTGTGGAGCAGTGTATGAAAATTTTTCGATAACGGTGCCTAGTATAACTGAGGAAGACCATTTCTCAGTCGGGTTCTAGGCATCGAATATAGAAATTCCATCTTGAAATAAAAAATTGAAATGAACCATTTTTATAGCTCCATAGCTTTGTGGCCATGGACACTTTTGATCAGCTCATCAATAACTGCAACATATCACAGAAAGCCATTTCCCATAAAAAATTTGCGGTGTCTTGCTAAATTTCTCTTGTATTCATTAATTTACTCAACATTATTTTGGCGTTAATAATCAGAGATGAAAGCCCTCGAGCTTTGCTCTTAGGGTTTCATCAGATTTTTAACGCCGATATTATGTCTCGTTAAATTATTATAAAATACAATCGAAATTTAGATGCAATCAAAATAGTCGACTATTCATGAAGGTCTTGTTATATTACCCTTGAATATTTTTCCATTCTTCCGTTCAGTTCAAAATTGTTTATTTCAACGCATCATAAGACAGAAAAACTGTAACAGCTTGAGCTTTTATCATGATGTATGGAATACGAGGATGTATTGATATTTAGTTAGCCTAGACCGGTTACCACAGCAACGACCAACTTCTTAGAAGTGACGGTGTAAAGTTTCTCGGCAAAAAGTCGAACCAGTTTCATAAAATGAAATTTAGTGTGTCTATGTATTGTTTTGTTTTCTCGTATATTCTATCATTTACTTTGTTATTAAAATTCCTATTTTTTATACCACTTTATATTTTTGTAACCCTTGTGTTACTGCAGTTTCGTCCTTTTTGAAATATAGTTTGAAGAACCTGGTTTGCAGAGGAAGAGAACCACTTTATTTTGAAGAGGCGTTGCAGGTTCGTCATAATGAATGTATGGAATTAAGAGGAGAGTGAGCTGGATGATTGAATATTTCAACTTCCAAAATTTTGTTTGCTTATATTAGAAGGCTGAGAATTAGAGAATACATCCTCGTATTTGTGAAATACCTTGGTCTATGTGCATACATTTGATAATTTTAGATCATGATCCGATGTCACAAATGGATTCAATATAATCATGAATAATAATATTTCACTAGAACTGTATTGCGTTCATGTCAATAATGAGATTCTGTGCGGAATTTGTTTCCATATTTATCTGTTAGCACATGCATCGATTTTGCAGCTCTGGTATCACTGATTAATATATTCAAAACCCCACTGAAAAAAAAATAATCAGACGAGAAGTTTTGTGAATTATTACGACTTGAGTAATTGATATAGAAGCATTCCAAATAATGAAAAAAAAAATACCAGAAGACTTATGTTTCGTTAACACAAATAATGACTCTCTGAGGTCATCTGGCTCATACTACTCTTCCGAAAGTATGCCTCGTGGCGGGAGAACTAATTTCCTTCTGGTGTTGTGTGGATAGATATTCGGCGGTCCTGTGCCTGTGGAGACCCTTCAACGATATCCCATAGGGCTTCTCAACGTACGCTTCTGTTGAATTATTTAGCTAGGATTACGACCATTGCGCTACCATATCGACTGTGAGTGTTTTGCAATGTTCCACACCCCACTAGTTAATAGAGTTTAGGTCGAAACTCGACGAATGAGAAGTTACAGTTGCGTGTTATTTGAAAGAATGAAATTTATTGCTCTGATGGTAAACATATGAAAAAAATCGTCAAAAGAATAATAAAAAATAAGGAGTGATCGATTGTGTATATCCAATAAGACTTTTTGAATATTTTCCGATCTCTATAATATCATATATTATAATATGTTTTCTGAATAGCTTGACTGTAGAGGAACATTTTTATTTTGAAGATAATGACAGCACTTCCATATTTTCTCAAAGTTAGATGGCAATGAATGGAAAACTAGTTTCTGCCAGGGTCCTTGCTATCAATTCGAATCGTTTTTAAGAGTAATATCAGAATTCCACGACTATTAATGGTATATAATGACCACCCAACATTCCAACAAACAAAGAGCTTAAATGTCTCAGACAGGAACTCCAAAGAAGAATCGAGTCTGGCGAAAGCAATTTAACTATAAAATATGTAAGTGGAACTCCGGCCATCACAAATGTGCCAAAAAACGCCACCTCAATACCATAATCTTTCTCCACACAAATATCAACTTTGTCCCATACAAATTTAATGAGTTCAGACTCATAATACCAACTGAAGAACTGGACTGCATCCTACTCACATAAACTTAGCTGAATAACTTCATATTAGACTCTATGGCAAAACTACCAGGCTACTCCTTGTATAGAACAGACCTGCTTTCCCCGAAACGTGGAGGAGACACCTACATTCACTTAAAGAAAATCACCTTTCGATCACTTCAACCTCTCACAACATACCAGGCATTGATTGGTTTCAGATCAGGAAATCACAAGTATCGCTCAGACTTTCATGTATTTATAGACCGCCGTCTTCCGACATAAATTCAGATATAGTAATATTCACTTACTTAGAAGATGCTGCAGCTATGAACAACTTCCTAATATTCGGAGGCTTCAACCTTTCCCTCCCTGACGTGGCTCCTAGAAGAGGCCCAAACTACCAGCAACGACTCTCCCAGCATATTCGCTGAAATGTCACTCAATTGTAACTTCAACCAACTGATATACGAACCCACTATATTCAAGTAAAATCTAACCCCTAGTCTCCTTGACCTTGTGATTATAATGATGAATCAATAATATTCAAACGTTTTTCCCGTCAGCCTTTCTGACCATGTTGTAATAACCTGCTCGCTGCAAGTGAACAACTACAATCAACCCAGGAATATATTCAAAAAATAGAATCGTAAGAATTTATCTCTTCTGAAAGAGATTCTATCTCATGTTGACTGGGAACTACTATTGGAAAGGGGCGATGTGGAACAGAAGTGGAACATATTCACATCAACTCTGACTGAACACATCGGAAAAGCCACTTAAATATACTACATAGAAACGAATCGATCAAAACCCTGGATACTAGTGAAATGGGATCCGAAGACTATTTTCAAGTAAACCAGACAACAACTGATTTCCGAAGTTTCGACACCACTAATAAAGGGCACCCAAGGAGCTGTCTGTGAACGCGAAGCTGATGCAGCGGCCATTTTAGTTGGCAACTTTCAAAAATCCTCCACACCCACTACTACTATGACACCTCCTGCAGTCTACCACATGCATTGAATTTCTTCGGTAGACATAATTGAAGAGGAGGTCCAGAACAGCTAAAAAACCTCAGAGTTGATTCTTCTCCTGGTTTGGATGGGTTTCCTGCTCAAATACTGGAATCATGCGCAGTACACCTCGTAAAACCCCTCACCATAATAATGGAAACGTCCTTTCCCCAATCATAGCTCCCACCTGACTGAAGGTGTCCGTTACGCCAATCTTCAGAAAGGGGGATAAAACAGACCCTGGAAACTACAGGCCCATTAGTCTGGTGAGGATATGTGTCAGAATCTTGGAGATAATTATTGTCAAATACCTGCTCCGCCCCTTTTCCGAACACAATATTATCCCCTCTTCACAGCATGGCTTCCTACCCGGGAGATCAAGAACATACAATACCAGTAACTGAACATCTGGATTCAACTACTAGACAATCACCAGCCAGACCATATCATCTACTTGAGACTTTTCGAAGGCATTCGATGAAGCACACAAAAAGAAACTACTATACAATCTCGAAAGAATCGGGATATGAGGTACATTACTGAAATGGATCGAAGCATTTTTATCAGAAAGGAAGTGCCAAAGTCCAGTGTCCCGCAAGCTTCCGTCCTTGGGTCTCTTTTTTTTGTAGCCTGCACAGCCTATTCACCAATAGTGCTAAAACCCCCCTATGTCATGTACGCGAACTACAACAAAATATTCAACAACGCCAGAACGGATCATGCGGTTTCACAAAGTGACCTGAAGGCAATAGGAGAGTAAATCGACCGATGGTGTCGCTACTATCGCTGGGAAAATGGTAACTTAGGCAGTGTTTGTTTACATTTGATCATGTGAAAATATGAAAGTATCGTCATTTGTAGATTCGTTTAATTTTATCATGTTTGACTTATTATTGTAATCCCCTCGAGTGGTTTGTCACATCCATCAAGTGTTAGAGTGAAGTGTTGTCAAAATATCGCCGTAAGTAATAACTGTGATATTTACAGGTTCAGTTGTAGACAAACAAAAAACAGCTGGAATATTTCCCGACGGGGTCGTAACATAATGCTAAACTCTCCAATAGAAAAATTGAGTAAGGATCGATCATTCTCGTTAAATGAAGGTGAATGTGATGTCCTCAATCTTGGTAATAACAACCCGAAACATATATATTCCACTTAGAAAGGTTCGGTGGCATCAGTAATCAAGTAAGTTGATCTTGGCTAAGCTGGTTCGAGCACATTAGGTCAAAAGGCCAATTAACAACTATACCTGAAGTCTTATTCGCCCGCTGCTAGAATACGGTGTAACAATCTGGAACCCCTTTCTTCAAGAAGAAAGACATCGCATTGATCAAGAAAGACCAAAGATTCGCAACCAGAATGATCGAAGACATGAAGGACCGCACATACACAGATCGCTTTGGACTCCCTAATCTTCCTAACTCAACGACGTTGAAGAGGGGATTTCCTACGAAAATCTATCTCATGCTCCATCATTCCTTCAGCGTAAACATGGCCAACCTATTCTGTCCCAATAACTTTTACTATTGGGCAACACAGGATTTCCTCTGCCCTTATTGCCATATTTAATAATAATAATATCGTGTTATCCTGATCATAAGCAATATTCGATTATAATCGTAAATGAGGGTGCCACCTCTCATAAACTTGCAAGCTACTGGGAAGCATCATTTTCCGAGAAAATTCTAAAAGATTTAAAAAAATTGTTTGAATTAATGTTACATTTTGTAGAAATATTGTTCCAATGTTTTTGAATACTATTTTTTGCTGAATTGGGAGAAATATTATTAAATAACTTCCCATTTCGAGAATGTTCCTTTGTCTTCAAGTTACAATTTAAGTTGGTATCACTATTGCAGTTGGTAGTACTGATTGTATGTAACAGGTATCTCTATGCTTTCCTTGCCAAAAGTCAAATGTCACAAGTATCAAGTGTCATATTTCAATATTTCAAATTCCTTCTGCTTTTTTATAACTGACATGTGAATTTAAATCCTCATGGCCGGAAATTTTCACAAATTTTTCAATTTTAACAATTGAATTTTAAAATGTCAAAATATGTAAGGAAAAGTGTTTACGTTTAATGTAGCTGGTTTCTCTATAACCTCACTAGAACTTAATGAAGAGCTCACACAATCTTCGATCAATCTCCGACTGCAATATCTGACAATTCTCTCCTCATATATTTCAAACAGAGTCAGTCAGTCCAAATATAAAGGGTGTTTCATAATCGAATGCCAATATCAAAGGTTGTTAATCCTTGAATTATAATAATGAGAAAAATAATTCATATAATAATAGGTCCGCAACCGCTTTATTTATGAGATACAGGACGTGAAATTCAACAAAAAAAAAATCAGTTCATCCCAATATCTCTAAAACCGTTTTGGGGTTTCCTTTCATTCTGGTACACGCAAAGTACGCTTCGAAATACATTTTTGTCATGATAAAGGTTTTCTTAATTTCCATCAGTGCCGTTACTGTTAACATGCTCTGTCATATTTTTCATCAAAATAATGATATGCCACTGGTTTTTTTCAAAGGAATATTCTTTTTGTAATTGTTCGCCATCTTTCCATACAAATGGTCTCCTACCTTTTTTTCGTCCGGCAAACAGTTTTCCATTAAAAAAAAACAAAATTGAGACTAACAAAAACTGGCAGGTACAAGCAAATTGAGACATTTTATCACTACTATATCATCATTCGATTATGAAACACCCTGTATATTCCGACTGACTGACCAGCTCTGTTCTAATATATGAGTGACTGACCTACATAACTTCCATTGATTTGCATTCTAGAAGTTGTAAAACAATTTTTAGCTTCAATAAATTCATTTTGTTATGCTGGTAAATGATACATCTTTGAAGTCGCTCCTGAGTCACTTGTTCTACAATTCATTTGACTGACCAGAGTATGTTTACAACGAATTTTCAAAACCAGCTTCAATTCATTGTTTTCGATTCCACAGGCTTCCAAGAGACGATCCTGATGACGCCCGTCCATTTCGTTACTGCGACTAATAAAGTGATAACCAGCTAGCTATGAGTTCCTCACAGTTGTTCGAGTTCAAATCAGGCACATTCCAGTAATCCAACCTCAACTTGGCCAACCTAAGAGACTTCTCTGTAATAATTCCCATTGAAAGTGAACTTTCAATTTGAACAATTTGTATGAAAAACACAATGAATTCCCCTTGAATTTCATTTATTCAGAGGATTGGTCTCCGGGGCAACAGAGTTGTGTTTGCAGTGCCTCTCTTCGCCTGCAGAAAAATTCCCTTTCATTTGAATGACTTCTTGACAATTGAAATAAAAGTGCTCGAACCGTTAACTCATTTCATGAATAAATGAGAGTTCAAAGTATTCTCAAGTTTCTGCGGGTCCTCAAATGAGTGGAACGCTTCAATAAGAAGTAAAACACATGAAAGTTATGAATGAAAAAATGGATTGGGTACTCTAGTCTTACGCTTGAACCTATAAAAAGGGTGTATTCGACGGTGAGTCTTCAACTGAAAACAACTGCTTCCCCTTACGACTGATAAATTATATCTATTTGATTTTCGAAAAATGTTTTCACATTAAGTATTTTGCAATAATTTCTGTATCTTGAATCTGAAATTATGTTTCGAACAGGGATACTACCATTAGGAAGTTTTTACATTACGTACCGCGATTTTGTTTTGGATGAATAGTTTTGTTTGAAATTTTGGAGACGTATAGAGAATTGTAAGACGTTTCGAATGAGGTATCACTCGACCCCCTATGCAATATGCAAAAATAGTGGCCCGACGCTATTTTGAAACATTTTTTTGGTGTCAACAAGTAGGTAGTTTATGAACTGTCATTCCACAAAAAAATATCCGAAAATTCCAATCCGTTCAATAGTTAACAGGGGTGGGGGTTACTTTATGGACATACTTTATATTAAATTGCTACTGTTAAATTTTATGAAATTTTGGTATGTTGTTATACTAGACCTAGTTACCGAAAGTGTCATGGCCCAACTCCATCCTATGACTAGGTGTTTAGAAACGGGGCTAAGTTAAATTTACTTAAATTTTGTTCGCCAAAGATAGGGAAACATGTCTCATTACTCATGATGTTGATGCCATACTCTTTTATTGCCTCGAAGTACACGCTTTAATGATGACACCTGAGAGCCGACATGCTTGCCCTACCCAGTTATTTATATCCCTGGCTAACTTCTCCAAAAGTTTTAGTTTTTAGCTGACCATATGGGTTTTTTGTTGTTGGCTCTCGGTCTAACACCTGTGAAAACTTCTAATGCCAAACCTTTGTTTGCGACTTTTTCATTTTTAACTCACAGAAGTCAAATATATCTACGACCCAGGGCGAATCTAGGATCTGTCCTAGAAGGGGGGAGGGGGTATTGGAGCCATATTTTTTTCAGGTAACAGGTCAATATTTTTTGTGGTGAATGGGTAGGACTGAATTCATTCATTTTTTCAAGTGAAGTTTCTCAAAAAAATATTCATCTTTTTAGATTTATCGGTAATAACTAGTGTGAAAATATAAAATGTGGTTTAAAATCACGTATATTTCTTTAATATACTTCATCATCGTCAAATGCTCTCAGAACCGGGCGTAATCCTCAAAATTAGAATACGCTTTGCTAGTAAGGTTGTTGCTAGGTAACAACGCCAAGTTTTCAGTTTTATCATACCAAATGTTAAATAAACCTTCATATCAACATCAACAATACTTGATATAGATGTCCGACTCTATGAAGTTGAACGAAAAAAAAAAACGAAAAAAACCGGACAAAAAAACGAAAAAGAAACTCCTGGAAAAAAGAAACGGAAAAAATCCTGAAGACAAGAAGGAGTGATCATATAATCTGGTCTAACCAGAACGAATTAACCTCATACATAGACATTTGAGTGCGTAAAAATTCAATACAAACATTTTGCGAGGAGTAATTACCCCCATTACGCCCCCCCCTTGAATATGCCATTGTCAACGACCCGTATTACAATATGAGCGACAGGTCTAAGAAATTTCCCAAAACGGATAACAGCGAATCATTCAAACCGAAATATATTTTTTTTCACCCAATAGTTAACTCTATGTTTACTGAACATACCAAAATTCACTTCTACTACTTTATCTGTTTTCTTGTAATATTCATACTACAGAATTATTAATATTTTATTATAATTGAGAGTCACTTTCCATTTGTTTTTGCGGTAAATGCATATATAAATAAATATATAAAGCTTTGGATTTTATTCCAGTATTTATATGGATAAGGAACCTGCGAAGCTTGTTTATGTACCAGCGTCACGACATGAATCAGCATACAAAGTAATTTAATAAAGCTTGTCCTCCAAGAATATCTCGACAGTAATTATAACTCTACCCAGAGTGTAAACACCTTTATTACATAATAAATAACGTAAATGTCACTTTATCTTAGGGTAAAACTTAATATTCGTATCACATTCGGCGTTCCGTTCTAAAAGAGATATTAAATTCTTTTTCGTAGAGGAAAAATTTGAATTTTTACGAGAGATGATAAAATAAGGCTTTGATAATTTGTATCTTTTGATGGTGGTGCTTGATATTTTATGTTTAATTAATGGGTTTCATTAAATGGATCAGAACATAATTTTCACGGATTCATAGAAAAAATCTTTAAGGGTGTTATTAAAATAAAACAATGTTTTGAAACACAGGTAGTCAATTACTTTATTTATTTTATGGGGAGGTTTAGTACGGATATGAAAACATAACCACGTTTACCTGATGCACTCCATCCAATAAATACTAAAATATTAATGTTTCAGCAAGTCGAATGTGCTATAATGGTTTTTGAAAACTACTGAAGGAAACAGTTTTTTCCAATATTCAGATTTTATACAGTAAGTTTCGAAAAGTTTGCACAATATGGAAAACTTTTTTATTATGCATTTGACAGAAAATTTTATTCTTCATGAAAAGTGGTGCTTCACGTTAAACTTGTACTCAAGTTATCAAAATCCTGAATTTACAAACAATGTACTAGGAATTTTTAGAGGTTTCTAAGGTGCATATGATACACTAGTACTCTTTATGAGACTAGAACTATAAAAAATTATGAAAAAAAAATTGTTTCGTAGGTGGCTCACTCCAAATTTTGATACCGTTTTCGATTCCAAGCAACTTTTCTACACAAACTCCTTTGATAATATCAAAAATAAGGTTAAATTACTCTTGATTAAAATTCCTATTTTTTGTTCTCTAATAATAATACAATACTATACTACTATACTATACTACCATGATAATTCAAATATTATCCTTGTTTTCGATTAAATATTTTACCCCCCCCAGAAATATGTTGTACCCCCCAGAAAAATTACCGAGTATTTTGTTAAGTACAATATGATCATTAAATTTTCTTTAATTAAGTTTTTAGTCCCCTTCAAGTAAGCTCTACAGTTAAATCAACAGGAAATCATTATATAACTGTTTCTTCGATCAAAGAATTACTAAAATCAAATAATCATATATGTTTTGTTATCTGAAGAACTAGAAGATTTCTCTTGAATACATTGATACATTTTGATGGGAAATTATATTTAATCCTTTCAAAAAAATGCTTCAATTTCAAATTGAGAGAATAAATTTCTCAGTTTGGAAAAATATTTCTTTATGAATATAGAAGACAGGGATTTCTTTGATCAGACATATTCTTCATTTCGAAATTTTTATTTTTACTCTGGTCTCGTAGTGACAAGATTTGAATTAGATTGCCAAAATCATTGTTTGTTAGGCTTCCATTTTATAATATTTAAAAACATTTATCGCGGAAGAAGTATAGTTTGTTGCTAACTCTGTTGGGATGAAAATTTTTGATATTCGTGGTTTCTTATACTCGCTTTTCGAATTTGGCTCGGAACTTTCCATTCGCATCTGATTCTCATTTTAACAATATTAAAGAATATATGTTTCACGATCATCGCAGAATTTGCCAATTCTGCAATTAAATTTAATATCAAAATATTGCTATTGTCTTGATATTGAAGAAATTTTCTTCAACACATATCCTATGCAACTGGTGTGGCATTAATAACGTTACCTTGACTGATGGAAAATTACTTAAAAGTAACTTTAAAGTAACTTATTCATCTTGAATAATTATAATTAATCGAGTGGTTCAGAAATGAAATATGAAAATAGGCTACTTTAACGATGATCCATGATTTTAGGTTGAATTGCCACTTTACCGAATTATGCCGTGTATTTCGCGTGGAAGAGAAAGAGGATTTAATATACCATTTTTCACATATTCAGTACGACAGAGATGGTCCAGTGGACATAATATTGGGCTGGTGTGCTTATCCACCATACATTGGATATTTTCCTTAGAAACCTAAATGTCCAGTAGAAACAACCAACTAGAATACATGGTAATGTATTCTGTTTTCCGTTTTCCCGGATACCCATTGATAAGCTGATAAGCCGAACACGAAATTAACTTTAACGGCCGCATGTTTCATCATTTCATCATTTCATCTTCATCTCTTGTATAACTTGGGAGGAGGCTGGACATGAGATCGGAACTAACACATCGTGGAACTGCCATATACGCAGATATAACCAAACTCTCTCTCTTTTCTCCCCGCGTTGAGCAATAATTTTAAGTTTTTTTTTCGAAGTGTTTGTGTGTGCTCTAGATATTTATTATGATAATTTAATTTAATAAAGTTATTATTATTGAAAATAATATTCGTGAGGTCCTGAGTTCGAACCGTGGTGGAAGCTTGTTTTCATTTGAATTTTTATTTTTGATGAAAATTTTGTTTATGAGTTTTTATTATCAAAGCATCTTTGTAATGTAATAAAAAAGTACTTTTGGTTTACCCAGCTTAGCTACGAATTCTGATCGTTGAGAAACTAGTGAACTACCGAAGTAGCACATTCATATAGGGAGAATATTGTGAAGATATTGGCAAAATATTCAAATAACAATATTGGCTAGAAAACAAAAATGTGAACATTCGGCGATATTGGTCCAATATTCTTAAAAATAACATTGGTGTAATATTCTCGAAGCAATATTGGCCTCAAAATGTTAAGCGATATTGGAAAAATATTACAAAAATATTTGGCAAAATATTTATACTTAATATTGGCGAAATAAATCTATAATTATTCAGGGATCTTGGTACAATATTACTTGGAGATTAAACAAATAATATTAAGATTAGTAAAATATTGTGGAAGCAATATTGGCCTCGAAATATTTAGCGATATTGGTACATTATTTATATATATTGGTAAAATATTCAAAGTGAATATGTTGCCTTGGAAACATTGATAAACATATTTTCAGAAAATGTCGAATAATTTGAAAATTTTACAAATTCATTTCTACTTCAATGAACCACTGAATAGATTGTTTTGTAAGAAGCCTTATTCAATATATGTTACTATGATTAAGGTATCGTTCCATATGTGGAGCCATCTAGCGGTTTCTTAATTCATAATTCATACTGTCTTTCAAATATTGGCATGAGATTTTCGTAACAATCTTCGTCAATATAGGGTCAATATGATTCATTGAATAAGGATGGAATAATTCTTGACATAATTTTTTGTGTTTATGACCTTCCACAATCTGAAAATGAAAAAATGTTAATCCAAAGAAATCTGTACAATATTCTTTTTTTATTTCTGAAATCGAAATATGAGAGCAATATTGAAACCGCAATATTGGAGCTTGATGCTGGGACAAATATGTAGGCTTTATCGATATTGGTGAAAATGATTGAAACAATATTGACCAAATAAAAAAAAATATTTTATAAAACACTGTACATTCAGAACAGGTTGAGCCAATATTCCACCAATATTGAAAAGGGGAACGATGAAAGATGTACATATTGGTCCAATATGACCATATTGGTCAAATATGAAATCAAGATTCAGCCAATATGAGGTGCTACCTGGGTTGAAATGATAATTTGGTATTTATGCTCGTAGCTACTCACCTTTTGGCTTGCGCTCTGGCACTTTGCACTCGCATCGAATTTTCATTCTAACCTTGTTACAGAATATACCATTCCAGCATTGTGTTTGAAGTCCTGGTGCAGAAGGTAGCGTATAATATGCAAAAAGTACAAGGGCCTTCAAAGTATGCGCAACGAGCTTCGCGTCGTATTTTATATGATGTGAGAAAAAAATTACAAACCATACGAATTGGTTAAGCTAAGATTCCATTCGTAAATTCGAAGTTTCGAAATTCATCCATTTATTACCGTAAAAAAAATTCACGTGTGTTAGAATTGTTAGCAATCCTGCAAAAACGAGCTACATGGAGTACCATAGAGCAAAAAAATCCACTTGAGTTAAACTTGGTCGTTAAGTTCTTGCTCTCTAGATATATTAGGGGCGAAACACCGAGATGAGATATAAACCGGAATGATGGAAAGTCATTATCATTATAAGGCCAGCATTCCGGTATGTTAGCACATTGTCTTCATCATTATGTGAGACTGGCAAATGGGTTACTCTCGGCTAATTCACTTCCATGATGTCACTCAAAGGATAAAGCAGATACATTAATAATCCGCTTACTGTTAATAATCGGCTTTGAAGTAACTGAAGTCAAGTGTCAGTCTCGAACAATATATACAGATATACAGTGAGTCCAGCATAATAATAATATTGACAACAATAATAATAATAATAAAAATAACAATAAAAATAATAATAATAATGAAAATAATAATAATAAAACTTCATTTTCGGCTCCTGGTGAATCGAACATCGTTCGAAAAGAGGAAGAGAAATGGACTAAATATCGAGACTTACTCTTTGAACTCCGCAGGCTGTACCCAAACCATTCTGTTAAAATGGTGGTTCCGATTATAGGGGCCCTTGGTGGAATGATGGACACACTGCTCTCGAACTTAAAAATCATACTGGCTTGCCGTAATATGGCAGAAATCTTAGCCGGACGAATGCAGAAGGCCGTCATCCTTGGTTCACTGCGTCTGCTCAGGGCACATGATTCTCGGACCCAGTAATCGCTTACTCCACAGACGTGGGGAGTGGTTATCTGGGTAAACGATCCAGCGTGCCTTCCGGATGTGTCGGAACTCCGGAGACAGGGCCTGACTGGAATATCCTTTTAGAAAAAAAAAAATAAAACTTCATAAGAGTGTACCTGTTTGGGTAGGGGACGTTACTAATATTTTTTGCTAACGCTCTCTGGGACGACTTGCAGGCTTTTTGTGGCGCATTCACTTTTCCGCTGCGTAAACCTACAGAAACACCGCGTGTGGTCGGTGCGCATTCCAGGCATCATACGTAATGATTTCCTCCATGGAGAATAGGGGATTAGGAGTAACGAAAGTGATATTTATTGGTATGAAAAGGGTAGAGTGAATTTTGTGGAGAAATGAAAAGCTCTGAAATACCGAATTTTGCCTGTTTTATTTCTTTGGTTATATTAAATTTTTCTTTTATTAGTTCATTCGGAATAATAAGAACACTTTTGTATCAGATCAAAATTTCATATTTAGGCAAAAACAATTACTCCTTGGCATAAAGTTTTCAAAATTATTTAATTAATAAAAAAACGTCCTGTATATCATTTGGGAAGTAATAAGAGAAATGTCAAAAATGACAGGAGAATGAAAAATGAAAAATTAATGATTGCATTCAGAGTAAAAACTGAAATTAGTAACTTTAGAAATAAGTACAAAATGTTGGAGATAAGATGTGAAATAAAAAAACAGTGCGGAAGTAAAATAATAACTGAGAAATTCAGTGACGCAGGATAATAAAAAGCGATTGGTGGAGAGAAGAATACAAATTGGAAGGTTTGTTGCCATGGATAAAAGTAACGGGGAGAGGAGAAAAGTAACGGGGAGACGAGATTTTTGGAGGACGAGAAACTTATAAAAATTGAAATAACAAACAAAAAGAAGAAAAGTAATTGAAATAATAATACGAAGAACCTAAATCAACTGAAAAATAAATGAAAACTGGAGCAGAAATCAAATATATTTAGTAAAGAGAAACGAAAATTTTAAGACTACATACCTGACAATCATTTAAAATCCCTGAGAGACGAACGAGACCAGTTGGAAACGCAACATCAAAGGTATTTATAACCACCACCTTTTCAATTTTCAATTTGGTACAATTTACCAAATTCTGGAGCCAAGCAGAGAAGCAGGTAGCAGAAAACCACCTATAAACTATTATAACTGTGCGGAATTATTTTAAATTTGATCTCACTGACTTTATTACCTATTTTAAAAAGAACTTTCATTAGTATTAAAAATATTTAAAAACAATTCTTGAACTTTTTTGTTTTATATCATACATAACCTCAATTTGTAGGTTACTGTACCAAATAAAGTCACGTTTTCTAGATAATTTTAGATTAGGTCCATAGAGGGCACTCGATTCATTTAGGAAACAGTTTATAGAGTATAACAGGAAAAAGATTTGTTTTGTAGGGCATTGTTTCATTATTTTGAAAGAAAAGAAATACGAATTTCAGGTTTGAAAGATTTTTATTTGAAAAATAAAGAACAAAAATTCAATTACTGAAGTTTTATTGACATATTTTGTCTATCATTTTTGAAAATTACAATATTGCAATTTCTTTCACCTATAAACAGGGCTGTACACGTTCCTGAATCCTACTGAGAGCTGGAGTTTTCTTGTTTCACCGGCTGAGCTGGAAAGAGAAGCAGATATAAGGAAAGAAAGGTAAAGCAGGTAAAAATAATGGTTTTGAGCCAGGACATTTCTGTAAAGTTCATACTATATTTTTATATGAAAATTTCAAAATTTACAATACCTACACAACACAAACATATAAAATAAAATAAAAATAAACATTACATACAGCACAACACTACACATAATATCACAACATTATATGTCCTTTCAATGTGAAAAACAACACATTAAAAAGCCAATACGAGAAGTGAAATGGTAGTGCGAAAATTATTCCAATGAGTGCAAAAAAACTTCTCACGAAAGTGTATCATACAAAGTTTTTTCTGCGACATTTATTATTTTACCGAATCGTAGCAAGAATGACTTATGAGTTGAGGTTTTTACGAACCTATGAGTTTTTCACGCACTTGTGTCGAAATGTATCACACTTAATTTACGCACTGCCACAGGAAAAATAATTACTTATCAACTGTCCAATAAAATCCTATAATAATCAGAGAACATAGTGAGAGCTTAGGAAAAGTAGGCATGAATTGGTGTTCTTCTTGAATTTCTGCGGGCTGTATGCCTCAGGAAACTCTACCCGAGGCAGTGAGTTACAAGCTTTACCTTTTGTTGGATGAATGAGCCCTGGAAAAGAGATATTCCGTATGTCTCCAAAGTGGCGGCATATGGATGTGGATATAGACTCAGCTCGGTGTATAAATCAGAGCCATACAGCCAACCTTCGTGTGGTTTTCCAGAGGAGTGAGCGAGTATGTAAGCGAAGAATCATCGACGAGACAAATGGCTCTTTTTTTAGTACGATACAGAAATCCAAATTTTTTCTCCATAAAATGGTACTGCTAAAAGAAATTTAATTTCTTTCAAGACAGCAGCCTTGTGAACGCAGCAACTTATCGGGCAAATTAATTAATTTTGTATAGTAATTTGTATAGATTTCTTTGGATTAACATTTTTTCATTTGCAGATTGTGGAAGGTTACAAACCCAAAAAATCATGTCAAGAATCGAAATGTTATATATATATATATATATATATATATATTTTTTATATATTTTTTATATGGTCTAATTACTATGGATATAATGTGTTCTGGGTAGGCCATGTTACTTACTCCATACGCCACCTTAGGAGCAGCACTGTTAATTATCAACGCAACAGTGAATCGTGGAGGATTATCCCCAGCCAGCAACAAGATTCAATCACTCAGATTCATATCTGAATCTGAAAAAAATCTTGCCCTGCTGTAATTTTCCATGTCTGAATCTGTAAGAAAATATTGCGTTTCCGTCATGTTTTTACATAGCTTTTGAGGGGAGGCAAGGGGGTAAGATTTCTGGAAACTCTATTATTCAATATTATATTTTTTGGGATTTATTCGATTTTAAATTTTCGAGAAGAAGGGGGGGAGGCGAGCCCACCCAACAAATTTTTTTTAACAAACACACCCACTGACACACGCACATTCATTTACTTCATTCAGTAATAATGAGTTAACTCCCAAAAACAGTAGAAATTTACAGATTTTACAACATAAATTCAACAGATATGTTAATGAGTGTGAACATGAAAATACAGGCCATACAGCTTGCAGAGTTACCAGTACATTTATATATTTTTTACAGAAAAACCAGGTATTTGATTATGTGTGAATATTAACGTCCGTTGAAAATTAACATACAAACGTGTATAAACGTGTAACAGAATATGTTATGTGGGTAAAAATTAACATAAAGCTTACAGAATTACCACTAATGTCTTGCAAAACCGTATTGATTTATATAGTTTTGCTCCCTCGAGTTATTTGAGAAAAAAAAAATCTTTGAGGTTAGGAAATGAAATCCGAATTAAATTGTATTGTACTAAATACGATCAGGTAGTAATATGATACATATGATTATTCAAACTCAAGATTCAACTAATAAAACTACCACAGTAACAAGCACGCGGAGAGAATCATTGCTAAAAATGACAGTTGATTACTGCATTATTGCATAATGTTCTATAGTTACGCGTGATGTATCTTTCACTTCGATATGAAATATAATTGGAATCATATAGAATTATTACAGAATATAAATGCGAAAACTCTAGAATGTTCTGGAAAATTTGAGGAAACCATAAAATGGACCAGAACCGATGCTGCGAAAGGTTTAAGAAACATTCATGTGTAGTTCTCGAAAGTTGGCCCACCACAGAGGGGCACATGTGTGTTAGACCCTTCAGGAAATTTCTAAAATATAATCGACAACTCTCGAATGTCCAAGAAGCTTCTGGAAGTTTCCGGAAATAAAAGTGAACCGTGGAATGAAAGAGAACAGAGGTTTCAGAAGCTTCTAGAATGCACTGAACAGGTACTCAAATAGAGTTCTCGAAAGTTTGTCCACTATAATCCAAGAGTGGGGGATGGAACTTTCTGGATATATTTTCGAAGGTTCCGGTAAATTCGAGAAAACTTCTGAATGAACCAGAGCAGTGGCCCTAGAAATTCCAGACCGAACTGAAGAGACACTCATGTGCAGTTTTCGAAAGTTTGTCTAGCAATTTTCAGATACTGAGAAAAAAATTCTAGAATGTTCTCAAAGCTTCTGGAAGAATTTTAAAACATTCGTTATCTCCGTGAAATGAGAAGGCACCCAAGTGACGTTCAATCACTAGAAAGGAGGTGGTGAAATATAGGAAAAACTTATAATGAAGCTCAACAGAAGCTCCATAGAGTTCTAGAACTTACTGAAAACACACAAGTGGAGTTCTTTAAAGTTCGGCCACCATGGAGCAGATGACACCCAAGTGAAATTATCTAGGATCGTACATTTTAACCTTGGCAATGCCTGTAGTTGCAACTAGTTCAAAAAATAATCTCTAGCTCAAAAATTAAATAGAGTAGCTCAAGTCAGACTTAGCCTCATGAAGTGCAAATAATTTTTACAAAATAATTAATTTTTTTAACCATTTTTATAAAAGTTACTTCTCTTTGATATTACTTGGTGTAAGAAAACATGTGATATCGATCTGAGGAGTCTGGTTTCTATGCGTGTTTGTGTTTTGAGTATTCACGACGATCTTGGGGTGTACACTTCCAAACATGAAATTATGCCAAGTTCAACCTTCAGATGACTGAATTTGAAGCACTAAATCTTCATTCGCACTAAGTTGCCTCCTGAATCACTGATAGGGGAGAATGATCACAACTTTGAATCTACGACATTCTGGGACTCCATAATTCGCAAAGAACATAACTTGCCTGATAGGGGGAGAGTGTTTGAATCACGTTAAAATGAAATGAATTATTGCTGTTAGAAAACTCAGTTCAGTACTTTTTATCCATTGTATAGACGACTGTATGAAAACGATAATTATATTTTGATTAGTATTGGAGACGGCAAAGAACACAATATCCCAATAAAAATATTGATTTGAGATTTTGAAGAAAAATATACATAGTTTCGGAATGGAAACCATGGCATTTGAAAAGTATTTTAGTGAAAAAGGGTCGAATAATGTATTATCAAGAAGTTATTTGGATGTTATTCACAAAAATGTCATTGTTAGAACGATTGTGCCCAATAGGCCTGAAAACCCATGTTATCTAAGGATGAATATCTGAATATTTCGATGAAATGAATATTTGGAGAACCACCTCGTCAGCTCATGAGCATGATGATCATTATTATCATTATGATTTTATTTATTATTTAGTCATCCAGCTTGGGCTGTCCATTCGAAAGAACTCATACAATTGCTATAGTTGGGGAATTTTTAATTAATGGAAAGATCTTTAAATAATTTGCTACCATCGGAGAACATTTAAATACTACCAAGAACTCTATGACATTTTTTTTTCTCGTTCCCAATCTTCCTATTTGTATAACTTTGATATACATGAATGTAGGAGTTATATTTCACTATATTGTCGAAAATACCAAGAACCAGAAGAATACTCAACACACAATACAATAATGGGTTTGCATGAATCCTAAAACTGGAGTATTGACAAATAATGGAACATTTTTGATACCGTCACGTAAGATGGAAGGTCAGTATCAACAGTATTCGCCTTGAAGAATTTGATGACTAGTAAGAAGTCGTTCCTGAAGAGACTTAGATTTTTCTTGGTTTGATGACTTTTGTGTATTTCAAATTATTTTCAATAGTTGATTATTACAGAGTGAAAATCATTAAAAAAAGTTCCTATCTTGTCTTTGAGTTTCGAAAGTGATTGTTTCGATAAACCGAATGAAGTTTAACCATATGTAGTTACAATCCGTGGTTCTCATCGGCGACCAATCCAAATATAATATGGTGTAGGCGCCGGATACTTCGGAAGGAAATGGTGCAAGACATTTCAACAGAAATTCATTTGTATATTTGAATTTGCATTGTTATATAAGTGAAAATCAATAGAGTTTTTCTATTCCATTTTTATCTTAAAGTTTGACTAGTGATTGTTTCGATGAACTCCATAAAGTTTAATGTTCTACAGTTTCGTCGTTTAATATGTTTAAATTCATTTTGAATGGATGGGTCAAGTGAAAATGATATTTCAAAAATTTGCACAATACTAACATTTAATGCTAACAGCTGTTTCGACACACTGTGTCATCTTCTGAGCGAGTTTATAACAGGTGTTAATTAAATTTTAGTATTGTGTGAACTGGTGAAGTGTTATTTTCACTTTACCCATTTATTCCGATAGAGTTTAAGTAGTGCCAAAATCTATAGCTACCACCCGTGGTTCGCATATAGTATTGGCGAACAATCCAAGCAGACAATTCTGCGGATATTTATTTGTATATTTGTATTTGCATTGTTATATTAGGAAAAATCAATAATGTTAGCTACAACATAATATTATCGACGAACAATCCGAACATGATATATGGTGAATGCGCCGGGTAATTCAGAAGAAAATGGTGCAAGCAGACATACGGATATTCATTTGTACATTCATATTTGCATTATTATATGAGTGAAAATCAATAAACTGTTTTTCGATTGTATTCTTATCTTCGAGTTTCAATAGTGACTGTTTCGATAAAACCAATAAAGTTCAAGTAGTGCCATAATCTGTGGCTACAACCCGTGTTCCGCATATAGTATCGGCGAACAATCCAAACATGATATATGGTGGAGGTGCCACATAATTTGGAAGGAAATAATGCAGGCAGACATTCCTACGGATATTCATTTGTATATTTATATTTGCGTTGTTATATAGGTGAAAATCATTACTGTTTTTCTATTCTATTCTCTTTGAGCTTCAATAGTGATTGTTTCAATGAACCCAATATAGCTTGAGTAGTGCCACAATCTGTAGCTACAACCCGTGGTTCGCATATACAGTGTGACCCACTTAAGACCGGAGCACCCTCATAAAATCTACATTTTCCAACCGATTGGATTGATTTTTTTTCTTTAGGTAGACATTCAAAAAGTTTACTGGGACAAAAATTCCATTCCCAGGGCCTACTAATCTGATTTTCCATGTTCAAAAATATAAAAGAATTACTAGATTTTTTTAGAAGAAATCTGACTACAGCACTGAAATCGCGACCTCTTCAAATAGTTCATATGTGAATTACGTCGAAATGTGTCAATCAATAAAAAAGTCATAAGGGGATGAAATTTGAAAAATATGCCGTTTAATCAACCCACCAATTCGATTTAAAATCTTCTATCAGAACTTTGACTACACTACTGAATTCAGGGAGTCTCGAAATATTATTGACTGTAATTCCATAAAAATCTGTTGGTAACTAAAAAAAAAATAAAAAATAATTATATAAAATTTTCCTGTAATTCCTGGGGGTCACACTGTAGTATCTGCAAACATCCAAATATGATATATGGTGGAGGCGCCGCATTCGTATAAAAATGTGCAAGCAGCCTTTTCTACGGATATTTATTTTTATATTTGCCCTGTTATATAGGTTAAAATAAATAATCTTCTTCTATTCTATTCTCATTTTTGGGTTTCAAAATTGGTTGTTTCGATAAACCCAATAGAGTGTAAGTAGCTACATCCCTTCTTTCACATTATTATATCGGCAAACAATCCAAACATGATATGGTGGGGGCGCCGAATAATTCAGAAGGTTATGGTGCAAGCAGACATTTCTACGGATATTCATTTGTATATTTATATTTGCATTATTATATGAGTGGAAATCAATCAAGTTTTTCTATTATATTCTTATCTATGAGTTTCAATAGTGATTGTATCGATAAACCCAGTAGTGCCACAATCTGTAGCTACAACCCACGGTTCGCATATACAGTGTGACCCACTTAAGACCGGAGCACCCTCATAAAATCTACATTTTCCAACCGATTGGATTGATTTTTTTTCTTTAGGTAGACATTCAAAAAGTTTACTGGGACAAAAATTCCATTTCCAGGGCCTACTAATCTGATTTTCCATGTTCAAAAATATAAAAGAATTACTAGATTTTTTTAAAAGAAATCTGACTACAGCACTGAAATCGCGACCACTTCAAATAGTTCATATGTGAATTACGTCGAAATGTGTCAATCAATAAAAAAGTCATAAGGGGATGAAATTTGAAAAATATGCCGTTTAATCAACCCACCAATTCGATTTAAAATCTTCTATCAGAACTTTGACTACACTACTGAATTCAGGGAGTCTCGAAATATTATTGACTGTAATTCCATAGAAATCTGTTGGTAACTAAAAAAAAAATAAAAAATAATTATATAAAATTTTCCTGTAATTCCTGTGGGTCACACTGTAGTATCTGCAAACATCCAAATATGATATATGGTGGAGGCGCCGCATTCGTATAAAAATGTGCAAGCAGCCTTTTCTACGGATATTTATTTTTATATTTGCCCTGTTATATAGGTTAAAATAAATAATCTTCTTCTATTCTATTCTCATTTTTGGGTTTCAAAATTGGTTGTTTCGATAAACCCAATAGAGTGTAAGTAGCTACATCCCTTCTTTCACATTATTATATCGGCAAACAATCCAAACATGATATGGTGGGGGCGCCGAATAATTCAGAAGGTTATGGTGCAAGCGGACATTTCTACGGATATTCATTTGTATATTTATATTTGCATTATTATATGAGTGGAATACAATCAAGTTTTTCTATTATATTCTTATCTATGAGTTTCAATAGTGATTGTATCTATGAACCCAGTAGTGCCACAATCTGTAGCTACAACCCACGGTTCGCATATAGTATCGGTAAAAACTCCAAACGTGGTATATGGTGGAGGCACCGCATAATTCAGAAGAAAATTATGCAAGCAGACATTTCTACGGATATTCATTTGTATATTCATATTTGCATTATTATACAGTCTGTCCATAAAGTAAACCTCCCCCCCCCTGTTAACTTTTGAACGAAGTGGAATTTTTCTTTGAAATTTTTTTCTGTTAAATGGTAGTTCATAAGCTACTTTTTGACAATGATGAAAACATTTTCCAGGCGCCATTTTGAAAGATTTTTTAAATGGCATGGGGGGGTCGAGTGATACCTCATTCGAATCGTCTTTCAATTCTCTATACGACAGCAAAATTTCAAACAAAAATTTTTGGTTCAAAGCAAAATGGCGGTACATTATTTTAGAACTCTCATAAGAGGATCTTTTCGAATAAATGGCTATTAAAGAGCTTCAGTGCAATGATAAAATATTTTTTCGTTTCTGCAAGAGCTTCTTATTGCTCAAAATGGCAGATGGGTGCCATATTAGAAAAAAATTGAAATAAGTAGATAAGTAGTGTAATACCTCGTTCTATTGAATCTCAGCAAATCTCAGAAATCATGTCCCATATGCAATTCTGTGAAACAGAGAACATTTGTAGATATCAAAAAAAAAATTCATTTCAATTGAGCTCGTTTAAAGCCATGGACGTCGTTTTGAAGGGTAAACATTTTTTATTATTGTCAAAAAGTAGCTCATAAACTACCATTTCACCAAAAAAAATTTCAAAAGAAAATTTCACTCCGGGGGGGTTATTTTTTGGACACGCTGTCTGAGTGAAAATCAATAAAGTTATTCTATTCTATTCTCATCTTTGAGTTTCGATAGTGATTGTTTCAATAAACTCAATAGAGTTTGAGTATTGCCACAATCTGTAGCTACAACACGTGATTAGCATATAGTATCGGCAAATAATCCAAACATATATACCGGGTAACCACGAGGGGAGGTACGCCCCCCAATTTTTCTATTGTTTTGAAGATACAGATTCCAAATTTGGTATGTCGCTATAGAACTTGAATACGCATATTTTGATCCTCTACTGAAAATTCAACACTTCCGGTTTAACCGGAAGTGACCCCAAAATTTTTTTTTTAAATGACACCCCTGTATATCTTTTTTCATTATCCGAAAGAGCACGCAATTTGTGATAAAATTTTTCTTCAAAATTGGAAATCAGTTGAAAAATGGTGGAGATACATCATTCTTCTATTGATTATTTTTTTAATTCGCATCGAGAACCAGAATTCTAGCGTACAAATCCGCATGTAACTGCACCAACCTCTATTCATCCTGAATAATGCGAGAAAGACATTCCGTACAATAAAAAGCAATTAAACTCGGTCCCACTTTCCGTACACATACACAATATCCCGCGGAAAGCAGTAGATTAAAGTGAAACCACTTTCAATGAAATTCGCAGAGTAGCGTGGATTATTTGCTTTGAATAGACTGCTTAGCCTGTTCATTAACTGATAACACATCAACGCTCGAGCTTGCAAACCACCAACACGTTGAGCTACAAAAAGATAAATTCCGGCTCATTATTCCATCGAAAATCATTTCACGAAGATCTTTAGTTATGAGCGTTTTTTGTATCTCTTGTTTTGAAATGAAATTAAAGTGGAATCATATTCAGAATCAACGATTTTTTCACGAATCTAGAAATATTTAGCAATACTCTTTTGTTTTGTGGAAATTTCACTCATTGAAAGAGCACCTTTGCATGTAAAGTGGATAACTAAAAAGAGTCAATGATATTCTTATATGAATGTAGGCTTTCACGGCTGGCGTTAATGTTCTGATTGGAAATGAGTTTTGAAAGTCTTCTTTTCTAAATATAACAAGGTAATCAGCTGGGCCGTAAGGTATACAGAAAGAAAATACACACAGACCGATATTTATATAATAGATCCAATCATCATCCAAAACAGAAACGTACCCTGATTAACAATCTAGTGAACAGAGCTTTGAGAATATGTTAACCAAGGCACATTGATGATGAAATAAAACAGCCAACAACTGTGTTACTGGCAAAGAAGACATGTTTCGTGCTACGCGTCTAAGGAAAACGAAAAAGAAGACCAGTAAAGAGCTACTCAAAGGCACTGTCTACCTGCCATACACAACTGAATTTTAAAAAATTCAAACCAATGAAAAAAATTCGGAATATCTGAGATCATCCAAAGACAGCAGAGATCTGCTCAAATCAGAAGTTTTCAGAATTTCATGTAACTATTCTAGGATTTATATTAGTCAAACGAAATGGAGCATTAGTACCCGCCTAGTCGGGTACAAGCAAAGTTGCTTGTGCCCGTAGTAGTCAAACATGCATTGCCCGACGGAGAACACAAGATCCTTTCCGAAAATAACGAGAATACACATCAATACAACAAAAAAGCTAAATTAAAGATGAAAAGGGTGCCGAGAAGGGTCAGTTTATGTTACGATGAACGATAAAAAAAAAATGATGAGAGCAGTGACAAGAACAGTCCGTGACTAGTGACTCTCATGTCTAATTTATAGTAGAGCTTCCACAGTAGCAACGATCTCTGCTTTGCAGATTGAGAAAAAAAAACTCAACGGAAATTGATTGATCCTGAAGAAGAAACACGTTTAATTTGAAATATCGAAATACTGAATATACTGGAGTTTTGTCCATTCTTATGGAGAAAAGATTAATCTTCAATTTACATATAAGTACGTATCATTTTTCAATTTTCGATATTTTCAACCATTTACAAATATTTTAGTCTTGATAAAGAGAAAACGAATTTTTCGAAAGTTTGAAAAAGTAAAAAAGAGTTTTTTGTACAACTGACATTAAAAATGACGTTTTTAATTCATTGACACATGAACTAAAAACTGACGTTTTCACAAAATCACTTTTAACACTAGTGTTAAAAGTACTTTTAACACTAGTGTTAAAAGTAAAATGACAGATGAGATGATGGATACTCAGTAATATAGATCTCTCTAATAGAAACACTTCAATCAGATATTATAATCAGAACACCTACTCAAGAGGAATCGTTTATAAAAGTTCACACATGTATTTGGTCGTTTGCGCAATTGATAATACTAATTCCTTTTGAAGTTACAAACGAAGTAGTATTTAGTCCAACTGTAGAATGTCCTTCATCACTGACAAATAATGACATTCATAAATAAAGTGCGTTGGGGTTTATTATATTTGAAGTATCTGTCAGTCAGCCTTGTAATCCAAAGATCGTGTGTTTGAATCCTTATGGATCTTATTTTTTTTTTGTTTTTTTCTTACTAGCAGTAACTGTTGAACAAAAAATTTTGTATGATACATTTGTTAAAAGTGATTTTATTTTGCTCGTGGGGTTGCTCCACTCGCTAACGCTCGTTTCGCAATATTCCCCACTCACAAAATAAAATGCCACTTTTAACACTTGTATCATAAATAACTATTTCTACAGCTAACAAATGTTTTGATTATCATTTGTTATGATTCTAATGAATTCGGTGAATTGATCATCCTCACTTCTGGATAACGATGAACAACAACCACTAATTTTCTCTCATTACCGCTTCATTCACCCAATCAATGGGATCAATCAAATTGATTGACAGTGAGAGAGCTGGAAGGGTTTCTGAATAAATAACGAGTTACATCAAAAGTTCATTACTGCCGATTTTGTCCCGTTTCCATCAATTTCTCGATATATTATGGAAGCTTTCCTGTCACTACTTCGATATGTCAAAAAAGATAATGGCAGTATTCCCTTGAAAAAGGTATATGAGAGGCCAAAGTGGAAACGCAATAAGACCAGGTGAAACGTAATTTGATACATTGCTATGAAGGAACGAGATAAAAAAATGTCACGTTGTCATAAATCAAAGGGACAGTTTGATAACAACAGTCGCTGGCAATTGCGAGAGTAGAAAATGACCATGGTATATAGGGTGAATTATATTGTACCGACAAAGAATTGGTTCATAAAACACAAAAAATTATAATTTCTCATAAATTTCGGAAATGGTTTGGTTATCGCATTTCATAAATATTTTCACGTCCCTAAAACAATTGAGTTACATACATCAAGTGAAAAATTTGTGGACCAATGATGAATTGAGTTGTTGGATATCACCAATATGAGCTTCGATGATATGACTTGCAAATAATTGTTCATGAAGTTTATAACACAAATAATTACTAATATATGAATAGGAATATAACAATTTTTTGAGATTATTTCATTACCATTCAGAGACAATACTAGTCCCTGATTTATTGCGTTTCGTTAAGTTCATTTGGATTCAATATAATTCTATTACGCGACCTCTTCTATCCTATCCTTCCTTACCCTATCCTATACCTTTCCATTTCATTTAATCCATTTTCACTCTCACGCTCGTTTTCAATTATCTTATCTATCTATGTCTGTCCTTACCCTACGTTCAAGTTGTCGTGTATTATCTTACTTATGTTTGAAAAGATTGTTTGAAATAATCACGGTCAATAGTTTTATAAAAATACACAACCTAAAACTTTTTTGTACATTTCATCCCAGCCTCATAGTGAGGTATTATAACAAGTTGTGACGGCCACCAAAGATAAGATGTTGCAATAGATTAAATTCCGAAATGAACATTCTCATTTACGTAAAATTTATTGCAAAACTAATTTAAATTGATTGTTTCTAGTCTGAAGAGCCGATTTAACAACTAGTGCCACTACATTCTTGTTATTTTGAAAAAAATATCACATATAAAATTGACGTTTATCGGAAACACCCCCATCGTAATCTACGAAATTTTGTCACTTGGTAAACTCTTCAGAACATTCGACATATAAACTTGTTTTCATTTTTTTTTACTTAATAATAATAATTTCGTTTTATTTTCATTATATTGGATTTTTTTCAAAATATTGGCTTTATTTTAATATGTTGTTATTTTTTTTGAATACATAGGATTTCTTTTCAATATAGGTACTGGATTTTTTTTCAGTATATTGAATTTCTTTTCAATTTATTGGATTTTTTGAATAACTGGAGTTATTACAGCAGTACCAGGGTGAATTATTTTATACTCCTCTCTTGAATATTGAGAAAAAAAAAACGGTTCTTTGCAAAATTTATAGCAATCGTCTATGACATAATTAATTTTAAATTCAAATTCAGAATTTTGAAAAAGACAGTAGGGCATACATTTGAGTGGAATACCACAAATAAAGGGGTATACATACAGTATTCCCTTGGTCAATTTCTCCACTGTGAATTAATATTTCAATTCCTCATACTTGTTTTCCAAAGGGAGCACCTAGGACCATCTTCCAAAATTTTTTTTTTCATTATTTTGGAGTTTTTGAATTACTTACTCAATTATTTCAAAAGTGTGAGGGTAGATTCATTCATACTTATCTGTTGAGAAAAAAACTGTTTAGTGAAAAAATTTCTTGTTATCTTTGATTTGAAAATATCACAATACAGAATTTTGAATGAGACAGACGCAAACTTTTCAAATTGCAATACCCCATGGCCCATATACTGGATAAATCAACGAATGGTTTTGACGGAGACAAAATACCCGTATCTCCACACCTTTTTATGAAGTGCAAAATATGAGGCAAAGAACTGTCAGGAAATAACTATTCCTAATCACGGACATTGAATTATATCTGACATCAATAAGTGCAACGTTTCTCAAGGAGGACATAATTCCAACTGCTAATTGTAATAAAACAATGAATTATTGTTTATTTTATCACTTGAAATTTTGTCCTTCTGACGAACGTTGCACAAATAGATGTTGAATATATATATATATCGATGTTCGTAAGGGAAAGCAAACTTGTTTTTTGAGAGATATTTGCTTCATATTTCTCACTTTGTAGGAATGTGAGGAGAGTATTTCGACAAAATAATTCGTATCAATTATTCAATACTTTCCGGTACACTTCTCGAACTTTGTTCGATTTCAAGTATTCCCTTGATCAATTCTTCATTGTTAATCACCATTTTACTTCTTCATATTTGTGTGGAAAAGGAATCCCAAGTCTCATCTTCCGAAATTGGTTTCATTTAAACATAGTGCATCTTCAATGCGTAGATAACCAGGGTTATTTTTTTTTCAAATGAATGCAATGTGAGTAATTGAGATTCCAGACTTTCCGAATCTTGACTAGTTTTTGTCCTACTCATTGTGAATATGAAACAGTTATCTGGTCATATCTTCCCAACGGTTTGACGTAGATTCTACAAATCTGGTATGGATGGAATTGTAATAACCCCCACTCAAATATATGATATACTGGTTGTTTCATTCGAGAAAGATAGCCCCTTTGGGAAAAAAAAGATTAGAAATTAAAATAGTGATTCACAATGGAGCAACTGACCAAGGGAATACTGTTACTTACCATGTATATCGGGTATTCCACTCAAAAAGTTTACCCTTCAGTCTCATTCAAAATTCTGTGATAATCATGGCTGAGAAGATTGCTACCAGTTATGCCATGAAACTGTTTCTTCTCTCAATATTCATAAGATGAAGTTCAAATAAAATTTACCATCTGACATTGCTGTACTAACACCAGTAATTAAAAAAATTCAATACATTGAAAAGAAATTCAATGTATTGAAAAAATATCCATTTTATTGAATTGAAATCCAGTAAACTCAAAATAAAAATCCCATATACTGAAAATAAATCCACTATATTGAAAATAAATCCCATATTTTGAAAAAAATCCAATGTATTGAAAAAAATCCAATGTACTGAAAATAAATCCAATATATTGAATTTTTTTTTGAGGAAAGTAGTTTTATTTTATTCATGTGACCCCTAGGTGCTTTCGTACATAAGAAAATACAATGTATAAGATGAATATAAAAAAACATTTTCATGCTTAGCAACAAAACAGGTAAATGGCCTATATCATTCGTTTACTAATTCATCTTGACAACGGAATGTAAATAGTGCCATTTACATACCTAGGGTAATGATGACTTTGAATTTGACAAGTAATACCTTCAGCTTCACTTATATCAATTTTAAGGTTATGATACTTTTTGAATATTATTATTATTTTCGGCAAATTTTAAGAAATGTCAACAAGCAGCGGGAAAAAAGTAATAAGTAACACAGAATGTATCGACTGTTACCATCTTCGGCAAGCGACAAGCCTCGGCTTTACCTCGAACGTTAACACGTCTTTACATTCCTTGTTACTCAAATTAGTATTGCCTTAAATAATATACAGATTATTTCAGTGAATAAAGTGCAAGACTCATCAAAGTTCAATCAAGAACTTGTGTACGACTATCAATTCAAACATTACTTCTGTTCTAGTTCGTAAGGAAATAAACATTGTTGTGAACATCTTGAAAATTTGAAACATTGTATCCGTTACAGATAAATAAATATAAATACATGTGGATAATTGTATCTTTTAAAAACTAGTTAATACTAAATATGATTACATCTTTATGGGATTGTAGAGAGAGGGTGAGTAAGTATGAAATTATATTACAATTTTCCATCGCTCGTCCTACGATATAATTTACACTTGTAGTTTTCCTTTCCTCACCTCAAAATAACGGTATCCTTTGAAAGAAAACTCATTAAAGAATGACTCGAGGCATTGGACCCCACCAATCTGCCCAATAAATCATTCCATTTTCGTACCTCAAAGTAAAAGGTAGTAATTTTATTGTGTGTGAAGTGAAAAAGTTGAAGTGAAAAATGCCAAATTACAATCAACGAGTGAACCCAAGGATACAAAGATTGAAGCAGTAATTGGATGCCTTACAAGCGGCATTTGCAAAGTTACCTGACGATAGTTCAGAAGATTCAAGTCAAGGTAAGCATAATACGTTTTTGTTTTTAGGCAGTGCATCAGGACGGGAGGTCTCACAAGAAATAAATACAAATAGTACATTCAGAGTGACATAAGTTACTCACAAGTGAATGAGATCTCACGATCTATAGAGAGTGAAGGTAACACACGTTACCTAGGTTAACAGATAACGTATAACCAAGGGTCTCAAAAAGAAACAATTCAGAGTAACATACGTTACTCACAGGTGAATGAGATCACACGATCTACCCAGGACGGGAACAATAATCTCATTTACCAAGAGGAATCGGTTGCACTCGTAGCAACAGAAAGGATAGATAACATTATCAATTTCGAAGTATTGGGGGACGAACCTCAAAATGATATTGAAACGGAAATAATTGCATGATGCATCAGTTGTGAGACGGACGGCCTACCTACAAGAAGGGATTGGAAAAGAAAGAAGGACGGAAAAAAACTGTCCAGCTCTTCATCCCCCACAAAATCATGCCGGCTCTCTGAATTTATACTTAGAACAATGAAAAACTGTTATGAATAATTCTTTCATCCTGAATTGGGTTTGTAGTGCTAAAATTCTGTTTATAAGAAAACCCAGTCGAAAAAGTGTACCCTCTGTAAATATTGATTCGAGAGGAATGCCGAACTACATAAGGTCTATAAGAGATTTATTAAAAATCGGTGCAATCACCAAATGTATGCCGGTTAAGCGGCAGTTTTTATCTTATTATTTCTTAAGAGGGGGTTAACCCTATTAGTGGCTATTGGTGAAACAAGGAGCAGGAGAAATCAAAATACTCGGAGCTCGCTCGATGAGTTCGAGATTTTTTCTCACCATCTGAATTCAAAAGGTTGGATCTATACTCTCTCGAAGTAATTTTTTGTAGAAATTTGGCCAGATTCACTATTTTTCATCTCACTAGGTAAATTTTTTTTCGAAAAAGTACTCTATGAGATGCCTGTCTCATACATTTATATTTCTTGTCAAAAAAATTTGCAAGTATTCATCCAAAATCGCACTGGCAAAATGATTTTTGACTTGTTCTCTCTAAGGTCTCAATCTGCCTACTCCGTCGAGAGAACAGTTCTCTCGACGGAGTAGGAAGTGACGAGACCTGGGGAGTAGGCAGATTGAGACCCCGGCGTCAAGTTACAAAATCCTGATGATACCTGAGGAATAGGCAGATTGAGACCTAACTTTCAATCATTTCATCCTTTTTTTCTTGAAAATGGCTCCAAAATCGGAGCCGAAACGTCGAATTTCAACAAATTCTAGACGCGGTTCAACCCGAACTTCCAGTTTTCATATATATATATATATATATATATATATATACATATATATATTTATATGTTTTAAAAATATATATATATATTAATATACCCTCATAATGCAACCGTAGACGGATCCGTGCACTGTCCTGGATACGGAATGAGAATTGAAGTTTGTGGAATTTGAGATTGCATGGTGCACAACTTGAACAATGTTGCCAAGTCCAATTTTGATGAACGTTACGTCACGAAACCACGTTTTCATTTCTTCTAGAGAACCTGGCTGTCAGAAAAAAAAAGAAGTTACATCATTCTCTGATTACAGTGTTTCCTCATACCTATCTTGTGATATGAAATGAACTCGAATAACAAACAAACTCTTGCAACAACAATCCTCCAGTTTGTTTCTAGTTGTTAATTGGAATGGAGGGGAAACCAAATTAACTTCTACTGACTCCATAGAGATAGCGGGCACATTTCCTTTCGTGTAATTCCGAGTGCAATAGCTGTAATTAGATAAATGACTATTCTCTCTCGAGGTCAAACTGTGTAAACATTCCCCCAACAGCTGTATGTTATCGTTGCTAGTTTCAGAAGTGCACATGGAATGAACGCTTTCATTCTGCAACCGCTACGCGACTCAGTTCGACACAGGCGATTCCAGACTTTTCTGAAGATACATCTTGTCAAGTTTATTTGCCTCGTTTGTTCAACTCTATGCATAATTTTTTACTGTTTTTTACCACTTTTTCTACATTTCATAGTATGACTGAACGGGAAGTTGAACATAAAGAATATAAATACGTTTGGTCAACTTATCAACAAATTCGTGTGAAGAAATTACAATCGGTTGACTGGGATGAAACAATGGTTTCGGAAAACATATGAGAATTTAAATATTTGGAAAATCTGGATTAGTAGCAATTGAATAAAAGAAACGTAATAAGTATTTTCAAAAACAATCTTTCATTCATTATTCACTGAGCTAGTAATGGAAAAAGAATAATTTGTGTATGGAAGGAAAAAACTTTCAAAACACGCCTCAGCGTGTGCAAATCGAACTTTCGAAAACGCGCGTTTTTTAAAGTTACCATGGCTACATCACCAATTCGAGAATCGTGAAGTCTAAATGACAATTTTATGATCTGACAGGAGTACTTTATAACATTAACGAAAGGTATACTGATGTCACATCACGAATTCAACCATTTCACATTATAAGTTCTTATTTTCACCATTTGTTATAATGAAACCAGTATTCAGATTTTAAAGTGTGAAAAAAATGATGCAAAGTATTCGTGGATAACTGATATTTCAAACCTTTGCACTATTTCGAGCATTCTGGCTGCGCCGTACTCGAAAAATCGCGCGTCTTTGAAAGACCTTTTTATCCACTCATACTTTGATATACTATTCTTTTAAGCTCGAGACAACATTTCAAATGTAATGACATTTCACCCATTTATTCGATTGATGATTGATTCAATTGAGAATTATTTAATTAAATATTCTTTGTTTTTTTTTAATTTTTTGTTTATTTCCATACAATAATTATATATTTTTTTATTTTTAATTTATAAATATAATAATTTGGATTAGGTGCATTTTCAATAACACTAGTTGACCCCTTTTCAACTGCTGTCTTGATGTCGTAGTTTTCCTTTGATATTTAAGAATTCTCAAGAATTGGACTCCATATTTGCTTGAGTTCAAAACTTCTTCTTTTCATTGAAAATCTCCGTCTTTTTGTGGATTTCTATTGCCCCCGTCAGCTATGGTATCCCTGGTTGGAGAAATTTTACGTCCTCAACAGAATCCTGTGGTTTCCTTCACTGAACACAAATGGACAAGTCGGCAGTGGCAGAACACTCGCTAAGTGAAGGAAACCACAGGATTATGTTTGAAGACGTAAACACTATAGCCGACTTGTACAGGAGGCAATAGAAATCCGAAATAATTTTTGCAAACATCACATCCGACATGATTCAATGTTCTTCACTTTTTTACGAATTTTTCCGATTTTAATAAAGTGCGTTTTCGCATTTTTTTTGTTCGAGAAGAGAGGGGTTTGGTCCCCCCGACCGATATTATTTTTTCTCCGTATTATTCCGAAACTGTCGGAATTTTTTCCGCGTTATCTATCCTGCTTTCGGGAAACGGGGCTAACATTTTGTTGAAATTTTTGTTTCATTATGGGTTCCTGATATGTGTCCGAAATTGCTCAAGTGCCTGAAAAATGGATTACGAAATTTGAACCGCAAAGTTAGTCAGAAATGCAAAATGACAGAACTATAGAAGGTCATACGAATGAGTTTAATGAAAGCTTGTGAAATCTGGAATATTGATCAAAAAGCGTTAATTGTTCTTTGGCAGTTGGAAATAGTTGAAACTCAATCGCAAGGTTTTTTGCGGCTCTTTAAAGAAGAACTAAATGCGTATTTTTTGACATACTCGCTCAATCAATCTTATATTCAAAACATTCATGAAGGAAACTGGAGATACTGAAGGGATAACTCCATAAATTTCAAGCGGGCAATATTCAACATTCAAGAGATATTGGGACACTGAACAAATTGATCCCTTGTTTATAGTGGATTTTTCAATCAAAGAAGTGACCCTGACATAGTGAACACCTTAATTATCCTTATTTCAGGAGAACAATTTATAAGGCACCATACTTTCCTCGAGTAATATGTGCATATATGGAGTGCAGCCCCAAAATACACACTGTTACTTGATTGAAGCCAAAAAAAAAGCCATTAATTTTTTCAGTGATACTTCGCTCACAAGTTGGCTTTCATAGATGGCGCATTCTCTTCTGAAATATCAGCAATCGTTCCATCGTTAGAAGTCCCATCGAGACTGATCCATCAATCTCAGTTATCGCATCCTTTTCTCATTACTTTGGAGACATGCCGATCACTAGTAAGAGGCTAATTATACGTATAAATCATTCAAAACTGAACAAATTTCTATGAAAACTAAATTGAAGGCGATAGCAATTCATGTAAAATGCACCATAATCAAAATGTTATTATTTGATATCAACATTCTCTTTGAACTGAAGCCATCAATACACCCAATTTATTCAATCAAATATTCCACCTTCGTATCATTGGGATACTCCAATGCCAATAACAATATTTGGGAAGCAAAAAACTAAATCCTTCTGGGACGCACAACAGAACGTATAATATCCAGCTCAACACAAACCATCTGAATAATGGATGAGGTACAAGATTTATCGATTTGTCTTCACGAGACCCAGTTCTACAACCACTACCGTCCAGGAAAGTGATGCTTACCTTTATTGTGGAAGTAGCCACTACTCGATTATTATTACAAATATCAATCAAGAGGACCGATTACTGTTCCCTCTAAGAAGTGAGGCTTGGTCTATCTTTTCTTCCGCTGAATAGTTTCCACACCGAAGGTTTTGATGGTCATATAGTTTTTTTCTCAGATTATATACAGAAGTTGTACATGAATCTAATACGGAATGTGATCAGCAATTAAGTTCCCGTACCATCAGATGGTCTGTCATGAATACAAGTTGAGAAATATAAAAGACTTAGGAATCAATGAGAATATAGATTACATCCCAGATATGCATCGAGAAAAAAAATAAAAAGAATTGAGTGGAAAGTGTTTCAACTCTGAACAACTCCACCCCCATACAACAATAACAACACTACGAAAAGTTTTGAACAGAACAGTACCTTCTGCAAAACGATTAAACAGCATTGCACCAGTTCCCTGTCAGTATTGTCGCGAATAGGCGTTGCTACACATTATTATGCCGGCTCTACACTCACGCCGCGAATCGCGGCGTTAATTCACGCCACGATTCCCTCGCGATTTTCGCACGAAAAACATGCCTTCCATACTCACAAACTTCGCAGTGTACTTCGCGCTTTCAAGCGAGATGGACGCAGAGGTAGCCACTGCTGCTGCCTCTGTGCTTTACGCTATAACACAATATAATTATCTTTACATTAAAAACAAGAAGCAAATGAAGAAAAAATTGAAAAAAAGGTGGTGGATGACAGCGATTCACCGTACCGGAATAAGGTACGTATGAAAAAATATATTACCTCTGTGTGAGAAAGGTAGACACCATTTGTAGCATCCAATAGTATATAGCTATTTAGAAACAAATACTTGTCACGAAAAATGTAGTTCTAATATCTTTCGTCTTGGTCTTGGTCTTGGGAATATTTCTTAAGTCTTTGTCTTGGTCTTGATCTTGGCCTTGTTTCAAGACCAAGACTAGTCTTGTAGTCTTGGGAAGCCCTATTCCCAATTTATTACTCTATATTAATGGAAAAAATATTATAGTATTATAGCGTTCGCGCCTCGCAAAAGTCTCGCGAAACCTTTGAAGCGGGCCAAAAAACCGACATCGAATGGAGAACGGCGCAAAGCCAGCGCGAAGAGCGAACGCGAACACGCGAAACCCTCCACACTCGCGTACGCGCTATTTCTCGAGCTTTCGCGGCGCGAGTGTAGAGCTGGCATTATAATGTGAATTTGGGGTTGTTATTATACAGGTGGTAGCACTATTGACCATGATTTGAGTTTATCAATGCCTACTATTGAATATCGTTGATAATGATAGAATGGAAAAACTAACACTTGAATTGGTTATAAACTTGATTTGTGATATGAAATAATCTATTCAATACTAATTCAATTTTGCAGAACTTTTGGAATTTTCTCAACGAGTATACAGCAAAATTCAAATTAATTGTCATTTTGATAATGTTGCGTACTTCAGAAGAGCTTGCAAACTGAGATTTATTGATTTCTCGATGATCCATTCACTTGACCAAATTTGGAAACCTTTGAAATTATTATGAATTGATCGTCTATTTCTACTGGCCTACAATGGTAACGGAGAAAACCCGGAAATACCAGTTGGCGTTGTTTTCTTTAATTCTTTACTCCGTAATTTTTTGCGTTCAAGTAAAGAATTATATGTACCTCATGTGTGCACAAAACAGGCGCTGTCGAGCCATTTTTTTGGCGCAATTGAAATTTGAATTTTTTCTTATGCTCTATATGTAGTTCATTCAATTATTTATAACAAATGATATTTGCGAAAACATACATGAAACGTACATTTTTCAATCGATCAGAATGTTTTTTTCTCGTCCACTAGGATACCAAACTTCATGAACAAATTTTCATTTCCAGGTCCAACTAATCTTCTTTTTTGAGGTAAAAAATTTGAAAAAATTACAAGCGATTTCAAAAATAAATCTGACTACACCACTGGATTCCCAACATTTTCAAATGGCTTAGGTGCAAATTACGTTGAAATGCGTCAATCATAAAACAGTTGAAAATATACCGTTTAATCAACCCACCAATTCAATTTCAGAACTTTTATCAAAATTCGGAATAGACCACTGTATTCAGGAGGCCTCGATATATCACTGGTCAAAATTTCATCAAAATCTATTCATAAGTAAGAAAATCATAAGATATTAAAATTTGAAAAATACGTTAATGGAATTGCAGAAAATGTAATTTTATCTCATAATTTTGAATTTTTTTTATTTATCAACTTATTTTGATGAAATTATGGTCAGTGATATTTCGAAATTCTCTGATTTCAGTAGTGTAGTCAAAGTTCTGGAAAAAGTTCTGAAATTGAAGTGGTGGGTTGATTGAACGGCATATTTCTCAAACTTCATACCCCTATAACTTTTTTATTGAATAACGCATTTTAACGTAATTTACATGAAAACCATTTTAAAATATCACAAATCCAGTAATGTAGTCAGATTTTTTCTAAAAAAATCGCTAGTAATTTTTTTAGATTTTCACATTCGATAATAAGATTAGTTGTCCCTGCATAGAAATGGAGATTTATCCATGAAATTTGGTGTCCTAGTATTATTTTTGAATGTCTACCTAATTGAAATTATAAGGGTGCTTCCATCTAAAATGGATCACACTGTATATATACCGGGTGTCCACGAAAGTTGGCTTCTCCCTATAATATTTTTGTTTTTGAAGATATTGGAATGAAATTTAAAGTATTTATATGATACATAAAACTGCATTTTTTGACAGATGACTCAGTTTCACGCGACTGCCGGTCTCACCGGAAGTGATTTAAACTTTTCATTTTTGAATGACACCGGTATATTTTCACTTTTTTTGTTTTCAGATGACATTCTGAATACAACCATGTATCATATGTTACTTTTTGTTACCAAACTTTTTTTTTCAATCTAGGGGGCTATGAATACGTTCAAATTATTAATTTTAGTCCTAAAGTATTATAAAAAATACAACTTTTCGGTTTTCGGTTGAAATGCATCTGCTGGGAAAAATTTTATTTTTAAATTATTATTACTATTTTTTTTACGCAAGGCAGCATAGTGGCTCGTCGGAGCAGAAACAAAGAGCATTTCATTACGATTAATTTGATACTGCACGAATGGATGTCGGATATAATTCAAAGTCCGTAAAGAAAAATATGTTTTCTGATAGATCTTTGCCTCATATCTTCCACTTTATGAGAATGTTGAAGAGAAAGTTATTTCGTCTTCGTCGAAACCATTCTTTATATCAACTTAATAATTTTCATTATAGGTAGCCACTCGGGTAACTACTATATGGGGTATTGAAATTCAGAAAGTTTGCGTTCCTGTCTCATCAAAATTCTGTATTGCGATATTTCCAAGCTAACAAGACTGCTATCAATTTTGCTACGAAATGGTTTTTTTCGTAATAGATAAGTATGGATGGAATATACTCTTAAACTGTTGAAATAATTTGTATGATTCATAAAATCCAACATATTGAAAATAAATCCAATATATTGAAAAAACATCCAATATATTGAAAAAAAATCCAATATAATGAAGATAAATCCAATGTATTGGATATTTTTTGTGAAAATAATTTTATTTTATTTGTGTGGCCCCTAGACACTGTCGTAGAAAACTGTTGGGTAATATAACAGAAAACAAAATTTAAAAAAGGTTCAACTACCATGGGCGTAGAAAATAGTGGTAAAAGGGGGGCATACTTACACCACTGGATCTAAGCTCAAAAACTCGAGAACCGTCTAAATGAATAACAATTTTATGATTATAGTACTTTGTACTGTCAAATGAAATATTACAAAGAAATGCATAACTTTTATTCAAACTTTAATGAAAGGTATACTGATGTCACATCACGTGATCACAAATACGTAGATATGTTAGGTTCAAAATACATGAAAAACATTTTCACAAACAGTTCACTTCAAGGAATGATTTGACGAGGTGGCTTTGATAGTATACACTACAGCTTTGCTGAAAGTAACAGATGACATTCACTTAGGTTCAGATAATAACAAGCTGATGGCACTAGTGTTATTAGATTATACCAAGGCATTTGATAGAATTAAACACTCACTCTTATTACCATTATGTCATTACAATGGTTTTTCGGAAAATGCTACCTCCCTACTGGAAAACTATTTGCAGAATCGCTTCCAAGCAGTGCTGTTGAATAACATTATCTCCGAATTTAAAAGGGTTTCGAATGGTGTACCTCAAGGTTCCATACTAGGACCTATCCTTTTCGCTGTATATACATCTGAGTTTTATAAAAAACTGAACTATACCGAATGCCATTTTTACGCGGATGACACCCAGTTGTATATATCTTTTAAGGAGAATGAGCTTCAATCAGCAATAGAACAACTGAATACAGACCTACGTTCCTTGTTCAGAGTGTCTAGCGAATACTGCTTGTCAATAAACCCTTCCAAGTCAAATATTATGTGATTTGACCGTAAAAGTGCGCGAGATAGAAGTCTAAATGAAATAAATGTAGTAGTGAATGAAGAATTTCTTCCGATTACAGACATTTCAAATAATTTGGGAGTTCTTATGGACATGTTAATAAAAAGAGCGTTTTCTAACTTGAAGCTGATCTATGCAAACAGGCACTTTCTCAACACCAACTGTAGGAAAATGCTCTCTGAGGCCATGGTTCTTTCGCATCTGAATTTCGCAGAAACTGTATATGGCCCCAGTCTACTGAAATCCGATCTACGTCGTTTACAACTGATACAGAACTCCTGTGTGCGCCTCATATGTGGTCTTAGGAAGCGGGATCATGTCACTGCTTCCATGAAAGAAATTGGCTGGTTTAACATACGGAAACGACAAATATTGCATTTGTGTACGCTGTATCATAAATTATTAAATTGGAAAAGGCCCACATATCTATATAATGAAATTAAATTTCGCACTGTCGTGCATAATCTCAATGTTCGCTTCAAATTTAAACTGCACATGCCTAAACAAAGAACAGTAGCATTCCAGTCCTCCTTCATACATGATCGCTAAATTATATAACGAAATTCCTCAAGTCATGCATAATCTATCAGTTCCTAAATTTAAGCGAACACTGAGAAAAATTTTCATGGGTGATGAAATCATCTTCAACTCATTTGAGCTTCCTCAAGTGATGATTAATCGATTGATTAATAATCACTTGAGGAAGTTACTGTGAAAGCGAAACATATCGTGGTTATATAAAAGTTTGTGAAGATCAAATCGTGTCTTGTCTATACAAATTATTGTTGGTAAGATATTACATAGTTATTAATTAGAAATCATATAACCGGAATATATAATGGAGAGTTTCTTTCAATCACATCATTCCAGAATGTTATATGTGAGTCCCTTGCTGAACGTTTGAGTTTTGATTACCTGCTGAATCTCCATCAGACCTTCACACCGTAGCATTCTTTGAACTGATATGTGTTTTGGGAGTTTGGAGCCCTGCCCAGTTCTTGATAGCTCTCTCCACTCCAGCTAATGCAATTTCCTTAGTAGATAGTGGAACATTTAATCTGACAGACAAGTTAAATGAAAATTAGACATACTTGAGTCAGAGTCAGCATACAAGATAAGGAAGCGCCTCTGTTGCATCGAAGCTAACTCAAGACGCAGTTAGATTTGCATAATTAGTTTCATTTGAGTGAATCATGTCTGCAAACTAGAACCTTCGTCGTTAATTAGGTTTTTATCTTGTTTGTATGAGCATTCCGTGAAAACTTGCCATTAGCATTAATTTTGGCAATAAAATTCTGGAATTTTCGCGGTTTAACTACCTAACAATAGATTATTTCATTGAATCGGAAATGCAATTACAAATTACATTATGATGAAAACATGGTACTGCGGAATCATCAATTTAGTTTAATTATATTCCTGCGGCAGATTATCAAATATTTGTGATGTGGAAATATTCTGCATGCCAGTTACTTTGGCATTTCTGTTGCTTCTGCATGGATACAATCAATCGTACCTACGTTTCGGAGATCGTGAAATGAAATCATTATAAAATGGAGAATTATTAAATTTTAGTGCGCTTCCATTTGTTAATATTATTTTGAATAGCAATGCCGATCTCACAGTGGCCAGCATAACTACATCAGGAATATCCATACCAATGAAGTATTTCATTTCAATGCTCGGTATCACCATCAGCAGTACCATTTCATGGAGAAACAATGTAAGGTTAATGGTCCAAAGCGCCTCTCAAAAACTTCTGTTTAAACTTGGTTTTGTGTTTCGTGCCAAGAAGTATTTCTCTTCATGTCAATTTATTATGATTCATAAGGCACAAATACGATCTGCCTTGGAACACTATATGGAGTGCAGCAACTAAAAACACATTGAAACTTCTAGATTCTGCTATAAAAAAAGCCCTTTCCTCTTCGGCGGTACTTCTCTTACGAGCTCGCTCACATCTCTATAAAACCGCAGACAGATTGGCGATCTGTCTCTGTTTCATAAATTTTTTCATAGACGATGCTCTTCTGAATTATCATCAATCATTCCACCGTTAGCTGCCACATCGACACTGACCCGTCGAGATCAGTCTTCACATCCATATGCCGTCACTTTGGAGGTATGACAAATATCTCTTTCTCAGGGCTAGTTTTTTCAACGAACGATAGAGCTACGGTACTCACTCCTTCGGGTGGTGTTCCCTTAGGCATACAGCCTGCAGAAATTCAGAAAGAACTCTCACGATGTGCTCCAAAATTTTATCTATTATCTATTTACTTTCACAGTTTGGATGTTTTCTTATTCTTTTTGATATAAGGGTTTTTCATAACATTTGTCATTACCATGCAAAATGAACCAAAAAACGGATAATTTTAAAGACCGTATGTGACAACCATTTCCGATTGGACCGCTATTTATATGGCTATCATTATTAGTTCTATTAATATCATTGTTACCATTACTATTATTATTGTCATCATCCTAATATCTAACTGTGGTGTTGTGTTGTGTGCTATCTGAGTTACTTGCGTAATTAGAAGATAAAAGAGTGACTAAAATATTATTCATGAGTCTGACTAGATGCATTGTAAAAGTCAGTATATAATAAACCGTTGAGCCATTCGCATGTGTTTTATTTTCCGGTCGTAACACCATATGAAAAATACCAGAATAATCTCAAAGAAATGAAGGATTCGACGAAAATAACGTTTCATAAGAATGCAACAGAAAAACACAATAATAATTTTAAAAAGTTCTGGAACTCATTGAAAACAATCCAGACTCCAGATGGCAACATTATTTCAAATGACAAGATTGAAGCGGAATATTTTGTCCATTATTTCACGAAAATAGGAAACGATTGAAATAATGTAAGAAACAAAGAAAAGTTCATTAACTTCGTAAAAACAGTATCCATCTCCATTTATCTTGAAGGATGTAGCAAAAAAGAAGTTGGAAAAGTAATTCTGAAACTTATAGCCATAGTACAGTCGTTGTTAAGATTTCCTACATAATCATCCGGCGCGGAAATGATTTTTCGTTACCTTTCAGTAGGGGTCCCATATGTTATAAAACTGCAATAATCATAAAAAAAATTTGACGACTTTTCTAAAAAAATGGTCTTAATTAATTTGGTCGGGATTCCCAAAATGGATTTGCACACGAATTTAAATTTCTTGGCGCACGGCCTATTAATAAAAACTAATTGTTCGAAAACTACAGAAGCTAAAATAAAAAAATTTGTTGGGTTTTGAAGGTGATGAAAAATACTTGCAGCCTTGCCATTCTTGATGGATATCGGTGAGTATAACTATACAGAGTGTTTCCGAAATTGGAGCAATAAATGAAATGAGGAGTAGAAAATGACAAAACAAAACGAAATGAAAGAATAAATTAAAAAAAAAAAAAAAAAATTGGGGACATTTTGAAGTTTTCAAACAAAAAATTGGTATTTTTTGGTCAGAGGTCTACAGCCTGCGCCAACCGCGCTGAAACACTGCCAGCGTGCAGACACGCTGTGGCTGTGGCTGTCATATCGACAATTTGTGTCACAATTGCTTTTGTGGATATTATTAAAATTTTCACGTGCCTCAGACGTCATAACAAATTTCATAGGCATTAGAATGTTATTTTTTGTAGAAGTGGCATTGATCACTGGAATGTGCTTGTAGCCCTCTGTGGGGATTGAATAATGAAATTGATTTATTATAATAAAAAATGCATTCGACTCTGTCTATGCAATTTATTTCGTTGGTGAATAACTAATTGATTTTTTTCAACGTACCTGCGAAGTCAACTCTGTCCTGTCTCTCTCGGCTAGCGTAGTTCATTCAGTAGTTCTCGAACACTCTTGATTCTTCCCTCACAGTTCGACTTTAGATGTCTCTTAACAATTTTTTGAATGCATGAAGCAGTTTTGGTAGATGACATCAGAGTTAGCGGTGCGGTGACTCATGTATTATCGATGAAGAGCCGGTCGTAGCTCGTTACATAATAATTTCAATTCAAGGAATAGCAGCTACCCAAAACACTCAAACTGTGTCACTTTCACTCGACGCGCATTTCGCCAACAAAGTGAGCATTCTCAAGAGCTATAAGCTCACAACTAAATTCTGAACATTATAATCCATGATTTGTAACAATATCTTGCTCCTTTCAAAAATTTCTGAAATTTTTTTGTCACTCTCGTATCTGCAATATCAGACCCGAATCTCATTATATCGTTGTTCTCAGAAGCTCAATTTGGGATGGCTTGACTCATGTTTATATTTTCGCTTGAAATTGTCGTACAGATTCATTCATTATACTTCTGTTGATCTCTCTGTGAGAGTTATGAATTCATAATGAGGCCAATTTGCCTCAGTATGATGAAAATAGGGTTGTGAATTAAACTCCATACTCACTACGAGCAAACAGATTATGAAACACTCACTCATGCGAGAGCAGCGTTTAAACCCAGGTCTTTAGAGCCGAACTTCGCCCTCTCGAAAATGAAAGTGTCAATATTGGAAAAAGGATGTATAACAAACAATAATAAAAGAGTATTTCAATATTATTGATTGAAATTTCGATTTTGTGAAGGAAATTTGTTTCTCCATCAACATGGCGAAATTTGCAAAATACAGGGTGTAATCTAACTTCTCTAAGGAGAGGTGTATGAAGTCATGTTCGAACAAATGGCAGGTGTGAAAAATGCATTTTTGAAGAGTTGTAAAATTTTGTGAAATATGGGTCGACATTTTGGGAACGTCTGTCCGCCATCCTTCCAGACCATAAAAGGCAATTGCCGGTAAAGAGAAGTCACTAAATGTCGAACCGAATTAGGATTGCGTTTACAGAGGTCTAGCGAGTCTTTCACCCGTATTATGGGTTGCAAGTTAATGGAATAGGAACGTAATCATCACACTGAAATGAAAACAAACAAACTTCATGGGTTACCGAGTATCCCAACTGGAACATTGGAAGCTAAAGGCAGTACTAAGGAGCTGAAGACAGGGCCACACTGACACACACGACACAACCGGAACATTTCATTATTATTCACAAGTGTTGTGAACATGTGTTAATCAACATCAACCGGGTCAATGACATGATGACAGTTGATACCGTGACGTCAACGGAGGCAGCGGTGGGCACAGTGCACAGGAAGTATGTGGAACATGTTTTTTGTTTGCATTGTTCGTACTCTAAAAACATCGAACTGTCCCGTGCGTGGGTTAAAGAGTAAACTACAAGTGAACACACGCATGTATGAATGAGGTAGAAAATTCCAATTCTGGGTGGCGTCTGGAATCATTTGTATGTACATCTTGTTGGGTGAATTTTTAGCTGTACTTGGAAAAGTTCGGGACTGTTTGAACACTACAACTTAGCATCCAACACTTTGTGCACGCGCGAGAACTGGCAACAACGTTGCTTTTGTTCGTTGTTAGCCTGTTGTCTAATGTCTATGCAAAATGTCCAGCCATGGTCCGGTCATTGATCCAGTTGCTTACGAAAATGAAACCTGTGTGAATCCAATTTTGAACTGTTTTGTTGATCCATTTGTGATGTGTTACGTGTGGCCCTGTCCTCAGCTACTAGTGCTGCCTTGAGCTACCAGTGTACCAGTTTGGATACTCGGATACCCATGAGATTCGTTGATTTTTATTTCACTGTGATACTTACGTTTCTATTCCATCAACTTGCACCCCATACTACGAGTGAGAGACTCTCTGGACTTCTGTGTAATTTTTTTTTTCGCATTTTTCACACCTGCCATTCGTTCTAATATGACTTCATATACCCATCCTTCACGGGAGTGCAATAAGTTAGATTACACCTTGTATAATAACAATATACTAACACTTTTTCTTATGATATTAAAGAAATATCGTACAACTTCTCCATCCATATACAGTTCGAATATATTCCATTATCTTTATTGTGATAGAAAAATATAAGTTGGACAACGTTAGATTCGTTTTGGAAATAATTCAAAAAATAAAAATAAAATAACTTAAAGAATTTGATTAAGAACAAGATTTTATTTATAAACTATGACGTAAAAAGTAAAATAATAATTTAGTGTATGACAACAAAAAACTTCTAGAAATTTATATATTTTCTTAGAAACTTTCACGGACTGAGCTCTTGAAAAATTATTTGAATTTTTTTTTAAGTTTTTTGTTTTCATGCACTAAACATTACTTTTCACTTGAATGAAAGGTATTGAGGTTTATTTTATTTTAGAATTTGTTGATTTATATTTGCCTGAATATGTGCCCAAAGGTTGGTACAAAAATGGCATGCGTATGTTGACCCTCGCCATCCAGCTTCTCGGCACGTACCCTATCTTAATGGACGTATACATGCCAAGATACGAAGATTATTTGACTGCCTGATGTTTCCCACAATTTTTACGAATTCTTCCCTAAAGCGTTCAGGCAGGTACGGGGCAAATATTTTTTTAACTGCATTTTTGAACTTGCCGATGTTTTCGCCGAACGCGTTCTAAAATAATGTTATTCCTCCTTATTCCTCCTATTGCTCCTGTCTCTCTGAAAGTCAAATTTCAGAGAGACAAAGGCTACATTTTCCTTAAATTACATTATTTGAAGATCTCTTATAATTCAATATTTTTCTCACGCTTTCTCTATCTGGATTTCAGGAGGATAGTGGAGTAAAATTGTATCGAATTACTCATATTGTTCAATGATCCCACGTTGTTCACTAACTTCAGTATCAATTTTTAAGTAAGATTATTTCAAATCGAATCTTTTGATGGTTCGATGTTTTACACTATTTTCACGGCTTTTTATGGAATTTTCCCTTTTTTTTAGTAGTAGGAGTAGAGGACTCATTTTTTTCCAAGAATTTATTCGATGGTTCCACGTTTTTCACTATTTTGACATATATTTCCAAATTCATTTTCTAGAAATTTCCGTTTTATTTTTGGAAGGAAAAGAATGATTTTTCCTGCTTATGCTCTTCGGTTGATTCGATTTTTTGCTGCTACGAATTTTTTTTGATGGACGTCATGACAGGTTGTTATGACTCATCAGACACTAAGTAGCTTTGATTATACAACTCATCATTGAAGTGGCCCATTCCGTCTGCGAATTCTACCTAGTTACCACGTATATTGATAACTGAATATACCCTTGGTTTTAGTTCGAAAATATGAACAGGAAATTCATAAAATCTGAAGAGCTTGGCAAAGCGAAATAGATTTTTGTCGACCAAAATGTATTGGGGATTAGAAGCGAACCTTGCTTCAATGAAATGAACGATTTCTGTGAGTGATATTTTTTTAATAACATTCTCCTTATCTAATTTATTTAATGATTTTTTCAAGGAAAACTAGAAAGAATTAAAAAGTCAGCTATCTGAATGAAAATGCAAATTTTCACTTTCAGATTTTTTCTTTCCTTTTCAGTTAAAGTCTTTTCACAATATCTATCAGATGTAGTTCAATGTCCAGCGTGGCTAGTGCCGGGGAAGTAGTTGTTTTCTGTTAGATATTACAAATAAGTCACATTTTTCATTTTTCAATTTTCATGGAGAATGTTCCCCTTTTCAATACCCTTGGTGTTCGGCACTGTCATCAAAGTGAATGTTGCCATTAGGAACTTAATGTTGGCGTTTATTAATAAACTTCCGCCTCTTCCAAATATGACAGTTCTATCGTTGTAAAAATCACTCATTTGATGTTTGCCAATCAACGTCAAAGAAGGAATCATCAAGTTTATTCGACGTATAATCGTAACGAATACCACTGGGGCAAACTAAAAAACAACTTGGCAAATCTATGAAGGAATATTGATAAACTATGAGTTGCGCAAATAAGAATGAGAAAGTATTCTTGACTTGCCAAGCTGTATTCGATTATACTCACCTCATAACTCGACGTACTCCTCAAAACACCACTCGAGCTCATGCTCTTGTCGTGTTTCCCAACAGAATACGTCTCGTGACTCGGAAGTAAAATCTTTCATTTTGAATGCTCTTGTTGTATTACTACTGATCATAAGACTCCATAAGACGTTTGCGAACACAAGCGTTATGACTTTATATATAAGATGCCAGCTGTAGATGAAATGGTTAAAATTTCACACCTGTACTGATTTTGAATCATAATTTAAATTGAATCCATATGTTTTTGCCACTGAATTCTCTCAAAACCGTCTATTCAACAACAACATAAGATCTTCTCGTCACAAGAGTTCAAAGTTAAATTGAAGTATTTCAGGAAAAATCACCGTTAACGCGGTATTTCCGCTACCAAAAGATATAAAATCAATTGGCGCTATATAAATCAGCTCTCAATGATCGGATTCCCCTATGCGATGGTCTCGATTTCCTCAGTAAACTTCAAAATTCCGATGATTCATTGGATTGTATCTGGAAACTGGGGCGCGTCTTTAATACAACATTAAGGTGAACTTCCAAGGTGACACTCTATTGATCGAAGAGATTAAGTTCTAATTGCAGAATTTAATCGTGCTGGATACCTCCTGATTGATTTCCGCAGTCAGCGGAATCGTCAGACTTAATAAGTTTTACCTGATCGTTTCTAGACAGAACAGAATAACTGATAACAGAATAAATGGATAGAGTCTTGTTGTTCAGGAACTGACATAATGGAACAGTACCCGAGAGTAGCAGTTATATCCCATGAAGTTTTTTAATGATTTAATTTTTTTCCCAGGCGTATTTATAATTGATGATGGATTCATAAGAATTCACGTTGGTACTTGACGTGGAAATGTTTTTGCATCACTCGATCGAAAAATTAAACAAAGTTCTTCAATTTTTCATTATGGTTTCTTAAAGGTATGGACATATGATTTTGATGTCATGCCTGTCTGGTATGATGAAACGCTTAACCAAAATAGAATTTCATCACAACTAACTTCATTATAAAAAAAAAAATCAGAACTCCATAATTAATCGGGTTTTATGAGACAGAGAGAGACTTCTAGAATCTATAGTTTCTATAGTCCGTTATACGACACATACGTATCAGGGGCATCCATATTTTCATAGTTTCTGCTATTTGTATAGAACTGTACCTTTCACATTTCCTCTATACCAGAAAGCCGAAATGACCTCTGCTCACACACTAGTTTTCATTTAACTACACATCCACATTCACTTGTAATTTCAACATTTTCCTGGATTTCAATCTATCCAAATGAATTAATATAATAATAATAATCAATATCTGGGCTAGTGGCCTAAAGAGAGGTTAAAATTTTACCTAATAGAACGATAATTTGGCTGACAATCATTCAGTGCATCAAAGGAAGAATAAAAAAAAAAACAGTTGTAATATATGAGAAGCTTCAGATTTATTTTAATCTATCAATTTTCAAGATACACTACCGACTCAATAACAATCGATTCAATAAATGAAATATCTAAATTTTTAATTGATTGTTCGAACATATTGCTACTGAAACATTCAGTGGATAACTCAGAACGAATCATTCACCAGACAAGATTCATGTCCCTATAAAACAACTATCTCACTCCAGATTTAAGGCAAGACCTGCGTTCATCCCGAATTATAGTTACGTAACTTATGAAATTGGTATTCAGTCATAATATTTTCCGCCTCGTTCTCAAGATCACAATTGTAGTAACTACACTCTCGTCGCACCGGTGACATCACAAACTTTGGCTGAACTTTGGTTTACTGGAAATCTGATATGGAAAAAACAATTGAACGTCACGATTGTGGGCCCTCAGCCAATTGTAACGGCACCATTTTTGTTTTGCGGAAATGCGCTGTTGCCAAGTTGACCTCTTCGGATTACTGGAAATCTGATATAAAAAAAACAATTGAACGTCGCCATTGTGGACCCCCAAATAATTCTAGTGGTACTATTTTTGTTTTGCGGAAATGCGCTGTTGACAAGTTTGACTGACTTGCAAGCTAGGTTAGCTTGGTCAGATTAGGTTTGTGTGTCAATTGCGAACGAAAAACTAATTCATGCATTCTCGACTGACTCGCAAGCTAGGTTAGCTTGCTCAGGTTAGGTTTGTTCAATTGCGAGCGAAAAACGATTTCATGCATTGCTCAGGTTAGGTTTGTGTGTCAATCGCGAGCGAAAAACGATTTCATGAATTCTCGACTGACTCGCAAGCTAGGTTAGCATGCTCAGGTTAGGTTTGTGTGTCAATTGCGAGCGAAAAACGATTTCATGCATTCTCGACTGACTCGCAAGCTAGGTTAGCTTGCTCAGGTTAGGTTTGTGTGTCAATCGCGAGCGAAAAACGATTTCATGAATTCTCGACTGACTCGCAAGCTAGGTTGGCTTGTTCAGGTTAGATTTGTGTGTCAATCGCGAGCGAAAAACGATTTCATGAATTCTCGACTGACTCGCAAGCTAGGTTAGCTTGCTCAGATTAGGTTTGTGTGTCAATTGCGAACGAAAAACTAATTCATGCATTCTCGACTGACTCGCAAGCTAGGTAAGCTTGCTCAGGTTAGGTTTGTGTGTCAATTGCGAGCGAAAAACGATTTCATGCATTCTCGACTGACTCGTAAGCTAGGTTAGCTTGCTCAGGTTAGGTTTGTGTGTCAATCGCGAGCAAAAAACAATTTCATGAATTCTCGACTGACTCGCAAGCTAGGTTAGCTTGCTCAGGTTAGGTTTGTGTGTCAATTGCGAGCGAAAAACGAGTTCATGCATTCTCGACTGACTTATCCATATCAATACAAATTTCCAGGTTGCTAGTAATCCGAATTGACTAACCTGGCAACAGCGCATTTCCGCAAAAACAAAATAGTACCATTAGAATTAGTTGAGGGTCCACAATCGCGACGTTCAATTGTTTTTTTCATATCAGATTTCCACATCTCCAAAGTGTCCAAAACTTGGCAACAGCGCATTTCCGTAAAACAAAAATAGTACCACTAGAATTAGTTGAGGGTCCACAATGGCGACGTTCAATTGTTTTTTTCATATCAGATTTCCAGTAATCCGAAGAGGTCAACTTGGCAACAGCGCATTTCCGCAAAACAAAAATGGTACCATATGAATCGCCTAATGCCACAGAATCGCGATGTTCAATTTTTGTTTTCATAACAGATTTCCAGTAAACCAAATTTTTACCCAAACTTTAAAGCATCTAAAAACTTCCATCTCTATCCCTCGCTCTCAACCCGTCCTTCGACTTCGGCATTAACTTTTATTTGTGTCAAAGTGACGGACGTTTTTAGGTTGACTACAGGGTTGTTCTATTTAATACTGATAGGGTTACCGCGAAAAACAGTTTTTAGAGATTTCGGGGGACACAGACGTAAGGTGATGAAAGAGTGCCACTGCTGCCAACATATAAGAATTACTGTGGTTGTTCCTATTTAACTATCCTTGTTCTTTTGGCTTGTCCTTGTCCTACTTGTTTGTAGGTTCAAATTCTGGCACACAACTGACGTCATTAAAATGGAGGTTTCGCGGTAACCCTGTCTACTTTATATTTATAATAACCCTGGGTTCAATACAGGAATTCTAAAAATGTGAAAAATAAATGATTTTGAAAAAGTTACAGTTCTTTAGATTCATCCGAGGCATCTGACCAACTGGTAAAAGAGATTTCGGAAACATTGCTTTAAAAAAAATAAACGATTCAAGCGTGGCCATAGCAAAGTTGAATTGTACAAAGAAAATGACCGATAGCCGCAATAAGCATTTTTTACGAGAAAAATATGTCTAGAAGAAATTCGACCAAAAGAATTTCTTTCAGTCGAAAATGGTAATAAGAGTGAATGAGTTTTGTGAAAGAATTTTTTACAAGAATTTGTCAGAGTTTGACATGAATCTGAGCCTTGTGAGAGAGTTTCTTGCAAAGGTTTGTAAGAGTTTGACAATAATCTCAGGGAACAGAAAGAATCGGAAAAACAATATAGGTACCATCAAAGAATAATTAATCTATGGATACCACCAATACATGAATTAAAGATAGGCGTCTACATCAGTCAGAGTATGGCGGAAAATATTTATAATTGTCAGAGTTGCCTAGGAGGTTACCAATATAAAGGTTATCAAAAAATAAATTATAGTTATGGTGTCCATTGAATACATCAGCCGGAGTTCAGCGAACAATATCTATAATTGTCAGAGAGAGTTTAGGATCTCTAAAATGCTAAAAAAATTGTACAGGTATAACAGGTAATTCACAGATTTTGCTTATTCTGTTGGCATTATGGTTTTATACTCCCAGGAGTGGAGTTTTCTTGGGTGTATCTCAAGTGTTTTGAAAAAGAAAAAATAGTTATGTAACCTCATCACTTGCAAGTTGTGACAAGCGAAGATTAATTGAGTTATTCAATATACTCACCTGTGTAGGCATAAATTCATTTTCAGTTGAAAATATATGTCATATTTTCGGAAATGGATAGTGTCACAACAGGCTTTAAACATCTACAATTGTGATCTTGAGAAAGAGGCAAGAAATATAATTACAAGATCAAACGAACTTACCTTAAGAAAAGTTCGATCTTGATTATATGAACCGTCTCCTTCAAAAAGATCACACCCAATCATAAATATACCCTTGTTTGGTATGTGAAATCCCAAAACACCCAATTAGTTGTTGTGACAATGTCCTTTAAATAATGTCGAAGCAGAGCATCCAAGGACGGGTTGAGAGCGGAAGATAGAGATGGAGTTTTCAGATGCTTTGAAGTTAGTGACGTCACTGGTGCGACGAGAGTGTACTACAATCTCTTTATACGAAGCAGTTCATACAGTGTGACCCATTCAAGATAAAAGCACCCTTATAAAACTTACATTTTTCAACCAATCGGAATGTTTTTTTTTCGTTACGTAGATATTCGAAAAGTACACTGGGACACCAAATTTTATGGATGAATATCCATTTTCAGGGCTTAGTTAGCCCTTCTTATTTTTCGAGGTCAAAAATCTAAAAAATTACTAGCGATTTTTTTAGAAAAAATCTGACCGCACCACTGGATTCACGGCATTTTCAAATGGTTCATATGTTTATTAAGTTGAAATGAGTCTATCAATAAAAAAGTTATAAGGGAATGAAATTTGAGAAAAATGACGTTTATTCAACCCAGTACTTCAATTTCAAAACTTTTATCAGAACTTTGACTACACCACTGGATTCAGGGAGTCTCAAAATATCACTGACTATGATTTCGTCGAAATATGTTGATAAATAAAAAATTTAAAATTATGAGATAAAATTACATTTTCCTGAAATTCTATTAACTTACCGGGTGACCACGAGGTGAGGTACGCTCCCCAAGTTTTGTATAGTTTTGAAGATACAAATTTCAAATTTGGTGTGTTGCTATAGTACATATTTCTTCATTATCTAAAAGAGCACGTAATTTGTGATAACACTGTTCTTCAAAATTGAAAATCGGTTGAAAAATAACGAAGATACAGTTGGTTGACCTATCATTCGAACATCCTGTTCACATCTTCATGAAAGCCTTTCAGCAAGTACTGTAGGGATTCTTGCGCATCCTGCTGGACGTCACCCAAGAAACGTGGCTCGAACCTGTGGATTTGGTTCTTCAATGAGACAATATTGACAATCTCAACTGAAGAATCGTTGGACCATAGTTCTTTTATGACATCGGCAAAAGCTTTCATCAAAGCTTCCTTCATACTAGAAAGGCTGGTGTGAAGGTCTTCCACATACGCGTCCATATTCACATATTCCGAAAGACATCTTGTATTTGAAAGATACTGTATTACGCTGTTCATAAAACAAGTTTTTTTGATGTTCTTGAGCCCATTGAGACCGAGGGTTCTAACGGCACCGACGAAGGTGATCGATGAAGGTTAATTCAGCGGGGCAATTGTTGTCTGAAAAATATCTAATCTGCGGCAATAGATTTTCGTACGAAAGACATGCCAAAAGTTTCAATGCCAATGGGGTAAAATATATAATTATCTCCCAAGTGTTAATACTTTCATGATATTTTTCTACTGGTAAATCTACTTGTAATCATCCCCTATTGCTATTGATGGAGGATTCATCATTCGAAACATATTTTGATGTGAGTCTTCCGACTTCATCCACAATGAGCTGATGTGAGTCTTCCGACTTCATTTACATTCTCTTATTGAAGATTAATTTTTGGTGAAGATGCACTGCATTTTTTCACCTACCCTACTTTTTAGGATATTTTCAGCATTTTCGTAGGTGTGTTCGCATATAATAACCTCAATTTTGTAAAAAAACTGATGTAAGTCAAAGGCATAGACTTATAATGGACTAGCTGTCACGACTTTCACACACAGTTCCCTGCGGACAACATTAGAAAAAGAGGTACTGTGAAGGATGGAATAGTTATGGGTGAAAAGGATTCCCGAACGCGGGATCGCAGGAAATATTCTGAAATGCTGTGGCTCAATGACGCCGTTTTTGAAGTATTGAAAATGAGTCCAATCTCGTCTAGTGCTAGCTTGGAGTGCACGCCGGCCACCCGTGGTGGTGTTGTAGGTTTTCCGGGTTCTCCTGCAGCTGAAAAGTGAAAACGCCACCAAAAATCAGTGAGTCGCCCAGGAGCGCCATGGCAAATAATAATAATAGCCGTCCTCTTCCCGCACAGGCTATGCCTTTGGGTACCCTCTACGAGTGTTTATGAGGGAGTATTATTATTATTATTATTGTATCATGATGCATGTGTGAAAGTGTTTTAAACACCGTTTTTACAAGTGTACCATACAATATTTTTTGACACGGAAGTATTTAAATTTGAAATATTAAGGCGAAATGCAAAAACTTTCGAATTTTAGATCAACCCATTCATAGAGTAGGCGATACTAAGGTAGCGATGTCGGTCGTTATGATTTGTTCACAAACAAATATTGATATTTTGTTGTACGTACTTCAAATATCATAAAAAACGATATACATGTTTTTATGATGAAAATAATGATTATCAACAAAAAAAAATCCTGTGTACAATTCATACGAAGGTGATTGCTTTGATTATTGAATATTTGGTTCCCACTTTTTGCTACAAAACGTTCAGTAACGAGTACTTTAATCTTGAGCGAAGCATAGCGGAGCGAGTGTTCAATAAATAAGTGTCTAGAGGGGTTTAAAAACGGGTTGTTCACCGTCTTTTTTTCTACGAATTCATCAAAACAGAACAATTGTATGTTTTGAAATTGATTGCTCTTCTGTCGTCATGACGGTTTCAAACGACAAACCTGAACCTAGTCTGACAGGCGGTATTATAACCTCAGAAATCCAGCAATAACCGTAGTGATGACATGTAATGAAATAATATAGTTACCATGGTAACGTTTTCATAACTTTGCTTTTCACACGGATTGTGAATCTGAGATGAATCGATCATTAATAAAGGTTTATATCCGTACGCTAAATGCCATTTCAGTTATTTGAGTAGAATATGTAATATATGCACTCATTCTATATTTTTTTACAGAAGTCGATGTCGAAACACTTTAAGAAGAATTATTTTATCAAATTATGAAATGAATTATGTGGAAACAAAAATCGAAGATTCTGAGACTGAATTTAGGTTATGAGTAACCGACGCGTGTGTCAACCACGTGTAAATAAGGGACGAATAGACGAATTTTGCAATATCTCTGTTTCTAATCACAGAATAGTGGCAGTCACTATTAAAATAAAGTTTCCTTAAATATCCTGCAATATCACTTCATTATTTTATTACATGTTCGTCTCGTCACTTGCATTAATAGGTCAGAATGTTCATTTTGTAATAATGGTTCTCGGTCGGGTTTGCAACTATTTTTGGAGACTACCGAACGGCCTTCGCGATCTTAATTACATTCTCGCAGTCGGGATTGTAGACATTTTCCCATAATTACTCCATCCTTGTTCTTACTCTGTCCTCAATTGTCTCTATCTCATGCCCATCAGTCCATACAGTTATAAGGTCTATGGTCAAAGGTTGAGAACCGAAGTTATAACTCGCCCTGGAAAAACACTCTGCATTTTATTTTTAGTGTTCAAAAAGTAAGACTCTCTTAGAGAAAAACATCAATTTATTCGTTTCCGTATTGAAGATGAATGGAAGACCGTGTAAAATAATTTTGAGCTTCATATTTCGATTCAACTTTCATTGTCAATACTTCATTCCATATCTCTGCTTCATGGCATCCAAAAAATAAAGGTATAAGTTTGTTGTTGTTGATGGAATTATGTGTTCAAGGAAATGCGTGTCTGATTTTCCATTAGTTTTTCATGATAACAGTGAAATATTCTCCATAAAATGAAACTTTTTTTGTTTCAGAATCTGAAGAACCAAATCATGACAACGAATCTGTGGGTAGAACAAGTAAGTGATAATGTACTTCTTTTTCATTTCATAACCTCGTATGAAGTTTAATCTTGAAGGTGTTAAAACAAAGTTCCGAGCAATTAACCTTAAATTCTCTTAAAGAAATAATGGCCTACTACCCCTAATTAATTTTGCATTATCGTGAAACGGGGTAGTGAGCTGTTAATATTCTGCAGGGGTTTCTCGCTTTATCACTCTATCGATCGAATGGGCTGGAAAGTTTGCGACAGATATTGTTATTCAAGAAAGACTCCTCAAGAATATTTGATCAGAAAGCGTTAATATTTCAGAACTGTTACAAAGACAGGAAGATAGTATATTATATTCTGTTCCAGTGGTTGAAATTGACTATATAGTTTGACACAAAATAATTACCACAATATTGTTCGTTGAATATCGATTGACTTCAAGCGTATTGCAATAAAGAGATACTTCATGTTGAATAAATATAGCCCATACTTGACAAAAATTCATATTGACTTTCGTACTGATGTATGGGTTTACAAAACCACTACAATTGTATCGCCATAAAATGTTATTTTCAAGTTGAAGGATATTGAGATACAAGTATCGACAGTCGTTGCCGACCGATGTTTCAATTTTTTTTTTCGTCGACCTCTACAAAAAATTACATTTCAAGTACTAAATTCCTGACGAAAAATCGACAATTTTTTGAAGGCAAGTACTTTTCGTCCGCAAACACTTTTCGTCCGAAAACGCTTTTAGTCCACTGTGGTCACTATAATATGGCATGCTCCGAGGACAAAAAATTCTTGCCTGACAAAATAGTCAATTATTGATTCTAAAATCGGTAATTGGTAACTAATTTGTAGAGGTCGACGAAAAAATGTAATATGTACCTCGGCGAAACACTATTGTCTCACCTGCTTGCTGACCTCGGCTGCACCTCAGCTGCACCTCAGCTATCAATTTGCAGTATCGACTATAGTAGACAGTATTTCGTCCTTGGTGGATATATAACAATTTTTTGTTCAGTCCCATTCACATTCAATGCATCTATGCTATTATGGTAAAAACCTGTCTGAAAATAACTACATGCCTGACAAGTGCTCCTTGTAACTAAATAGCAGAATTTTGTTTGTATTCGGACAGGGCGACCACTTGCAGACTAGTTTCGGGGTTTCGCCTCTCATCAGCACGGGGCAGGTCAAAACCGACAGTTGCATATGAAAATGTCTCAGCTTTATCGAAGAGCAGACAATAACATATCCAGTAACTTCCATGAATCATCGATATAATCTTAATTTTGAGCCATCCTGTATGCTGAAACATACTATATCTGATTAATGAACAGGTGATGTTGTGATTTGATAATGTAAGGATGTGAATACTTTGAAATATGGAATGAAATCAACTGTATAGAGAAAGTCAGAAAGAGATGGCTAACCGGCAATCTTGTCTCCATGCAATTGTCTTTTTCGGGTCACCTCATCCAGGAGTTGAGTGAAATGGGCTGTATAGAGAGCAGGTTTAAATCGTGAATTCGCACCAAATTACTACCCGGAACAATCACGGTTGAATTCAAGGGTTTCAGAGCACACCCCTCTTCCACTTTCATTTTCGAACTATTCTTTTCAATTGGTTAGGTCCGTCTAGCTACCAGCTTCGTCAGTAATGGCCAAAGTTTGAGGACAAACCATATCGATAACAGAATAGTGAAGAGATTGAATTGAATAATATTTATATAATTACACAAAAAAAGTTGTAAAAATATAATTGAATCTAAATTGGTTACATCTATCATCAATGGGTGCTAGCAAAAGCTTTTACTATAGGTTTGTCTCTCATTAATCTGCTTCAGGTTTATTCATTAGACCCATTCTGCTGCATGAACAAAATACCTCATAATGATTTGCAGCTATTAACAAAACTAAAGACTTCTATATATTTGTCTTCTGTAGAAATCCCAATTTCTCAACATTCGAAATTTTGTACAAAGATTTGGAAAGGTGATTCATATTTCGAAGTTTGGAGATAAGTTGGTACCAGTTTGGAGTAAATCTGGAAATGTTTGATCACATCGACTTATGCGGGTTAATTTCATAATAGTCCTTTAAACTAGGTTCAAGATCTATATAATACTTCATCAACCGAAAACACCCGGTATAACGGGGGTCAAAAAATATTTGACAGTAACCTAATTTTTTTAATTTAATGATTTTTACATGTCGAATACTAACAAATCAATCGATAATCATTCCTGAACGATTCTAACTGAATTCCTGAATTTCAACAATTTATATAAGAGGTTTTGTTAGTAGGTATGTCTGTAATTATATTTCCGAAAAATGGCAAAAGTCGGATTGGATCAATACATTTTCCGAAACAGTTATCGTAATTTCGGTATTTAATATCAGTACTCTAAATCAAATCTTGCTTGCCGCTGATATGTATTTGGCTTCTTTTGAGATTCGTGCCGTGGTTGTTTCCTTTTAGCTGGTGCATTCACTCCAACCAAACTATTGAATCGATAAACTGAATTCCAGTCAGATTATCATCCGATAATATAAATCAACAATTTTTTTCATTTGCTCGCATTTCCAATTTGAATTTAATTTGTCAAGACACTTTATCACTTCAAGCCACGAAAACTGTCACGGGTGAATGCAGAGATTCAAGTTCTTTCAGCCGTAAAACGTGGTAACAACCCATGCCAATGGTCGCCTGAACACAAACTAGGCAATCGCAAATAGCGGGTAGCGACTTCAGTCCAACACAATCCTGATGTTTGTTCGTTCATGGCAGGTTATCCAACAGGTTATTTGGTAAATGCAGGCACAGATCTATGCGTTTACCTTCGTCGTCTACTCCGACAGCCTCGTGAAAAGTCATCCTACGTACTTTCCGCGGTCAACGGAACACGCATCATGACGTATAGTACGTACACTTGTAAATTCTCTGAACTTGGCTTGATGATAGATAATTTTTAAGGTCACTTTGGAATACTGCTCAAAGGTCGCCTGGTCGATTCTTTCTCTATGCTCACCTCCACAGGAGAGATGACCCAGTGTATAATTGTTGAAGGTTCTTACTTATACGATTTTCCTGACGATTTTCCAGAAGGAATTCCCAAGGAAATCTACCATACTACTAAGAATCATATAGTCCACGCCAGTTGCTCAGAAACCACGACGCCTTGTTCCAGATAAACTTCGTGACGCCAAAAAGGATTTTGGCGTCATGCTCAAATTGAAAATCGCCCGACCTTCACAGAGGAGTACCATTACATTTGGTCGCCAAGTGGAGACTCTGTGGGATTTATTGTGGGCTCAACGCCAGAACAATGCCAGACTGCTATCCAGTTCGACATATCGAAGACTTTTCGCAGTATCTCCAAATCGATACCATTTTTTCCATAGTGGACCTAGTGCGTGTGTTTGATCAAATCTTGGTCGCTGAAAAAGACATTGATTTTCGGTCCCCAAAATGACGCACAGACTTCTTAACGCTTCATCGCCGAAGTCCTACGCGGGTTAAACTTCTGTTTCGTCTACATAGACGATATTCTAGTTCCCCGGAAAAAATATTTTTATGGATTTTTCCGTTGTCATTCTCGCGAGTTTTCGCAATTTTTTTCGAGAAGGGGGTGGGGGGTGGAAAGGTATAGTTTTTTCCCTGAATTGTGTTTTAATTGGTTTTGCCGTGGTCTTCTTTGGTTGGAATCTCCGAACGTTTCAACTGCAACTGCGGCAGTCATCTTCAGTGGCGTGGTCGAATTACTCGTCTTGACAAATCAACTGAAACTGAAGCTCTCGATTCTGGCATGTCAATTATAGTGCTGATTTTGCGCACATTTTCTGTGATGGTAGGTTCACGTGTACTTTCCGCGCGATTCGGGTGCCATGGCTTCGTTATGGCGCCTCTCAATGTTGTCTGTCAGATCTTTTGTAGATATGTTCTTTCTTCCTTTCTACAACTTGGAGATGAAAAGCCAAGAGCGGAAAGCTATCTCGAAAGGCCATTATCAAATCTGCTCAGTCTGATGAAACGGACGAAGCTAGATGATGTGCTATAAGCAATCGGAGCCTCCACAATAGATCTGAAAAGGTCGCAGTAGATTAGGCCAAGGGGCCAGCTTCCTTGTAACATCTAACATCTAACATCTTCCTTTCTGTTGAAGTTCTCTTGGTGTTTGTGTATTTATATCGCTTCTTAATACATTCTTGTTGAATAATGATTCGACGTTGCTAGCCTTCGGTGTTTTCGAAAAGGAAATTGTGTTCTCCGTCGGTCAATGTATGTTCAGTGACTGCAGACTTCTCGGTCTCTCCGAATCGACAACTCCGCTTGTGCTCCGATACAAACTTTACCACAGATACATGGAATCCCGTACTCCCGCTGATTTGAGTGGATCTCTGCTGTTTTTTGCTGATCGCAGATACTCCAATATTTTTTTTCGTTGGTTTGAACCAATGACATATTACGGCTACAATCATTTATAAACATTTCACATTCTACGCACAGTTCTTAGTGTCGCTTGATTCGCGGAACATAGTTGCCAGTCAACCAAAAATTGGCAGCGCTAAGTTTCTGATCAATTATCTGCTCATATACAATGTAAATGAGCAGATAATTGCCGCGAAAAAAGCGGGAATATACCTTGTGCTTAGAATGTGACCCTGTGTTGACCGCAGCTAAAAGCGTTAATAACGTAATTTTCCCAGTTGGGTTGGTGACACCTTCTATGTATGGCAGATAGACAGTGCCTTGGTGTTGCTCTTCACTGGTGTTCCTCTTCTTCTCCCTTGAACGCGTAGCACCGGTTCCCTGCCAAAAATACTACATAAAATCTCATGAAAAAATGTAGACGAATTATGAGAATTTATAAGGATCTACGTGGAAAGTCTGTAACCGAAACGTGCCAGGGATATGTAACATATCCCTGGCACATACACTTTTTAGAAGGTTGCATGAGGATTTGTTAGTAGATGCAATTTATAACCATATCCAAATACATGGCATACGAGTTTGTATCAGGCGGTGGTTGTTTAAGGAGACTATAAGATTTGATGAGATATTCCACTTTCAATCACGACGATATTATATGCTCATTCACAAGCATGTCAACGTATGAGGAATGTGTGGAAATTCACAATTTATAATCTTGTTGGGTAACGTATGAAAAAAGTTTCGATGGTCTGTATCATGAATTCCGTATCCAATTTTATTGGGTATCTTGTGGAAAGAGTGGGATGAGGATGTGATGGTTTGGATCAGCAATTACTTATCAGAAATTATGCGATTCCTATAAGTTTTCATACAAACCAGAATCACTGAGAATTTACAAGTGTCGATAAGAAAACAAGGATATGGAGTATAGGAGGTTGTTTTAGGCAGAGTGGTGGTTCAAAAAAGAGACTATACATTTCGATGATGTTTTCCAATTTTAATCACAAGGTTTTATATCCTCATTCAAAAGCTTGAGAACCTATGTGTGTAAATTCACAATATATAATCTTATTTGATATCGTATAAAAAATTTGTATTTGGAATTCCGTATACAATTTTATGCGAATCCTATGAGATTTCATGAGATCCAACCGAAGGAATATTATGGAACCAAATGGAATATTCTGACAAAATGTTTCTAAGAATATTACCAAAATATTCGAATAGATTATTATCATCATACTACGCCAGAATATTTCAAAAATATTTTAGGAAGATTACTGAGACACAAGATCAACGAAATGAAACAATCAAGGAAAACCTACTCGGAGTGCTTATTCCTCTACTCGGAAGATGGCGCGGCCTAGACCACGTTTTGTAGCGCGGTATCAGAGAACACGAATAGCCAGCCATGGTATGATGCCAGTTGTGATAATACGGACCAAGAACAGATCGTGACAAATCTGTCTGAACAGATCTACCAGCTTTTCGATTCTGTTAGAAATGAATGTGTAGTTTACATATTTTTTTATCAGCAGTTGAAGTTGATTATTTCTGTATGTGCATATAATAATCCATTGAATTATTTATCCAATCTTCATATGGATGGAAGATCAGGAACAATCTCGCAGAATACCAATGATTTTTTTTAAATAATCAAATTACTGCTGTAAAATTTCATACGTGATCATCATTTTCAACCTGCATGACCTCATAGAAACATATAGCATTCATCCTAAGATGAGAAATAACAGTTATGTCTGAAAACACATTCAAATATCACAGATTCACGTTAGGAAAGGCCATTAGAAATTAAAGGAATATGTATCTGTAATGTCTTTTAGATACTTATTAATATCGAATATGGCTCTATAGGGATTTACGGTTTCACTATTCAACTTCTCATGAATTCTAATATATACTTTTTGGTATCAGTCTCTATGAGACATTTTTGGCAGGGTTATATCTTTTCTGCTGTAGCCGTTCGCTTGTAACACAGTTGTTGGGTGTTTTATTTTGTAGCCGATGTACCTTTGTTCACATATTCTCAAAGCTCACTAGGATGTTGATGACGGTTCATTTCTGTTTTGGATGATGGTTGGAACCATTATGTAGGGATAGATCTGTGCGTGTATTCTTCCTGTATACCTTATGGCCTAGTTGATTACATTTTCTGATGACTATTACATCAAGAAATAGGATTTGGAGTTTTTTCAGTTACGTTGCAGTTGAAACGTGGAGTCCACGGGAAAAACCGGAAACCATCCAAAACATTAACGCCAGCCGTGGGAGCCTACACTCCTATATTTTCATTGAATTATTCGATAGTTCCATGTTTTTTACTGTTTTTACAGATTTTTCCGATTTTATTTTCTTGAGTTTCCGCAGTTTGTTTCGAAAAGGACGGTGGGTCCGATCCCCTTAACCGACATTATTTTTTTTATTTTCATTTCCCGAAATTGTGGAAATTTTTGAGAATTTCTACGCGTTCACTATTTAGCCTTCGGGGGACAGGGTGGTAACATTTTTCAAAAATCATTTAATTCAGTAACGACAGACAAACTCGAGCAAAATGTGAAGAATGAATTGTAGCACTCTGAAACTCGGCACATAACATCCCGACATCATGTATTATTAGAAAAAAAAATTGTTTACCAAAAAATCAGGGGTGGAACCTCAAACAATTTTCATTTTAAAAAAATATTTGTTGTTATTTCAGAAAATATTAGATTTATCAAAAAACTATTTCGACAGGTTGAAAGATAATTCAATTCTCCACAAAAATGACATTCAGTAATACCTTATGAAATACGCTCGTTTTTTCAGAAGAAGTGGTTTAACGCCGACGTCACATTTCATGCTCGGCTCAACCCGCCACTGCAAGTTCAGGCAGGGCCGAAAATTAGATTTGTCATAACTCTGCTAAAAATTATAGAAGAAGGAAAAAAAAGTGCATATCGTTACTGAAGACTTCTACTTTCTCATGCAAATATAACATGTGAGTATCTGAGTACCTAAAATGTGTTTTTCCCACTTCACATAACCCTTCTATGATATTTACGGATGATCCGAAAGTCATGGATATTTTAGTTGATATGAAATAATAATACTGGAGCAGAAATCAGTACCCTCTTTGGACCATATGCAACGATTTAAGACTAGTGAGACAAGGCTTACTTATGCATGCCAAAGAAAAAACTGGGTTTTACCTACTCCTGCCACAGTTTTCAACTCACCCATAATCCCGGCAATTTCTTCAGTAAATGTTGAAAATAATCGCTCATACACATCCCACATAAAAAATGAAGTATGTGATTTCCAGCTTGAGGTTTGCACTTCACAATAGTTTTATTAAATATATATATGAATAAGCGATTATTTTTAACATTTAGTGAAGAGAATGTCGATTACATGGGTAAGTTGAAAATGAGGCAGGAGTAAAACAAAGTTTTTTTTTTACATTTATAAGTAGGACCTGTCACACTACTTCAAAATTATTGCATATAGTCCAAAGAGGGTATGGTTTGCTGCTTTAGTTCAAAAATTCCATATTCACTAAATTATTCATGATTTTTGGATTACCCGCAAACATCTCCGTGAAGTGCGACAAAACACATTTTAGGTACTCAAATACTCGCATATTATATCTTCAAGAGAAGGTAGGAGTCTTCAGAAACAATATGAACTTTTCCATTTCCTCCTACGATCATTTTTAGCAGAGTTATGACCAATCAAATATTCGGCTCCGCCAGAACTTTCAATGGCGGGTAAGGGTGAACCTGAAATTTGATGTCGGCGTTCAATCACGTTTTCTGAGAAAAGGAGCGCATTTCATAAAAAATCACTAAATATCATTTTTGTGGAAAATTGAATTTTCTTTCACCGTGTTGAGTTGTTTTTATGATAAATCATATACTTTTCAAGGTTACAGCAAAAATGTATTTATTTATTTTTAAACGAATAAAAAAATATGTTCCGCCCCTGGAATTTTGGGAAACATTTTTTTTTCATGGTTCTTAATACGTCTGCGAAATCACAGCTGAATAGGATGCCAGTAATTGGTTGAAAAATGGAATGCAAGTTTTGAAACTGAAAGACGAAACGACGGAAGGCATACTAACAGAGTAAGTTGAATAACATCTTCTGAAAATAATAATTAATTTCTTTATATTCTTGTGGGATATCTTCGACCCACTGGCAACTTTCAATAAACGTTCTCTAATAGAATTTAATAATGTCATTATATTCCCTGGAAAATTTAATTTGGAAGGGTAACATTCACACGAAGAGGATTTAATTAAAAGTAGTCATTCCAACGTTTACGATTGCTTTTGGTGTTAGGTTGCTTCACGGCTACAAATTAACGAGGCGAGAGCAGCATTTGGTGAGATGAAAATAACTCTTCAAGAGGAAATGTCCGTAGATTTGATGGTAGATATCTGATACCATAAACATATAATGTTCTGAGTTGAGTTCACTCTCAGATGAGATTTCGAAGCAAATCTGTCACCGGAAAAAAATTTGTAGGTATCGAAAGGAATTCAAAACGTTTTCAGTCCTGCTGACATTTACCATGTACTTTCCGCATGAAATATTACCTATAGGTTATCTAGAAAATTATCATATGGATTTTTCACATATCACTCTCCACCAGACTTAAACTTAATAAACAAATCTCTCACGATTTCACCAGGAGCGTGAATCTTTTTATGGAATTTTTTGATGAAATTTTTATAATGTGATCTTGCGCTTCAAACCAACTTCTTTGGCCCATTAGTAGTAGTTGCTATCGAAACGACATTCAATCAAACCACTCACGTTATAATTTGACAACACTCAGGTATGCAAAAAAAATCATAAAAAATTACAGGCATAATTGAAATACACTGAAAAGTAAAAAAAAATATTGTTTTTAGATGTGTAATAGCAGAAGCTTGCCGCGTAAAGCTTTCAGTTAGAATACGAAAACGGCAAGTTTTTGAATCTATAACTCATAGAATAACTTACATCATTCAACTAAAAGAATAATTTTTGTTTTTCAGCGCATTTGAATAAAAGTTTGTTTTGAAAAGTAATTTTTTAAATTATTCAATTTTGTATTTTTTAGTTAGTGCCTACGCATTAATCTGTGGATATCTGATTCAGTATGGTTATTACAAAGCCCATTTCCTGTGAGTTTCAAGCTATCTAGCTTTTCAATGAGAAGTCCATCTGAATATTTAGTCGTCTGCCATCCTGGAGCCACCATTTCCAATGTATGAATTTTAACAAAACATTAATGATCCCCGAATCCATGACCCCTATTACGCCCACATACCAATATTGAAGAAAATTAGATTATACTCATAATAGTAGTGGGACAACGTTACTTCCAACTCGAAATCCGAACATAACCCCACTTTTGTCTCGGTTTGCGTACGAGCGTGGCGTCTGCTCGCGCGTCGACAAAGTCAGCGTTCGCTGGGTTCACCGCGTGACGTATTCGGTTGGAAGATAGTATATGACAGCAGCATGTATATTTCAGATTGGTCTCTGTTATGAAGTTCACGTTTGAATAGTAAGGAGAGTGAGATTTGGGTGTTGCCGGATTTAAAATTAAGCAGTAGAATTACGGAGGGCGGGACGTTGCCGGATATTTAAATACAATTATTGAAGAAAAAACATATACAGGGCGTACCAATGTAACATCACAGAAAAAACAGCTTGTCAAGGATCATATTGTATACAGGGTGTCTAAACACACTCATGTAGAAAAACAACCGACATCATTTAAGATAAAAAAAAGATGGCGCCTGCTTATCAAATACCATATACCGGGTGTACCAACATATGATTTAAGAGAAAAAACATGACCGCCTCTGTCATTTGTCAAAGATAACACGCGTCATTGGGGGTATGGGGATTTAAAATGTTTTCGTGATGGTGCCCGTCATTTTTAACGTAGTTACCAACAGAAGACAGAAGATAGAAGACAGGACATAGGAGATAGGAGCCAGAAGTTAGGAGACAGACAGGCAGACTGACAGATAGTTAGTTTGATTGAACCAGAACGAACTAACCTCTATTTTAGTCGCATTTTTGCTTGTTTTAGCGTAACAAATTTTAGCTGTTTTTTCGAACGCGAAAAACGCTTATTGTGGTCACATTTTTACGTGTTTTAACGTTTCAAATTTTAGCTGTTTTTTCGAACGCGAAAAACGTGTATTTGGAGCAATTTTGAAATGTCTATTCTCCATAAGAAATACATGTAAATATACAGTTTTCACGGTTTAATTTTAGGTTGTTTTTTAGAACGCTACAACATGCAAAAATGTGACCAAATTACACGTTTTTCGCGTTCCAAAAAACAATTTAAATTTGGAACGTTAAAACATGCAAAAATGTGATCACAATGAACGTTTTTCTAAGTAATTTTGTCTAATTCCAGTTATCCCAGTAAAATTTCTGATGGAAATTTTTTTTGTTGAAACACATGTATCCAATAAAAGAAGAGTTCGAGTGGTTTTTGGCAAGATGAATCAACGACAATATAGAAATACCTACACCATAATGAAAATAACCTTTAATTTTTTGTGAGTCGATCAGTAGGAACCTCCCCAAAACAATTCATATCTTGTCTTACTTACTTTATAAAGTCTGGTTTTGAGAAACAGGCGTTGTTATCGGAGGTAAATACATAAGAGATCGTATTTTTATCCAATAATACATCTTTAATGGCATGAAAATTTAATTTTAATATCGAGAATCAAGGAAGTGAAAAAATCGCTAGAGGTTGCTCGAGGTAAAAGGGATGAATCTTTTTTATTGCTGTCAAAGTGATTCAGACGCCGTATTCAAATAGGTTGCTTTCTACAGGAGATTTATCATTTTTTTGTGGAATCAATATACACAGGTTTTCCATTTGTTTCATACTTTTTTAATGACGCTGTATAAAATTTGCAAAACGCTGGTTTATTAATAATCCATTTTTACTTGACGAAATCATGATTTAGCGACAAATATACCCATTTCCCCATGATTATATATTAAGTTATCCCATATTCTAAAATATATGTATTATTTTCAGTCGTGGTATGATTACAAGCTGAGATGGGAACCAAAGGAATATGGGGGTGTTCACATGCTCCATGTTCCATCGGATCATATTTGGAGACCGGATATTGTTCTTTATAATAAGTGAGTAACATCATATGTGTTTATTTTCTTTCTGTTGTGTAGACGTCTGTTACTATGTAGTTTGACAACTAACCCTTCCTTTTCAGATATATTGTTGGTGCTCTGAATTTCAGCCGCTGCCTCTATTCATATGTATAATTTTTATCTTTGTTGTAAAAATATTTCACATATTATGTCTGTTCACAGTTTTGCCCATTGCAATGTCTAGTCTGACAACCTTTTTGCCTTTCTTCAATTCGTTTACAGGGATTTTAAAAATCAGAAATAAAAATAATATATGATATAAGGATATTTTCAAAAATACGATGAACATCCTTGAATCACTCTTCAAAATTTGTTCAACATAATATGATGATGTTTATGTATGCAACTATAGCGTTAAGATGTTTCTATGTAATAGAGTTGGGAATTTTTACAACTCATCCCAAGTTCCATTTGAATTCACATTCACAAGTCGCTGAACAAAATTAAGATTGTCCTAAGATACTGGGTGAAATACATAGGAGATTATGATTTAGGAAACCTCACACGCGCTGAGAATAATTTAAAAAATCATCGATATTGTATTTGCTAAGACTATTTCACTCATTTTAAAATTCTCACATAACCTGACCAATCGCAAACCGAAGACAACTTGTGTTATCACGATTATACAACTCATCATTAAAGTGGCCAATAGCGACTGCGAATGTTTCCTAGTTACCACTCATTGATAACAGTATATACCCTTGACTACGTGGTGTAATCGATTTGGTGTTTCGCACTGTCAACATCGTGGATGTTGCCGTTAACAACGTGATGTTGACGTTTATTAATGAACTTTCGCTCCCTTTAATGAGGACATTTCTATCATTGTAAAATGTATTTGACGTTTGTCAAAAAAGTGAAAAAAGAATCATTAAGCTTTTTCGATGTTATAATCGTAACGAATAACACTTGAGCAAACGAAAATTATCGATTATACTTCGTAACTCGACATATTCCTCAAAACACCACTCGAGCTAACTTGTAGAGTTTCACAGAATACGTCTCGTGACTTGGAAGTATAATCGATTATTTTCGATGCTCTTGTGGTATTACTACTGATAACACCAGCTGTCTTTTAATTCTGATTGGAAGATCAGCTTCGGTATTTTCAACAACGTAATCATGACGAGAAAAATAATGTTAACAAGTCGATCAACAAAAAATTGCATCCCTCCAAGTTTTTAAAAGTGCAAAGTTGAATGAATTCTGCTTTTAAATCAATGGAAGTTATCACGTATGTGCTGATAGGCTGCTCAGTGTTTGTTGGTTGGGTGTGGGTCAGTTCAACCAATGATTGACAATAGTTGCAGACAAATTACGTTTAACTAAGAGATAAAGATGTGTCTAGCTTTGGTTAGAAGGCAGAACAAATATGCAAAGAACAATTGCCTGACTATGTCAGAACAACTATAAATTTAGCAGATTTAAGCCGGTATGAAATGGCGTCATTCAATAACAAAATCCAACAAAATCAATAACAATCAATACAATATAGATAAATAATTTTCGAATAGAAATTATAATACTTAATCACCTCCACTATTCAATTCAATCAAGATATCAATAGAAAATAAGTCACATACCAGATAATAACTAATTCAACTCCGAATTTCTTACATGTCACTTCGACCACCGTCTGATGCAAAGAGAGAGAGTTTATTACCTTGTTTACGGAAGTTCAATTCGTCACATGCGTAGATCGATATCGATTTCTAGTCCCACTCAGAAGTCAATTATTGGAGTGATGTGTGAAGGACCGCATGAATCAAATGGAAAACGGATCACTGTGGAATTGGTTGAAATTTGGATATGTTGTAGTTTATACCTTTCTGATCAAAAGTCTCCATTGGCACGTGACCTAGAAAATGGACAGTATTTTAGCGAAGGTCAAAAGTTGCAACTAGTGCAGATCTCCTAAGCAATCATATTTTTGATTTTGACTCCCTATTATAATGTCGATGATTTTGTTCAGTTTTGACAGGAATAGTGACAACTTCTGAATTGTCATTGAATGTCAAGTTTCTCGTGTTTTGAGGATTCTTATATATACTCGCATCATTTTGAATAACATGGCTTTTAGAAATATTCTTATTTGTTACGAGTGTAATGAGCGATTTACCCCGAAACTCATGACTCGGATAGATGGAGAAGAAAATGCCAACAAATAATGTGAAATCGCCAAACGCAGTCGAGTTGAATAGACCACCTCTTGATGTCATGCCTACTACAAGAATAATGTGTTAACTGAAATCAGTCAATGAGAAATGAAATAATAGCTGTGGAATAAGATCCAGCTATTACTTTGTTTCTTATTGATTGATTACAGATAGCAGTTACCACATTATCCTTGTATTAGGCATGACATCAAGATGTGGTCTATTCAACCCCTCTCGTCTGCTTATGGCGATTTTACATTTTTCGTCATTTTCTTCTCCATTTATTCAAGTCATGAGGCTCAGGGTAAATCGCCCATTACACTCGTAATAAATAAGAATGTTTCTAAAAGCCATATTATTCAAAATAATGCGAGTAAAAGAATCTTCAAAAACATTAGCTTTTGTGAAAAAATGACATTTATTGACAATACAGAAATTGTTATTATTCCTGTCAAAACTAAACAGAATCATTGCCATTATACAGGGTCTAAATCAAATGTGATCGCTTGGGAGATGTGCACTAGTTGCAACTTTTGGCCTGCGATACCTAAAAAACTGTCCATTTTTAGATCTCGGGCCAATGGAATCTTTCGATCAGAAGGATATGAACTACAACATATCCAAATTTCAGCCAATTCGACAGGGATCCATTTCCCATTTGTTCTGTGTGGGTTCCTTTCATTTATATTGAAGTCTAGCTAATTTTCAATCAACATTCTTTCTTGTTTTCCTTCATTTACTACCTTCCACAATCCCCTACTCAATTCAACAAAACCACAAAAACTTTCAGTCACACTAGTTCCAATGTAAGAATTTTGTTACTTCTCACTATAAGCACATTGCACCGAGGAAATATAACATTTTCATCCGATTGGCCCGTGAATTATATTTCTTATGCTTCAAATCAAATAGACCACTGAAAAATGTGAACCCCGATCCAGAATCGATTTGAATTTTAGGATAGGTGAAGTCCTTAATGTTTGTATGTTTTCGTGAGATAAATTTCAGAGTGAACAAAGCCTGAAAGGTATTCCACAATTGAAATAAACCGCGTCAAAAACTACACATCTTTAGATGTGTGGAAACTAGTTTATATATGGAATGTTTCAATCGAAACAATAATAACAATAGTTATATTAGATATATGATATTGATTCAATCACATTTTCTTGAGATATTCCTTTTCTTTTGGAAAAAAGCCACAGTGTCCAAAAGCACGAACGTTAAAAAAGTAATTGGTGTCATAATCAGTAATTCCATCACCGCAATCATTGAAATTTTATGACGATATAATATATATCATTGATAAATTTTTCTCTGGTTTCCCAAACGAATCAAAAACTAGTTACAGAAAAAGATTGAAAATTGCCCGGATTCTGACTGATAACATTCTGAATTTAATAAGTCAGACTTATAAATCAGACATATGGAGAAGGGAAGAAAACTGAAGCGGAATTGATTACAATAGAATTCTGTTAATTACCATATACAGTATCGGAAAGTTTTCATCTTGGGTATGGTGGTTTTATGAGAGCGGGAATAATGGCTCGCTATATGTTGAGAGAGCATTGCAATTTCTCCTCTACTCGCTCGAGGAGCTGTTAATCCGTCGGCAGAGGTGACAGGAGAGGCGCGCAGTAGGGCGTCTCTCTTATTTATGTGGTATTATCATATCATTGCGCTAGTTGTTGCTCGCGAAGATTTCTATCTATACCCCAGATGAAAAGTTTTCGATACTGTATATGGCTCACACATGGGATAATTACCGTAGGGTATTTCCAAAATACTGCTTATAAAGAAGTCAAATAATATACTGATTTTATTCAGGAAATCACGATTGGGAACAGTCACAACATTCCAACTTCAACAAGAGGTGACGTTAATAACGATGAATTGCCGAATGACAACTGAGGAACTATCTTCCGCATTACTACGAGAGCACTGAGCTCACCCTGAAGATGCAATGAACAGCTGATGCCGCTCTGAATAACTTTATATTTCAGGTAGACTCTCTCAGCCCTCGTTTCTTCTGGATATCCCTATTGCCATTCTATATCGCAATCCAGAAGACTCATGCATACAAGTGCGGGAACCCCAGCAACTATAATGGGGTAGAATGTCACTCATTTATTTTACGGAGTTGACTTTGAACCTCATACCTCGGAAGCAAAATTCTATTGGTCCTCAAAGGTGGTGGAACAGTACATGCATGCTTTCTGTAGGCTTATATTTCTGTTTCGGGGTGTATCTGAGGTTGGACAGAGGATTGGAAGGGAATAGTGACCCCGTAGATTCCAACCCACTTTGCTGCCAACCGTAGGGTGTTATAAGGATTAGACTTAGTTCTTTATCGAAAGGTGCATTCAAATTTCAAATCCTTCACATTACAATTTTTTTTTTGTAATACATTCATAGGAATGAGTTCCGTTAATTCTTTTTAACGTCATAGCATTGTTGACCTTTGCAGTGATGTGTCGTATCAATGAATTTATTGGCATATTTAATGCCTCCCAAAGAATGATGATACATGTGTTCCGACAAAAGATCAGAGATATTCATCAATTAGCCGTGCGATTTTATAAATTATACAAAACAAGTTATCGGATTTTATGTCACTGAAAAATTTCATAATACGTGGTGAATGATAAATCTAAAGTATTGAAACGGTAGCCTGTTTGCCCAGGGGGAGTTTAAAGTTCAAACGACATAAGGGGAAATTCTGGTATAATTCAAAAGCACGTTCGCTTCCGCTGAATTGGATGTCATTCGAGAAATATTGCACTATAGGAAATCGATAGTAGTATTTGGTTGGAAATTGTTGTGGAAAATGACATATAGAATTTATTTTTCACAATTGCAAGAGTGTGAGTATATATTCCGTCAGGAATTCCTATAGTATATAATACTGATGTGTTCTCGTTTCTTCATTACATTTTCCAGAAAGAGATCAGAATATTGGTAAATGAAAAAAAAAAGATGAGTTATGTGGATACACACCTGTGGAATTTCAGAATAATCCGTAAAGATTTATAAAATTATTTTCTACACGAATCTATCTAGACGCGCCACTGAACATTGACTGAAGCAAACGCCTATATTTCAACTCTCTGCCGACAAACTATCGATGTTCAATTTCTATGACCCACGACTACCACGCGTTCTGTCATAGTAAGTGCCTGACAGTGCGTGGTGTTAACGGTTGAATTATTTCACTTATTTTCGTTTATCGGTAAAAGACGAAAAGTGACTTGTGCTCAAAAAAACATATGTTGCGTTCACGGAGAGTTGCTGAAACTTTTACGAAATCATCAGCTTCCGTATCACTTTTGATGAAAGAGAAAAATTGACAACCATCAAATTGGCAAATAAAAAGAAAAAACAATGGTTGATGGAGAACATAGGAAAGACTAGTATATTAATAGTTCAACCTAAATTTTGAGAAGGATCCCGCAATGAATTGGTTTTTATTTTCAAGTGCATGTTTCCCTAGAAATAGGTAACGTGGGCGGGGATTGGCGCAGTGCTTAGCGCTCGGGCCTGAAAGTCTGAATGATTGGATCTTGTTACTGGCTGGGAGCAATCCTCCAAGATTCACTGTTGCGTTAATAATAACAGTGTTGCTCCTAAGGTGGCGTATAGAGTTAGTAACAAGGCCTACCCAGAACACATGGCTAATAACCATAGCAGTCGATGCCAACACGCCCACCTCGCAAAAAAAGAGGTAACATCACGATCGATGATATTTTTGAATGATATTGAAAGACGTTTAACGAAAGTCCATTTAATTTTATATATAGTTATATATTTTTGTTAAATTCATTTTTACTGGGTTGAATTATGCAATTATATCTCACGAAATTCATGACTGAAACTTATTCAATGAATATGAATTGGAAATACGGAAAAAAAATAAAAATTAATGAACAGAACAATGGACGCATTAAGTTATCATCAAGCGAATGTCAGTTTCATACTCACTAGGAATAGAATAAAATACTTGTTTTGATAATTACATCATCTTCATAACTGTTATGAAGATGATATAAAAATCGTAACTGGCACAAATTGAAACTTTCAGTCGAACCTAGTCGCCAATCAAGTTGGTTAGTTTCATACCTCTTGTAAAGAAAACTGTATGCCAAATTTAAGAAAATTTTGTTAAAATCTTTAGGTAAAAACATTTGCATTCAAAATATAACTCTAAATTTTTAAAAAAATAATAAAAAACTAAAGAACATGCTTCACCTTCTCTGTAACTCCGTATATCTTGGTTTCCATTCCTAAATTATTGGAATTTTTTTAAAAGCTATCCTATTTAATGGGACGTGGTGGAGCATAGGTGAAGCGTTCGCTTCTTAATCCTAGGTACGTGGGTTCGATTCCCGGTGTGGTCGTCGATCCCTTGCATATGTATCACACGTTATAAGGTAAGTGGTACCTCTTTCCCAGCTCACACAAGTCTCTCGAAAACTTCTGAAGAATTGCTCGTAAGGGTGCGGTCGGTTGATGGAAATAACAATTTCAACAAAAGTATTAAAAATATCGTAAGGTTAAGTCAAAGCTTCACATGATATCCATGTTGTCTACTGGTATTTTCGAAATTTGTCCGTACCAGATATTTCACTCCATGTTCATATATCCCGGCATGTAAGAGATTGCCTTTATATCATCCAATGTTTCATATTGACATGGACTCAATCTAAAACATGATATAGGTAATATATTGGAGGCTCTATGAGTAATACCGATCTGTATTTTGTTCTCATGACTTCCATGATTCTTACTTAGCAACCAAATAATTTCCGAGTTATAGAAAGATCGAAATATGAAATGCGTTTTCACTTTTTGTAAGTACTTATGAATTTCATGATATACTTCTATGTTGCAGTGGTAAATGTTTTCTCCACAACCGTTACGGTATTTGCCAATTCTGAAATTATATTTGATAACAAAATACCAACATTCTATCTCTTGAGACTGAAAAGTATATTCTGTAACAACGTTAGAATGAAAATTCGTTGCGAGCATAACGAGTTTTCATTCTAACCGAGTAACAGACTGTGTGTTCTCCACAACCACAAATTTTATATATAATCAAATGGAAAGCCAACGAAAAATTGAGTGATTGAATGAAATATCGACAGAATGCATAAGACTGCAAGTGTTGTAGAATTTTTTTTTTTTGATCTCAAGAGAATGAATGTTAGTATTTTGTTATCAAATATGATTTCTGAATTGGCAAATTCTTTAACGGATGTAGAAAAAAAATTCTACAACACCTGCTATCTCATGCATTTTGCGTGTATTTCATTCAAACACTTGTTAAAGAATATTATTCTGACATTGTTGTAGCAGTTATAAGATTAGCCTTGTCATACTGACAATATGTGAATTGAAATCTCATTCAAACTTTTTGTTGGCTTTCCATTTGATTATATGTAACATTTGTGGTTGTGGAGGAAGCACTGTCTGTTACTTGGTTAGAATAAAAATTTTTTATGCTCGTGGTTTCCACTCGCATTTTCTTTCTAACCTTGTTACAGAATATACTTTTCTGCTCTGGCGTGAGTTTTATTATTGTCAAATGCAGACATCACCAAAGCCAATGACCTATCTCACTCTCATCTCCAAGGGAGAATACGCACGGAAAAAAATCCCTGTGTAGATTTTTTCCTTTAATATTGTAAAAAAAATGTATAAATAATGTATACAATTGTCGAAAATTAGTACACCTGGTTATTATATATTTTTACCAATGATTGTTTATTTGGGTTTAAGGTTAAATTTTCCCCAGCTTTGTGACGTTTATACACAATATGTGTAATACATAACTGTGGATAATTTTACACATTTTTCATCCAAAAGGTAAAACACGAAATGTGCGATAAATCACAAATGAAACTGCCCTCCGATAGAGGGCACAACCAGCGCTATACAAGAGTTCACTAGGGCCGAGGCTCACTAGCAAGACCAAAGCAATATTCAACACCAGTGTCACCAGTTCCATTCAGCCACCGACCGGTTAAGAAGGAAGGGATAGCTAGAGAACGAGAAGGCAGTGATGGGATATTTAAAAAACCCATTCTGTAAATGTCTCACAAGAGTATTTCGAATTCATATTCCCTAACAGCTATTTTAAGCCGTGTGTAAAATTTTTATACAGTATTCTGCATTCTGAATTTCAATTTTGTCCACAGAACTGTAATAAAAACAAAATGTTGTGTGAAATAATAACACAATATTGTGTATTTTTCGACAGAATTGTACAAAAAAAAATTAAAATTTCTGTAACATTTATGCACAACGGTGTTGTTAACCAATTTAAACAGTTTTGTGTGAAATATGGATTCAAAGAAATATACACAATGTGAATATATTATTACAACAAATTAATATAAACAATACTGTGCGAAATTTCTACACAAAATTGTTTCTGTAACCATTCCATGTTATGCCTTACATAATGAATTAGTTCACCAAGTCTGCATTACTTTAATTTCCTCTATATTTCCGTAAACTGTGCACGGAAATTGTATAATCCAACATAGCTCTTCCGTTTAAATTATTTCAACAGAAACTTTGCTACATATCGAGCGAGTTGAAATGCAGAGAAGCAGACATACATCGGTGATTTTACAATAAAGAATGAACATGGCTCAGTATTTTACCCCACTCAGGATAAGCATAATATACCAGCTTCTTAGAGTAGGACTAGTAATCGTTCAGATTTCAACAAAATGAAAATACAAGTATTTTCGATAGGTCTGTGTCACGAATGATCATTCAAATAACTATCATTTCGATGGTGTTCAGTATACTTGCACTGCACTGTTTGGAACATCTGGTGTAGTGATAAATATACTGAAGTGATCATCTTCTAGAGTAAGATTAAACTAAATTTACATACAGAATTCCCCTTATTTATACCCATTAGATATCTCTGCTAGTTACCTGCATCTTGCTTGTCTTAAATTGATTTTACAATATTGCAATATATTAGATAAATGCTGAATTAAATATCAACATCGTCTGATAATAAACAATAATTATTTCATCAAGCTATACAGTAGACTATTAGGTATTGGTTCACCATCGTTATTCATTATTTAATCATGTTTTCTTATTTTTAAGCTTTCATATAGACATCTAGATCTATTGCTGTTGTCTAACTAATCTTAATGAACTAAAGTCTATGCAAAACATGATGGGCGACTGCTGATTTTTCTGTTCTTCCGTATTTCAGATGTGCTAAGTGTTCTTTATAGCGTACTTCAATAGATCTTTTGGTCTGTCCATAATATTTATTTCAATTTCGTAGATTCCAAACTCTTCCGAATTTTCGACTTTGTCCTTTGGGTTACCCAAAAGGCTCTGTAGTTTCTGATTTGTTCCGAATATCACCCTCATACCTAGTTCCTTGAAAATGTTTACAAAGTTTTTCGTGTAATGGTGGTATGGCACTGAAATATATTTCTCTTGGTTTTTATTATTTCTAAAAGTCGAGATATCGTTCATTCTGAACCTAAACTTTTTCTCACTTATAATATTATCCATAATACCCCTCGAGAAACAGTTGCTAGCTGATATTTCTTGTATTGTCGCCTTTTCTTTGCAAACTTCTCCTGTGTAAGAAAAAAAGTCAAAAGACGATGTACTAGAAAATTCAAACTGCACGTTTTTGTAATCCATAGTAATGTGAACTGTCAGGTATATACCTGTAAGTGCTAGTTTCTTTTCTAATACGTCGTAGTCTAGCTTTTCACATTGACTCCTCATTACCAAAACGTCAAGGAATGGAAGTTGTCCATTATTTTCTAATTCATATGTGAATTTTATTATGGAAATCTGTTATTAAAAAAAAAAGTCGATTATACGATTTTTTGTTATCGAATATTGCAAAAACATCATGCACATACCTTAGCCATATTTTAGGGAAATACGTTGATGTTTCTTTGGCTTCCATTTCGAACTTGCTCATAAAGAGGTTAGGGGGACATTGTCGTTCCCTCCTGTTATACATGAATTAGTGAGAGAAAGAAATTATTCAATTTCGTTGTGATTGAATAGTATATTAAAGTATAAGTGTATAAAAACACGCGCGATCGAATAGAGCAAGTGTATGAAACATCAGTTATCCACGAATACTGTACGATATTTTTTCAAGTGGTGCACTTTGGAATCATAAATACTGGTTTTATTCTCACAAGTAATGGAAATGAGAACTTATAATGTTAAATGGTTGAATTCGTGATGTGACATCAGTATACCTTTCGTTAATCAGTGATCGAAGCTGTAAACATATCTCTTGAAAATGCCAACCACTCATGTTGGCGAAACGTCGAGATTTTCTCTGAATAAACGTCGGTCTAAAAACCCGGAAAACCATCATTCATTAAACAAAAGTAGGAGATTTGAGCCGGTTCTGGGCCTCCCCCCACCACTATGACGTCATCAGTGACCTTGACCTATGACCTATGACCTCGACCTATGACCTTGACCCATGACCTTGACCTATGACCTATGACCTTGACCTATGACCTCGACCTATGACCTCGACCTAGGACTTGACCTAGGACTTGGGCTTGCCCTTAGCCTTGACCATGATGTATATTGTTGGGAGGTGTTCAGGGTTTGTGTTTGACATTGAGATTATAATGACTTGGATTTTTTTTTCATACACGGACAAGTACTTTTTCCAAGTACTTAATTTATTTTTCTTACCTCAATGTCTTCCATGTCCTTCATGTATACTTACTCTGCCATTGTGTATGATCCTAATGTGTGGAGTACGCATACAAATCTAAACCGAAGTATAGAGAGGGTACAACACGTCTGCACGCCACGGATATCCAGTCAGACATGTGATTCCCCTCCGATGATGTATACCTTGCGATGGTGGTGGGGGGAGAGGTCGCGTGACGTCAACGCTATGCGCATCCGACGACGATCCAGTGATGTGTGTCAGACTCTCGCTCTCGACATGGTTGGCTTTCTCCCACCCTTTCTCCCCACCATCACTCCCACCCCGTCTCCTCACCCTTTCTTCTCCCACCCTTTCTCCCCACCTTAACCCAAAGGCTGCGGTCATGCAGCGACTACGTGGCTTTAACGTTGAGATATACTTGGAGGTACTTTGAAAATTTTGGTATGACCTTAATGAATGCTATACATGTATTCAGTGTTTGTGTTTGACCTTGAGATGTCATTGTGATGACTTGGATATCATTTTTCATACACGGACAAGTACTTTTTCCGGGTACATATTTACCTCCATGTCTTTCACCGTCCTTCATGTGTACCTACTTTACTATTGTGTATGATCCTTATGTGTGGAGTACATATAAAAATCTATACCGAAGTATAGAGAAGGTACACATCTGCACACCACGGAGATCCAGTCGGATATGTGAACTCTGAGAGATACCTTGCTATGGTGGTGTCGTGACGTCAACGCTATGCGCATCCGACGACGATCCAGTGATCGTGTCAGGATTTTGCTCTCGACACGGTGGGGTGGGTCCGCACTGACGTCACAACACCCATACGCAGAGGTACTTTGAAAATGTTGTATGACCTTCATGAATGCTATACATGTACTTAAGGTTTGTGTTTGACCTTGAGATGACATTGGTGATAGATGGGAGAGATTACATACACGGTAATGAAGTTCTTGGTTATTGTGTCCTGTTTCAATTGTATTCATGATTGATAGTGTATGTTATGTGTACGTACTCTTAAAAACTATAAAGTTTAAACAGTACATACAAAAAACCATTGACATTGGGTTTTTTTCTTCATATATACGGTAATGATGACCAAGCACTTTTCTACTCTGCGTTTGATCTGCGTATGACCTGTGTACGGTAATGAGTATACGATCGAGTATTTGAGTACTTAAATAACTCTAACTATGTATGATCATGTGTACTCCAGACTTGCTACTGTGACCTTCATGGTGTACATACAAGTATAAGTAGCAAGAAGCAAGTCCGAAAATTCAAGAAATCTAACCACACACGCACCGTCTGTTAGCCATTAAACGCCGGCGATGAATGTACCGTTCCCTCAGGCATGACCTCCGCATGACATCCCCTTCCTAATTTTGTGAATGGTCTGTGTGTGACACATCACACCAGGAGCTCGCTAAACCAGTCATATTAGTTTCTCATCAAACTGGTGGTCCACCAGTGAAAAATTAGATACGGTTGCTTCGACCACTATGTACACATGTGATAACAATCATGTGCTAACAATTCCGACAACATAACTGATGATCAACGTATATAAAACGTATATAAAACGTATACAAAACGTATATAAAACGTATATAAAACGTATGTAAAACGTGTTTGACATTCACTTGTCCTCACTTGATATTTTTTTTTTATTTTGTATTTGTATAAAACTTACATCTAATTCAACATTTCTACAATACTTAAACATAACTTAACCTATCTATATACAACCTAAATACTATACCTATGGCAGGCTGCCGCCATCCTATCCATGGCGGTGCGGACTTCTGCTCTCACAGTGTCCCTCCTGGTATGCATTTCAGCTTCCAGGAGGGCTGCATGTTGATCTCTCTCCATGAGAGCTGCCTGTTAGCGGGTAATTTCTGCCCGCTCTCTAGCGATCTCCAGGCAGCCGCGCTCAACCTCATCCAGTCGCTCCAACACCTGGTCAATAAAAGTCCCCGGCCTTGCTTCGAGGACGTTTCTGGTTGGCTCGCTTGCCGTGGTGGAGGTGGTGGTGGAACAACTGTAATGACGGGAGAAAGGGGTATGTCTGCAATTGTTGGTTCCAACTGTACAACTACAGGAGCAGGCATTACTTCAACTGGTGCCACTATAGTTGCAACAGGTGGTGCTACAACAGTTGAGGATGCCTTCTTTGACGGCCATCCTCCAGAGTACGGGCTATTTCTACTACAGTTCCTACGGTACTCAACAATAGGACCAGCCTTACTTGTACTACTGTGACTAGTAGATTGCTTCTTCGATGATGACTTCTTTGGTGGCTGTACCATGAAATCATCATCGCTGTCCGCAATATTTATTATAGGCATATCTTCCGTCGACAATTTTGCTCCAGCGTTACGGGATCCTTTGGGAGCAACTCCATCAACGAACCCACCTCGTCGTTTGCGTTGGTCCATCTGCGCACCTGCTGGGGAAGGCGTCATCGGCGTTCATGAATACAAGATTGTTAACTTACCTTCAAATTATTCTACTTAGTCCTGTAATACTGAATGCTGCTGGCGACTGGATGCCGCAAGTGGCTGGCGACTGAAGATTATTCTGGGGGAGTTCTTGTTTTAATCACTCAGGCCTCCACCCCACTCCTACTCTTCTTCTTCTCCGACCTACTTCAATCCCCACTATGTCTTAAGCCACGTCCCTTTCTTAAGCCACACCCGCTTTCTTAAGCCACGCCCCCTCATACCAGGCTTTGCAACCCTAACCCATCTCCACCCCTATTTCAACTCTGCTATTTGTTACAATGCATACATCCCCCTACGGGGCAAAGCTGATATAGAGATGAGTGACATGAATAACAATTAAGTATGGGAACATTCGCATATTCCACTGTATCATGTGAATAACCATGCTGATACCACCCACCATTATTATTCATGCCGCAATACCTTAAAAAACAAATGTCACATAAGAAACGCTTTCTATTGTCACAAGTATGAATTGTGACAAAGTAACAGCTGCAAAAGTACAAATTACTGGCAAAGTTTTCTAATGCTTCAGTCATTTTTATTTGATGGGCCTTGCTCACGATGGTTTCGGGCACATCCTCACAGTCTGGTACAATTCCATCATCGGCTGGTGCTTCTTCACCGTCATCTTCGAGAAACTGTTCTCCGTCTAAGTCTTCCCCAGCTGGATTGTCCTGGCGGCCATCTTCAACATCTCTGTGGTCATTGAATTCACCATTGTCACCATCAGCCACTACAACTCCATCCTCCTGTTCGTCACCATCCTCATCCACTACAACTCCATCTTCCTGTTCCCAAACAAAATCGTCGCCTGCCAAAACTTCAACCTGATTGTTGACATCTAATCGAGAGAGGGCTTCCAATGCAAAATCAACTTGATCAACCATAATTAGTGACGCACATGAATGTATTAATGAAATTCCCACGGTCCCTACCCACTATCTACCGAAACTGCAAGAAAAAAAAGTGGATTTTACCTCTGAAATATGACAAAAAAATTGAAAGAATTTTTTTCCAGTAGCATTTATCATTTTGAATCTTTTATCTCAATTTTGATATTTTCCGATTAAATCCATTATAACGTGAATACAAAAACATTTAGTATATTTTTGACGAATGTACAAATACATGAGAAAAAAAAGATGCAATGCCTATGTTTCCTGGCTTTTTTTTCCAGTAGCATTTAAAATTTTGAATCTTTTATCAAGTATGGTATTTTCCGATTAAATCCATTATAACGTGAATACAAAAACATTTAGTATATTTTTTGACAAATGTACAAAAACATGACAAAAAAAAAAAAATGCAACGCCTATGTTACCTGGCTGAGTTAGCAAGCCGACTCGTTCGCTCTAAAAAAAAAAGGGCGAGACACTATCTACCGAAACTGCAAGAAAAAAAAGTGGATTTTACCTCTGAAAAATTACAAAAAAATTTAAAGATTTTTTTTCCAGTAGCATTTATCATTTTGAATCTTTTACCTCAAGTTTGGTATTTTCCGATTAAATCCATTATAACGTGAATACAAAAGCATTTAGTATATTTTTGACCAATGTACAAAAACATGAGAAAAAAAAGATGCAATGCCTATGTTTCCTGGCTTTTTTTTCCAGTAGCATTTAACATTTTGAATCTTTTATCAAGTATGGTATTTTCCGAATCCATCCATTATAACGTGAATACAAAACCAGACAGTTCAAAATATATTTCCATCTCTGTCAACAGTGGCGTTTCGTAAAAAAGGGCGAGACACTATCTACCGAAACTGCAAGAAAAAAAAGTGGATTTTACCTCTGAAACATGACAAAAAAATTTCAAGATTTTTTTTTAGTAGCATTGAACATTTTGAATCTTTTGTCAAGTATGGTATTTTCCGATTAAATCCATTATAACGTGAATACAAAAACATTTAGTATATTTTTGACCAATGTACAAAAACATGAGAAAAAAAGATGCAATGCCTATGTTACCTGGCTTTTTTTTCCAGTAGCATTGAACATTTTGAATCTTTTATCAAGTATGGTATTTTCCGATTAAATCCATTATAACGTGAATACAAAAACATTTAGTATATTTTTTGACAAATGTACAAAAACATGACAAAACAAAAAAAAAATGCAACGCCTATGTTACCTGGCTGAGTTAGCAAGCCGACTCGTTCGCTCTATACCTGAATTCAAAGATAGGAGCAGCTAGAGTCCCTGTATGCAATTTGACATTTGATCGTATATTAGAGTCAGGACACTCTTTGACATAACATCGAAAAACGCGTTTTAGGTTATGTCTAACAACTACAGACCATATATCTATACCGTTGATGTAACAACGGTCGAACGATAGTATTGACAGTTCAAAATATATTTCCATCTCTGTCAACAGTGGCGATTCGTAAAAAGGGCGAGAGAAATGTTATCAAAACTTGCTAGCAAAATATCTGCAGAGCGGAGTTTTTTAACGAAGCCATTAGTATATGAACTTTGCCGAATTCGACTTCAGGTGATTTCGACCATAGAACATTCGCACTACTTTCAATGATCAATTCAAATGGATTTCGAAGAACCAATAATTTTTCATATTTGAAACTAGTAATGTAAGAGATTTTCCAGTGATCTATGATCGTATTCACCCCACGGTTTTGGGAAGATTATTTTTATATTCGTATAATAAGCGTTATTTGTTCATTGCGCATAAAGTTATTGAGAGCTTGTTGAGAATAAATAAGATACATCTGCATTGATCGAATTCACAAACAACTCTTATATCAAAATAAATAACTAAAAAACTTTCTTCTTTCGGATATAACAAGGTGATTTTTTTTTCTTATTTTTTTTCAGCATTGATACTATTGAAAAATGTCAATTTTATCAGTGACAATTTAATTCATGTATAAAAATCGCATATGCCACAGTGCAATTGTCAATTTGACAGCGGCAAAAGTTAGCTTTAACTTTTACAGCGACAAATACACTAGTGGTTTTTTCACGTATTCATTTGTTTATCAATTATCGCGGTGTTGGTTGCCAAAATGAATAGTTTGACATTGATATGTTTCTGAATTTCTCATTCATTAAATTGTTGAGGTTTGTATTGATATCGGATAAATTTGTGTTGTTCAAATTCCAAACTGTTTCCTTTAGCAATTTGACTCGAATAACTATCAACCTAAAAACACTCGGTGTCGTGTTTTTAATAGTTGACAGTTATTCTCGTCGAACTGCTAGGAAACAGTTTCTCATTAAACAACCCAAATTTACCCGATAAAATACAAACCACTTGTACAATTATATGTGAAAAGTTTTATGTGGAATATTCTGCATTTTAAATTCCTATATATCCTCTAAATATTTCTCGAAAAATAATAGAGACAATTTTTTGAAATCTTTCCTGTGAATTTACTAGTTTTGTTTCATTCATCTAGTAACAAATTATTTTATTGAAAGAGACCATTATTTGATTGATTCTCCTGTAGTGAATCGTTAAGCCCGAGTGAGTTCTGATCATAAATAGTTGTGTAACTATTTCCCTCCAAATCTATTTGTATGTACTATATCACACATACATGTTTCAAAAGATTTCGTACCTGAAGAGGATTGGGTACTGATTGCCTCAACCTCAATACATTTTCTGATCTGTTTTGGAAATGTCGAGATGTAAGTAAAAATTACAATCCTAGAAATACAGGAATTTTAATATTTCTTAACAGTAACGATACGTCATGTAAAAATTCAATAAAATGTTTGATTTCTTCACATTCAACTCTGCTGATAGCTGAAGTTTCATTTCATTTGCTGTTTCAATAAAACGAGCAATGAATGGTTGCAGCATTTTTATCAAACAGGTTTTCCTGATATTTCGGAAGGCTTTGCTCTTCAATACTCGAAAATTTTAATTTGTTGTTGACGTATGAATTTGAGGTTCCAATATTCTTGATTATCAGCCAAATCTTTAATGTTATCATAGTTGACAATGAGTAAATCAATTTTTTTGATGAAATAAAAAGAACATTTTTTTTGTAATTTTTGGTGTAATTGTTAAAATTGTGTTTTCCGTTAACCAGCTGTTGTCCCCTTACGAACGGCGAGTCAAGGATAAACGAGAAGCTTAGAAGCTTACCCATTTCAATAAATATTACTTTTGAACTATCTATCATTTTAATTCACCCGACAAATTTGTGCTTTTGATGTGATATTCCATACGGATCTTTCGAGTGCCGAATATCTTTAGCTGAACTGGATCCTCGAGAACATCGTATGAATCATTGGAATCATTGGAATATTCACTTGACATATATTTGATTTTTAAAGTTTCTGGCACAGCTACTCTCGGGTCTCGGGTTACGTGAACTACAAATTATATTTTCACATATTTCCTCCCTGACGTTACGCCCTTGTGATCATTTGGCCTCGCAAGGCAGACATAACCTGAAACGCATATTTTCGATCTCCTGTCAAACAGTGTCCCGACTCTAATATACGATCAAATGTCAAATTGCATACAAGGACTCTAGGAGCAGCTATCAGCGCTCGGCCTGGCGTAGTTCAAGTATACTTTACGATTTCATAATGTATGTATCAACGCCAATCTTCACCAACAAATAAGAAACTGTGAGAAGCTTCTAAGGCGTGGTGGCATTTAAAATACTGCACCCTTTCGTCACAATGTTTGATGAACAAAATATTTTGAAGCGACACATTTTACGCTTCCATAAAATAGGTATGTGATGTTTGTTACGTACTAACATTGCTACTTATAATCAGAAGACGAACAAATGAGCAAAAAAAAATAACTATTTTGAAGAATATTACATTGATCGATAAAAGTGGACACAGGGAACTATTCCCCTACTCGGGTTTTATTGGTTGTTCATTCAAATAAAAATTAAAAAAGTGAAAAGAAACACTTTGTTGTATCTGAAATTCACTATTATAGAGAAGTAATGAATTTTCGATATTCAGTTTCGAATCTTATCAGCCACCATCAATGCAATCAGAAGTACAGAGATACTACTCGTATACAGTGTATACATTCATAAATATTAGTTTCATTATTACAAATAATGGAAATAAGAACTTATAATGTAAACTGGTTGAATTCGTGATGTGACATCAGTTTACCTTTCTTTAATGTTTGAATAAAAGTTTTGCATTTGTTTGTAATATTTTATTTGACGTTACAAGGTACTCCTGTCAGATCAAAAATCATAAAATTGTCATTTCTACTTCACTGTTCTCCTCCGAAACATGTCAAAAAAATCTTTCAATTTTTTTTTCCAGTAGCTTTCAATATTTTAAATCTTTTATAAAGTATGTTATTTTCTTTTATTGTCTTCTGACAAAATATCTCGAATCAAGGTAAGTAGAAAAAATCTCTCGAGCAAGCTCTCGCGATTTTTCGCTCCCGTGATTCTCGATTTTTTGTCATAACAATAACATTTTCATGCAATTAAAAATGTTTAATTGACAATTTAACTCATGCACTAAAAATGCCATAAGTCGCGGTGTTTTCATTATTACAGCAAAAAAAGTTTGCCCTAACTTTTCCAGCGACAAAACGGAACCTAACTTTTGGAAGCATGACAACCAGCATTATGAACATCTTTTTGATGACCTTATGTCACATATTCATTGAATTGTCTTACCGAATTACACTCTAGTTTTTTCTTGTCAAAGAAAACTTGACATTTATAATTCGAATTTTGTTGCCATTAGGACAATTCAACTCAAAAAACTGCCAGAAAAAATTACTCGTCCTGCGGACTCATAATTTTTTCAGGGGTAGTTTTTTTCGTTGAATTGTCAGGCAATAAAATTCTCATTACTGCCAGTGTCAAGTTTACTTCGATAAAAAAAAGCTCTCGTGTAATCATAAGTGATAAAAATACGATCTCTCATGTATTTACCTCCAATTAATACACGCCTAATCTGACAGTCAATGAAATTACTTCAATTTCTTAGAATCGACCAATCAATGGTCGTTGCAATTCCACTCTAGAGGTTATTTTCGAGTTTTCAACATAACATGAAATGGTAAGATTTGGTCGAGAATCGTTGGAATGTTTTGAAAAAAGTGTTTCTCCGAGAAATGCTCAATAAATAACTAGAAGTCTTTATGGAAACAGTTTGAAATATTTCTGAAAGAGAAGCATTGTGAACTTGGGGAACTACTTCAAATGCAGAGCTTGGACTATAGTCATGAAAGATTGGGCTTTCAATATGAATATATTTATTGTCTGTTTGTCATATAGTTGTGTATTAATCTCTCTAAAATACATTCGAGATTATATTTTTTATATATCTACGAAGGTGTAGAAGGGCCACAGTAATTATTTTTTATAATTCCGACTTAGCATCTCGGAACTCCGACTTACTAAGTCAGAATTACCTAATTCCGACTTAGTATCTCGGAATTCTGACTTACTACCTCGGAATTAGATAATTCAGACGTTATTATTTTTTATAATTCTGACTTACTAAGTCCCAGTCCGGAGTTATAAAAAATAATTACATCGGAATTAACTAATTCCGACTTGGTAAGTCGGAATTCTAAAAAATAATTACTATGGCCTTTCTACGCCTTCTTAAAATACATTTCAAATTGCAATCAAATTTTATTGTCTTCTGACAAAACATCTCGAATCAAGGGAAGTAGAAAAAATCGCTCTAGCGCAAACTCTCGCGATTTTTTCACTCCCTTGATTCTCGATTTTTTAGTCATGACAATAAAATTTTCCATGCAATTAAAAATTCATTTATCGATAAAAAGTATGACCTCTTATTTATTTATCCCCGAATATTTCAAAAATGTACAGGGAGTGTGTAGAAAAAACACATCAAAACATTATTCCAGAAATATATTTTATAATAGAAAAACAGAAAAATCACTATTCATCGCTCTCAAAAGCCTCATCAAGTTCTTCTCGCCATTGTTGTTCTACAATTCTGATTGTTTCGTATTCACTTATGGATTGTTGAAGCTCCATTTGAGCTTGTTGAAGGCAGTCGGTAGGAATATGGTTCAGTTGAATCTTCTTTTGCAAATTCTCGGACTCCTTTTGCAAATTCTCAGACTCCTTTTGCAACTTGGAGATTTCCAACTCTAAAGAAACTATTTTATTTTCAATTTTATGCGTTTCATCGATTTTTCCACGAATATAAATATCCATTTTTTCGTAACGATGAACTGCTAGTTTGGCATCAATGATCCTTTGTTTGCTAACTTTCTTCTTCGCTATATATTCCTGAACTGGTTGGAATGATAATATTGTTGTTTTGGACTTCACTTCATATGTCCCAGAAGCCGAGGGCCTTGAAATAATTAATGGTTCAATGAGTTTTTTTTTCTTCATTGGTACCTGGCTAATTTCATTGGATAGTCGTTTCACACTTTTCTTCTCTTCTTTATTGATCTTGATTGATGTTGCAGGCATAAGGTCATCATCTGTCATAGTAAGATCAATGTAGCAATCTTGAATAGGCTTTGCAGCTGTAGGCGTAGTCATCTTTAGAAACTCGTCATAATTTATGGTGCACAAATCATTGGAGTATTCACAATTATTAACAGTCTGTTGGTCTTGATTCACTAGTGCCACAAAAGATTCCTTGGATTGAACAGTTTCACTACGTAACAGAATATTTTCCAAAATAACGATTGGACCCATTTTTTTTTATAATTCCAATAATTTTCAAAGTCAAATTAAATTGATCTAAAGTTAAAGAACTATGAACTATTTAACACAAGTTCATTCATTTTATAACCATTTGAACCATTATGTAGAAACGCCCACCAAAAAAGTAGGAAGAATCCAACCCCAAAACAATAAAAAATAGAATATCAACCAATAGATGTATTGCATGTATGAGCTATATCTAAAATTATTTCACCAATAGAGGGGCTTCTTAGACAGCATTATAATTTTTCTTCAACATTTGAAATTAATTTTGAAATATCGATAGCATCCCTAAGGGACATTGTACTTTTTAGCGTAGAATATTTTACGCAAAGACAATCAAATAAATTTTAACGTATCATTGCATATTATAAAATAAGTCAACAATATATTTTTGTCGATTTTTCACAATATTTGGTAATAGTAATAATAATAATCGCTTTTATTGCTAGGAAGAAATAAATAATTAACAAATTAATGTAAATTTACAGCATCACAATTTGACTGTCTCATATTCACTATGTTTTCTATTCTCCAAACATTGAATGTTCAGGAGATTATTATTTCGATTTCAAAATTGCACCTAGTATTTTAATTTTGAAGATTTGAATAAGGCTGTCTTTCTTCTTGCAAGCTATAAATTAGATGGTCCTACACATGTAGCATAAAAAAAAAGGGTTCTGAGAGGTAGGTATTCAAACCGTGAATTTATAATCTGTTGAAGTGATCTTTGAACATGTTTTTGTAAATAATACACCATCACCTCATTTAGAAGGCAATAAATGTCAACCGTAACATGGCCGAAAAAGCTTTTCAATACTTAAAATTCCAACCCACTGTCTATATAATGAATCGTTAAAACTCGTAAAGGACTTTACGAACGATGATATCTGATCCACCCTTGTAAAGTGCGACATTTTCAATCTATGGAAATAATTGCGGTCCGTGTTTGATTCAAATTTTTGAAGAATAAGCATACCAACTCCATTTTGATATCAATGAGCAAAAAATTTTTTTCAGATCTGTCCACGAGAATAGGAAATGCTCAGAGGGCATTGCAAAGGTGTTTAGAATTAGGTTTCACAGTTATATACGAAGTTAAAATTGAAAATTGCATTTTTTAAATATTTTCCGATCTCAACAAAAAATATTATTATTAAAGTTAATAATTAAAGTTAATATTAAAGTTGTCACTTTAGTCCCGTATAAAATGTATCTTTCAGTCCCTAGGGAGATAAACTAAAAAACAAAAATTACCACAGCTACACTATTAATAACTAGGACAAAAATTAGGAAATATTCCATTATACATCTTTATTGATTGAATTAAGATTGTATGTGACATTAATATTATAACAATTGATGAAACTAAACGGGCGATTATTTGTATTTGATAAGTAAATATTAGAGGAAAGTGAAGAGATGTCATGTTCTTGATGTATCGGTTAATGTCAACATTAACTGAAATGACACTGAATTGAAAAAGTTTGTTGACACCGTTACTATGACGTTCCCTACTTAAGTAATCTAAGTACCATGTTTATATAACTCATCAAAATAATTAGTTGTATTATTATTGAAATTTATAATACTGGGAAGTGCAAAAAATAGCGTATGTGCCACAGGACTAAAGTAATATTTTATCCCTTACGAGATTATTGGCACTCGAGCTCTACTAGCCCTCAGGGGCCTCAGGCAATAAACATCACGTGCAGGATCAAAACATTCACTAGTCCCTTGCCATATAATATACTATTGTTAACAATGAAAACATTGTTTCTCGGAAGAATGTCATTTGTTTTCAAAAATAGTGCAATGTGATGTAATATCGATAAAAGTGCCTCTCAGAACTTGATATTCTGTTGCATACCAACAGCTGCTTCAGTTTCCGTCAGCTGTATATGATTCATAAGAAGCATAAAACGAGTGAAATCACTTGAAAATTACTACCAGAATAGTCAAAATCCCCTTCTCTCCACACCATCTCACAAAGTGGAAAGTTTGTGGCGAATATCTGTCAGAAAACAACTACTTTCCCCTACGAACATTGAATTACATCTAAAATTTGTACAATTTCCCTCCAAGAGGATACTAGAAATTTAAGCTTTTTCTCGAATTGATAAATCAAGAAAACTGAAATTTGCATTTTTCAAAAGAATTAAAATAGAATGGAAATAGATATTCTCGTATAGGTTTTTGATGACTATCATTATATTAGAGGAACTCCCATAATAAATTATGAGTAATAGAATAATGGTATTGTTCTCTCTTGGGGTGACAGCATCCCTAAGGAATATTGTAATTTTTTAGCGTAGAATATTCTACCCAAAGACAATCAAATAAATTTTAACGTATCATTGCATATTAGGGGCCAGGTAGCTCAGTGGTTGAGACTGTCGCTTTCAAAACCATTGACTGCTGGTCGGGCTAGGTTCGAATCCTTAGCGACTACAGATTTTTATCTGATGGCCCGAGAAAGTGCTAGGAATCGCACGTTAAAAGGTAAGACCTCGTTAATCCTTGGCTCGCACAAGTTTCGACTTTCGAGGGCTGCCGTTCGTGAGGGGACGACAGCTGGTTAACGGGTTTTTTTTTTCAACAATTTTAATTCAAAGAGTCCCTATACAATCAAGCCAACAATGCTTTCAGTCAACTGAGCGGAGAAATGAAGAATGTAAGGACTCAATACAACATTATTCGATAACAGTTCAATTCGTCGAACAATTTCACGTCGAGTGCATTAAACAATTTTTGCACGAGTTGCATACAACATTTTTTTACGTTCATGCAAAAAAGCAAAAAAATGAATTATAAAGGTGCGGCACTAGGTGTAGGAAAATGAAAATCGCAACTTAAATAATTAATTATTACTATCGATTTGCATTGAAACAAATCACTATCATCTATTTTCCATTATTATTACTCATTTTAAAACTTTCAATTCCGTAATTGTCAGAATTAATTTTTGACTGACGTTTCTGTAACTACAGATGCATTATAAAAATCAAAATCACAGTAGCCGTGAGCGCGTATGTTATCACGAGATGTGGTCATAGTACTGACAGTATGCTCTATGCAATATGCATGTAGGCGGTTTAGAGCAAAGCGGATCAGTTTCGATTATGGAGTTATTTTCGGGTAGACATTATTTTTTCAAGTCTGGCTGCTAAAATTAGTACAAAATAATATAAAATATGTAACTGTTTAAAACTTATTGCCAATCTCACAGAATATCTACTCAATATGTAGTAGGTTTGAACGTTTATGTTTGTCATGATGACAGCACGTTGAAGTAGAATGACAGATGAGTGTAATAAAAACTTTATTGCACTAGTGCAATGAAGAACTTCTTTTTCCACTAAATATAGGTCAATAAAGTTTTTCTTTTTGCATGAATGTAGACATTTTTTTTTTAAGTTCTGTCCACGAGAATAGGAAATGTTCAGAGGGCATTGCAAAGGTGTTTAGAATTAGGTTTCACAGTTATATACGAAGTAAAAATTGAAAATTGCATTTTTAAAATATTTTCCGATCTCAACAAAAAATATCATTTTGTTAACAAGTCTCGTATATAACCTTTCAACTTTTAAAACAATGAAAACATCGTTTCTCGGAAGAATGTCATTTGTTTTCCCAAAATAGTGCAGTGTGATGTAATATCGATAAAAGTGCCTCTCAAAACTTGATATTCTGTTGCATACCAACAGCTGCTTCAGTTTCCGTCAGCTGTATATGATTCATAAGAAGCATAAAACGAGTGAAATCACTTGAATATTACTACCAGAATAGTCAAAATCCCCTTCTCTCCACACCATTTCACAAAGTAGAAAGTTTGTTGCGAATATCTGGCAGAAAACAACTACTCCCCCCTACGAACACTGAATTACATCTAAAATTTGTACAATTTCCCTCCAAGAGGATACTAGAAATTTAAGCTTTTTCTCGAATTAATAAATCAAGAAACCTGAAATTTGCATTTTTCAAAAGAATAAAAATAGAATGGGAATAGACATTCTCGATAGGTTTTTTGATGACCATCATTATATTAGAGGCAAACCCAGGAAAAATATTAAATAATAAAAATCTGCATCTTTACGATCACTTTAATCATAAAAATGTGATTTTTTTTATTTTTTCTGCGTAGGTGGCTATGATTTTGAATTGAAATGTTGGTTTTGATCCAAAACAACTTTTCTAAATTAAATTTTTTTTCGATAATGTCAAAAATAAGCGTAGTTTACACCTGATCGAATTTCATATTTTTTTGTTTCCCCTGTATACCGTTCAGAAATTTAAAATACTGACAACTTTTATGTTTTCTGCAATGCACCAATATTTAAGAAGAATAAAATTTTCTGAAAAATCGATAATGAACAAGTTTTCCATATGGTGCAAACTTTTTAAAACTCACTGTATACGAGTTGTATCTCTGTACTTCTGATTGCATTGATGGTGGCTGATAAGATTCAAAACTGAATATCGAAAATTCATTACTTCTCTATAATAGTGAATTTCAGATACAACAAAGTGTTTCTTTTCACTTTTTCAATTTTTATTTGCATGAACAACCAATAGGTTAGGGGTATAGTTCCCTGTGTCCACTTTTATCGATCAATGTAATATTCTTCAAAATAGTTAATTTTTTTTGCTCATTTGTTCGTATTCTGATTATAAGTAGCAATGTTAGTACGTAACAAACATCACATACCTATTTTATGGAAGCGTAAAATGTGTCGCTTCAAAATATTTTGTTCATCAAACATTGTGACGAAAGGGTGCAGTATTTTAAATGCCACCACGCCTTAGAAGCTTCTCACAGTTTCTTATTTGTTGGTGAAGATTGGCGTTGATACATACATTATGAAATCGTAAAGTATACTTGAACTACGCCAGGCCGAGCGCTGATAGCTGCTCCTATCTTTGAATTCAGGTATAGAGCGATCGAGTCGGCTTGCTAACTCAGCCAGGTAACATAGGCGTTGCATTTTTTTTTTTTTGTCATGTTTTTGTACATTTGTCAAAAAATATACTAAATGTTTTTGTATTCACGTTATAATGGATTTAATCGGAAAATACCATACTTGATAAAAGATTCAAAATGTTAAATGCTACTGGAAAAAAAAGCCAGGAAACATAGGCATTGCATCTTTTTTTTCTCATGTATTTGTACATTCGTCAAAAATATACTAAATGTTTTTGTATTCACGTTATAATGGATTTAATCGGAAAATATCAAAATTGAGATAAAAGATTCAAAATGATAAATGCTACTGGAAAAAAATTCTTTCAATTTTTTTGTCATATTTCAGAGGTAAAATCCACTTTTTTTTCTTGCAGTTTCGGTAGATAGTGGGTAGGGACCGTGGGAATTTCATTAATACATTCATGTGCGTCACTAATTATGGTTGATCAAGTTGATTTTGCATTGGAAGCCCTCTCTCGATTAGATGTCAACAATCAGGTTGAAGTTTTGGCAGGCGACGATTTTGTTTGGGAACAGGAAGATGGAGTTGTAGTGGATGAGGATGGTGACGAACAGGAGGATGGAGTTGTAGTGGCTGATGGTGACAATGGTGAATTCAATGACCACAGAGATGTTGAAGATGGCCGCCAGGACAATCCAGCTGGGGAAGACTTAGACGGAGAACAGTTTCTCGAAGATGACGGTGAAGAAGCACCAGCCGATGATGGAATTGTACCAGACTGTGAGGATGTGCCCGAAACCATCGTGAGCAAGGCCCATCAAATAAAAATGACTGAAGCATTAGAAAACTTTGCCAGTAATTTGTACTTTTGCAGCTGTTACTTTGTCACAATTCATACTTGTGACAATAGAAAGCGTTTCTTATGTGACATTTGTTTTTTAAGGTATTGCGGCATGAATAATAATGGTGGGTGGTATCAGCATGGTTATTCACATGATACAGTGGAATATGCGAATGTTCCCATACTTAATTGTTATTCATGTCACTCATCTCTATATCAGCTTTGCCCCGTAGGGGGATGTATGCATTGTAACAAATAGCAGAGTTGAAATAGGGGTGGAGATGGGTTAGGGTTGCAAAGCCTGGTATGAGGGGGCGTGGCTTAAGAAAGCGGGTGTGGCTTAAGAAAGGGACGTGGCTTAAGACATAGTGGGGATTGAAGTAGGTCGGAGAAGAAGAAGAGTAGGAGTGGGGTGGAGGCCTGAGTGATTAAAACAAGAACTCCCCCAGAATAATCTTCAGTCGCCAGCCACTTGCGGCATCCAGTCGCCAGCAGCATTCAGTATTACAGGACTAAGTAGAATAATTTGAAGGTAAGTTAACAATCTTGTATTCATGAACGCCGATGACGCCTTCCCCAGCAGGTGCGCAGATGGACCAACGCAAACGACGAGGTGGGTTCGTTGATGGAGTTGCTCCCAAAGGATCCCGTAACGCTGGAGCAAAATTGTCGACGGAAGATATGCCTATAATAAATATTGCGGACAGCGATGATGATTTCATGGTACAGCCACCAAAGAAGTCATCATCGAAGAAGCAATCTACTAGTCACAGTAGTACAAGTAAGGCTGGTCCTATTGTTGAGTACCGTAGGAACTGTAGTAGAAATAGCCCGTACTCTGGAGGATGGCCGTCAAAAAAGGCATCCTCAACTGTTGTAGCACCACCTGTTGCAACTATAGTGGCACCAGTTGAAGTAATGCCTGCTCCTGTAGTTGTACAGTTGGAACCAACAATTGCAGACATACCCCTTTCTCCCGTCATTACAGTTGTTCCACCACCACCTCCACCACGGCAAGCGAGCCAACCAGAAACGTCCTCGAAGCAAGGCCGGGGACTTTTATTGACCAGGTGTTGGAGCGACTGGATGAGGTTGAGCGCGGCTGCCTGGAGATCGCTAGAGAGCGGGCAGAAATTACCCGCTAACAGGCAGCTCTCATGGAGAGAGATCAACATGCAGCCCTCCTGGAAGCTGAAAAGCATACCAGGAGGGACACTGTGAGAGCAGAAGTCCGCACCGCCATGGATAGGATGGCGGCAGCCTGCCATAGGTATAGTATTTAGGTTGTATATAGATAGGTTAAGTTATGTTTAAGTATTGTAGAAATGTTGAATTAGATGTAAGTTTTATACAAATACAAAATAAAAAAAAAATATCAAGTGAGGACAAGTGAATGTCAAACACGTTTTACATACGTTTTATATACGTTTTATATACGTTTTGTATACGTTTTATATACGTTTTATATACGTTGATCATCAGTTATGTTGTCGGAATTGTTAGCACATGATTGTTATCACATGTGTACATAGTGGTCGAAGCAACCGTATCTAATTTTTCACTGGTGGACCACCAGTTTGATGAGAAACTAATATGACTGGTTTAGCGAGCTCCTGGTGTGATGTGTCACACACAGACCATTCACAAAATTAGGAAGGGGATGTCATGCGGAGGTCATGCCTGAGGGAACGGTACATTCATCGCCGGCGTTTAATGGCTAACAGACGGTGCGTGTGTGGTTAGATTTCTTGAATTTTCGGACTTGCTTCTTGCTACTTATACTTGTATGTACACCATGAAGGTCACAGTAGCAAGTCTGGAGTACACATGATCATACATAGTTCGAGACATGGAGTTATTTAAGTACTCAAATACTCGATCGTATACTCATTACCGTACACAGGTCATACGCAGATCAAACGCAGAGTAGAAAAGTGCTTGGTCATCATTACCGTATATATGAAGAAAAAAACCCAATGTCAATGGTTTTTTGTATGTACTGTTTAAACTTTATAGTTTTTAAGAGTACGTACACATAACATACACTATCAATCATGAATACAATTGAAACAGGACACAATAACCAAGAACTTCATTACCGTGTATGTAATCTCTCCCATCTATCACCAATGTCATCTCAAGGTCAAACACAAACCTTAAGTACATGTATAGCATTCATGAAGGTCATACAACATTTTCAAAGTACCTCTGCGTATGGGTGTTGTGACGTCAGCGCGGACCCACCCCACCGTGTCGAGAGCAAAATCCTGACACGATCACTGGATCGTCGTCGGATGCGCATAGCGTTGACGTCACGACACCACCATAGCAAGGTATCTCTCAGAGTTCACATATCCGACTGGATCTCCGTGGTGTGCAGATGTGTACCTTCTCTATACTTCGGTATAGATTTTTATATGTACTCCACACATAAGGATCATACACAATAGTAAAGTAGGTACACATGAAGGACGGTGAAAGACATGGAGGTAAATATGTACCCGGAAAAAGTACTTGTCCGTGTATGAAAAATGATATCCAAGTCATCACAATGACATCTCAAGGTCAAACACAAACACTGAATACATGTATAGCATTCATTAAGGTCATACCAAAATTTTCAAAGTACCTCCAAGTATATCTCAACGTTAAAGCCACGTAGTCGCTGCATGACCGCAGCCTTTGGGTTAAGGTGGGGAGAAAGGGTGGGAGAAGAAAGGGTGAGGAGACGGGGTGGGAGTGATGGTGGGGAGAAAGGGTGGGAGAAAGCCAACCATGTCGAGAGCGAGAGTCTGACACACATCACTGGATCGTCGTCGGATGCGCATAGCGTTGACGTCACGACACCACCATAGCAAGGTATCTCTCAGAGTTCACATATCCGACTGGATCTCCGTGGTGTGCAGATGTGTACCTTCTCTATACTTCGGTATAGATTTTTATATGTACTCCACACATAAGGATCATACACAATAGTAAAGTAGGTACACATGAAGGACGGTGAAAGACATGGAGGTAAATATGTACCCGGAAAAAGTACTTGTCCGTGTATGAAAAATGATATCCAAGTCATCACAATGACATCTCAAGGTCAAACACAAACACTGAATACATGTATAGCATTCATTAAGGTCATACCAAAATTTTCAAAGTACCTCCAAGTATATCTCAACGTTAAAGCCACGTAGTCGCTGCATGACCGCAGCCTTTGGGTTAAGGTGGGGAGAAAGGGTGGGAGAAGAAAGGGTGAGGAGACGGGGTGGGAGTGATGGTGGGGAGAAAGGGTGGGAGAAAGCCAACCATGTCGAGAGCGAGAGTCTGACACACATCACTGGATCGTCGTCGGATGCGCATAGCGTTGACGTCACGCGACCTCTCCCCCCACCACCATCGCAAGGTATACATCATCGGAGGGGAATCACATGTCTGACTGGATATCCGTGGCGTGCAGACGTGTACCCTCTCTATACTTCGGTTTAGATTTGTATGCGTACTCCACACATTAGGATCATACACAATGGCAGAGTAAGTATACATGAAGGACATGGAAGACATTGAGGTAAGAAAAATAAATTAAGTACTTGGAAAAAGTACTTGTCCGTGTATGAAAAAAAATCCAAGTCATTATAATCTCAATGTCAAACACAAACCCTGAACACCTCCCAACAATATACATCATGGTCAAGGCTAAGGGCAAGCCCAAGTCCTAGGTCAAGTCCTAGGTCGAGGTCATAGGTCGAGGTCATAGGTCAAGGTCATAGGTCATAGGTCAAGGTCATGGGTCAAGGTCATGGGTCAAGGTCATAGGTCGAGGTCATAGGTCAAGGTCACTGATGACGTCATAGTGGTGGGGGGAGGCCCAGAACCGGCTCAAATCTCCTACTAACAAAAAGCCTTTCACAATTTGCCTTTCGTTAATGTTTGAATAAAAGTTTTTCATTTGTTTGTAATATTTCATTTGACGTTACAAGGAACTCCTGCCAGATAAGAATCATAACATTGTCATTCTGTCTTCACTGTTCTCGAATTGTTAACGTAGCCATGGTAACTTTAAAAAACGCGCCTTTTTGAAAGTTCGATTTGCACACTCTGAGGCGTGCTTTAAATAGGTAAAAAAGGGCACCAATTGAAAATATTATTCTTCTTTAGTAATTCCCTGAGGTATCGTAAGGTCTGTGGAATTGGAACACTAGGAAATAAGGAACTTACTGAAAAAGTGTTTTTTTTATTTGATAAATTCCTTAATTTTGAAGATATCTAATCTTTCACGAACTCATTTTCCAAGGAATCTCAAAGGCTATAAGACCTGTGTGGAGTAGAGGTTCAATGAACTTCCCGAGATTTGTTCATTTTAAAGGGCTTGGAGAACGTGGTACTCGAAGGAACTCAAATACAAACCAGAAAAAAACTTATCTAAGGAATTTTCAACCATAACGAAATAAAAAAAATCAAAAAACATTATTGCAAAAAAACAATATTTTTTAAAAATTGCTGAAGCCTGACTACGTGAAATTTCAATTCTGGTGGATGAGAGCAAACAATACCCTTTATGAAACGGGAATCGGTTTTGAGCCTTCAGTTTTATTTTTCTGTGAAAATTTTGTTGGAACAATTGGTTTGTGAGAATTCGAGAATCTAATTGATTTTTGGTTTTGATGATTTTGAAGAAAAAAATGAAATTCCCGAATTCTTAAGATTATAGACTCAGAAAATGAAAAAAAAAATGTATAAAATCATTAGTTTTGACGCAAAACCGATCCTACGATTAAAAGCTATCTACCTTATTGGCGCTCCCAGCTAGGTAGTTTTTTTACGGACAAGCGTTTCGTTACCTCCACTATCGTTCTTGAAAAATATATTCCCATACACCGCACATGTGCGGCGCAATGATAAAATTTGACTTTCGTGATGACGCGCTGATGTTGCCTCATAAGCCATTGACTTCATCGTAGAGTTTTTCTACACAAAAACAAAGCAGCCACCACATTCTGACGATAACTGAGCATTTTCATGTTAACGACTTAAGAAAAAAACTCATTCTAAAGTTTTTATGAAGCATTTGGATGGATATTTCTGTATCAAGTAAGTAAAGTGATACTTTTTTTTCGAGTACGAAATGATGACGCACGACGCCGTAAGCGGAGTGTGGCAATTCCTGCTAGTAGAAAATAGTTATTCACCTAACAAGTGCGGAAAGTAGTACTTTTCCGCACGCGACGGAAGTCGGAAGCCGTTAAGGGCGGAATAGACATTTTCCGCAAGAGTTAGGTACAATATTTTTCCTACGAGTGTTTTTGTCCATCTTATTTATGGAAAAACAAGGTTTTTAATAAACAAGTTTTTATAATAATGCTACAAAATTACTAATAAGACAGAATAGTTACATAGATCATTAAGTTAGTCCTAAATATCATCATTTTCAAAAATACAAAAATCGTGCGGAAACGTAAAAATCGTGCGGAAAAGTAACTTTTCCGAACGATTTTAAATCGTACGGAAAAGTACAACTTTCAAATCGAAAATCGTGCGGAAAAGTTACTTTTCCGCACGCTCATAGGAAAACGTTTTACTCATGATTTCATACAGTATTTTTTTCCTCAATTGTAAAATTATTCATTTTCTTTGATTCTTCTCAAAAATAAACAATACTTGGAAAGCTACGAATGCTTTTTTGTTCATGTCAAGAAAAATTCATATTAGTAATATCCATGATTTCCTCTGTTAAGTCTTCATCATTTTCCATTTCAAATTCTTAAAACGCTTTTATTAGCTTCACTTGTATCTATCTATGTATGTATGTGACGGAATGTTTGAACGTGATTTTCACCCACTTCCAGAAGTCCGAATGATTTGAAATTTGGCATGTGTTCATTATTCCGGTGACAATGCAATATAATATTTGTGTTATGGAAAAAAACAAAATGGCGGCTCCAAGATGGCGGACGAGATTTGTGATTATGGTCAGATTCGATTCAAAATTGGTATGTGGTGGTTTTTTAGGTCGTAGATTTCGAATTTTTCATCCAATTTATGAATTAAAGATGTCGGCTCCAAGACGGCGAACGAGATTTTTTATTAGGATCCGATTCGATTCAAAATCAGTGTGTGATGGTTTTCGCAGTCAAAGATTATGAATTTTTGGTCAAAATTCATTAATTTGAGATGGCGGCGACGAATTTTGTGATTATGGTCACAAATATGAGAATATAGATCGAAAGCACCCACACTTTTTTCACATTTGAGTAATTATAATGTCAATTATTCTTTACCTTGCGGGGATTGGCGCAGTGATAGCGCCGGGGCTTTGTGATCGATCCCCAGACAAGGCAAGATTTTTTTCAGTTTCAGATGTAAACATCTGAGTGATTGAATGTTGTTGCTGGCTGGGGATAATCCTCCACGATTCACTGTTGCGTTAATAATTAACATTGCTGCACCTAACGTGGCGTATGGAGTTAGTAACAAGCCTATCCAGAACACGTGGCTGATGACCATAGTAGTCGATGCCAGTACACCAAAAGAAAGAAACATATTCTTTACTTCTTAGTACATGTTGGAAGTAAAGCGTGTTCTTTGGTTTTTTATTCTATTATTTAATTAAATTCATAATTATCCAAAATTCGTTATCTGGAGAGATGCAAAATTTCACCAGTTTCATTGATTATTGATATCAACTAGTTTCTGAAGTCCAAACAGATACAGCTACGTCAGATCACCCATAGCGTGAATTAGGTCGAATTGGATCTGTTATTGCTGTCGCATATAATTTTCCGTCGCCTAGCAACAACCGTAAAAAAGTGTCCTTTTTTGACGCTTTTCCGTTCAATAACGAAATCGTATTTTGATAGTGGAATACTTTACGCACACAATCCTCACAAAAAAGTGGACTTTGAGTTTTTTGAGTTTCTCTTCAAAAGTTTGTAATTTTTTCGTTATTTAACTTTGAAGTGTTCTAATATTGAAATCGGCCGTGGTGGCGCGATGGTGGAGCTTTTGTTTCGAAATCAAATCAAATTAGGGGCTTGAGTTCAATTCTCAACGCGGTCACCGGTCTCGTGCACGGTATCACATGTTAAAAGATAACGGCTACGTCTTCTCTAGCTCGCACAAGTTTTTCGAATACTTTTGAGGTTTGCTCGTAGGGGTGGAGCCGGATGACAAATTCAACAAAATAAACAAATTCAGTTTGTGGCGAACAGTCACATTGAACGAGCATTACTTGGTTTGTATGGCATCTACAAAAATGAAAACAAATCAATTCGTTTCTTTTTTAATCTTCACATTTACTTTAATGTTTTTAATAAAACGTGCGTGGTATTTAAATTATTAGTGAAAAATCACTCTGAAAGATGCATTTTTTGAATGAAAAATGAACAGACGCCAAGGATGAACTTAGAAAGCAAAACCCCATCTACAAACAAAATTTCTCCAAAATCGATTGAGCCGTTTCCGAGATATATCAAATTGTGCATTTTTTTTACGAAAACTGTTCGTTTTTTCTCTACGAAAACTGTGCGATTTGTTTGTGGAGTGTATAGTGAGCCTTGTTTGGTACCGGGCTTTAGGAGGCTTACTTGTCTCATATCATTTTGAGGTTCCAACTATGAATTTTGTATACTTCGTAATTGACGGCTTGTTCATGAAATTCTCTTTTAGTGTTAATGAACCTTTCCATGAAACATGATGGGAACACTGTATTCAGAAAGTTTATACGTCACTACCGCTAGGAATTATTTTTATTTTTTGATGGCTAGTTTCTCCATTATCAAGGAAAAGTAGAATTGGTACTCTCGTTCCTAGCGCACCATTTATTATGATGTTTTGGCACGAATTTCCTGCATGGCTGGGCTCGCACGTAGATACCGCTTAATTTGGGTGACGTGGCTTTGTTTTTGGCGCCTTTCGGTACTTTATGCCAGACCTTTGGTAGGTATGTTTTCTCTTCCTTTCTATTGATATTTTGCTAATTTTGGTATTTCGAACTGGTATACCAACAATACCATTTATAAAATAAAAATAAAAAACCATCAATGTTGTATGCATAAAAAAACAAAATACCTGTTCTATTTCGAACGATTTAAGAACTTACGTAAGACGACAAAAAATTAAATAACGTCGGCATATCAGGCCTTTATTGTAACATCAGAAAAAAGGTTCCTAATTCTTTCTCGTCATTTATTAACTCAAAAAAATAAATCCCGTATTCCTGGTCAAATGATATTTCAAAATATCTCCCAAAGAAATAGTTGATGCCTTTGCAAGTGTCTATTCTCCTGACAAAAATCAGTGTAAACCACCCGACAAAGCGAGTAATTTAATGACTCCGCTGGTCGTTAATGTTATCAGTGTCGAACATATTATGAAAGCAGCAAAAAAATTAAAAAACAAAATGACCTGCGGTACTGATGGCCTTCGGGCCAAAGTCATAAAAAATTATATAGCTCACCTTTTTCATCCTCTGAAAATAATTTTCAATATCATGTTAAGCAGTGATCATATTCCCAAACTATGGAAAATCTCAGGCATTTGTCAGGAAAATTGAATGATATAACTAACTATAGGCCAATTATGACCAATATCAGCATTATCGAATCTGTCTGATATTATTATATAGGATCTAATATACAGTCATATTGTTGGATCCATATCGGAATTTCATCATGGATTTGTGAAAGCACGCAATACTGCATGTAAGATATGCAGCTTCACTCACTATGTCTCAAATTCATTGGAAGATAAGAAACAGGTAGATGTGGTTTACACTGATTTCAGTAAAGCTTTTGACCGAGTCATTCATCATTTACTACTGAGGAAGATGGAACAATTTTGAATTTCTACAAAACTTCAAAACTTTCTGAAGTTTTACCTATCGGATAGGAATCTTTATGTCGAGTATGAAGGAGTAAGAACTTTTAAATTCATTGCAAGTTCTGGAGTACCCCAGGGGGTACTCGGGGTAATTCGGGGCCGCTGTTGTTCCTTATGTTTGTTGATGATATTTGTAAACCAATTCGATCAAATAAGCTCATTTTTGCTGATGACATGAAGATATACAAATAAATTCGAGACATCTCAGACTGCATATCGTTACAGCATGAGCTGATTATTCTAATGGAATAGTGTGATTTAAATAATTTACCACTAAATATAAATAAATGTAAAATAATGACATTTGCCCGTTGATCTCCCATTGTCCACGATTATTTGTTGAATGATGCTATTGTTGCGAGGATTGATGAATGGGAATAATTTTTACGCCAACGATATTCAGAATCCATACCACAAAAAGTACACAGACCGGAAAAAATGCAACATAAATTTTCGAAATTCACTCATTTGGAAGCTCATGGCTCGTATTCAATAAGACACTATAATTATAATTTTCTCTTGAATGTCGTTTCCTTGAGAAAATGTCGTGGAATTGCTGCCATCACCTTCGATCATAAACTCATCCACAATGAAATCTTCGTTGTCACTACTGAATTTCCATACACCTCATTCGACTTTTAGATGTAGTCTAACTTTTTATATCAATGTACCTTATTCTCAGCACCACTTTCATAATGGTATTAATTATATGTGAAGAACATCAAATTTCGAAACACTCACAATGAGACAAATCGTGTCTTCGGTTCCTCACGGAATTCTTCGAAACTTTTCATACAACTTATTTCATTATTATTCATATAATTATTATTATTATGGAGTGAAAAAAGCATGTTGTAATTTGAGTTATGGCAATTGTGAACAATTCTTCTTCTTCTTCTTCTTTCGTTTTGGGAAGTTTTCTTTTTAATTTCAACCCACTTCAAGCAAACTCTGTATAGTTTGATATCAAACTGAAATAATGGGTTGAAAACTGTTTGGCTTTTGATTATATTTATGTAATATTTTTAATACATAATTATGCATAATAAGCGTATAGCTAACTTTGTTAGCGAAATGCGTGTCAAGTGAAAGTGATGTAGTTTTGGTGTTTTGGGTAGCTTCTATTTCTTGATTTGTATTCACACCATAGGTTCCAAACATCCATTTTCGTTATCCGTTTTTGTGAGTATTTCTTTTTTCATAAAAACCAGAAAAAAATCATCCCTGGGGAATTTGCCACTGTCCAGACATATGTTAATCAAATGTTAAACTGCATGCCTCATAACACCAACGGTTTTTTGATTAACTTTGAATCAATAAAATCGTTACAGTATTTAATCATCATTCATTTATCAACTGGGACGGGTCAGATAATTCTAGTAAATTGAATTCCGCAAATGAGTAGGCTAAAGGGATAGAGTTTTTCCATTTTGGATTAATCCCATCAGCACTGTCGATAATATCGTGCACGCTGTCAATGATAATCTATCTAATGAATGGAATTTCAATACCAATTTCATAAATGTTGATTCGCCAATATATTTCAAAATGGAATTCCATTGCTAAGAGATAATGCACGGTGTTTCAATAAATATTTTTGAAGTATTTCATTTAAGTTGTACCTAATTTTTTTTATTTCCATTTTCAGCACACCGTAAGAGTTTATTCCCAAAGTGGAATAGTACCAATAAATAAATGATCAGTGCCATTTGCGTTTTTCACTTCGTCGTGATGAAAAATGGTGAAAAATGAGAATGCTGGTGTGAAAAAAATTTGGAGAATTCTGAAAGGAACCGAATTTGCATTCATTATGAGTATTTCCAAAATTTAATATCATTCAACGAAGGCGGTCTGAAACGTCATTAGTTAAGCAATACAAAAAGCATATTTTATAAACGAAGTGACAATAATTTGTTACTCATCTAATAATTGCTGCTTTTTTGTTTCGCTTCGTTTGTTTAATGCAGCCTTCGTTGAAGTCATTGAAGAACATCAAATTTCGAAACACTCACAATGAAACAAATCGTATCTTCGGTTCCTCACGAAACTTTTCATGCAAGTTATCTCATCATTCATATAATTTTTATCATGATGGAGTGAAAAAAGCATGTTGCCATTTGAGTTATGGTTGTGAACAATGCTTCTTCTTCTTCTTTCGTTTTGAGAAGTGAGGTGCAATTACATGAGAATCTCAATTTTCAACTCTATCTTACATCGAGGCTTCCTTTGGTGACTTCTGTTGCAGTTCATTAGTTGTCATGGTTTGAGTTTTATTTTCATTATTACGAATACCGATAGTGGTAAATTCTCAGTAGATGCATCAAAATATAAGTATTTAAATATTATAGCTTACTAAATTTGAAACCAGTATCTTCAGAACTGTGGAAAAATATTCGAATCTGAAAACAACCAGTGAAGTAGGATCAGAAAATTCAAGTCAGATTGACCAGTAAATTTGGTGGAAGATAATAAAAAATTGTTTTTTTTAAGTATTATTTCTTCAAGGAACCACAGATACATTGAAACTGGGTGTTATAAGTGAGTGAATTTTTGGAAAACACCCATAAATAGTTGCCTGATATTCTGGAGAATATGTAAGTTTACGACCGAAGACTCAAAGAAAAACGAAAATTGTAGAAACGGCAGCTGAGAACGTCACGCGTAATAAAAGGTGAAACATGAAGAGCAGAACAAGTAAAAATTCAATTTTGCTAGAAAGGACGAGAATTAAGTTGTAAAAACTTAATAACACCTGAACACATATAAGCAATTTGATTTCTCAAGTCAATCAGAGTAACTGATGAATACTTATTAGAATGCATAACTTATATACTTCAAATTTTTCGATAGTTCGAAAATGAGTTTTCGGAATAGCAGACAGATTAAAAAAACTGGAATTCAAACCAGGATCGATGGCGCAGTAGTTAGCGCATATAGCCGAAAACCATACGACCCGGGTTCGAATCCCGGATGTGAAGTCGGTCGATAATCCTATATGTGATTGACACCAGCTGATACATCGATATAATTTCACTGGGTATGTGTATGTATGCGAAAATGTGTGCATGTTCTCATTAAACCCTCATCATCGTCTCATACTAACACATTACTGAATTTGAAGAAATGTGAATCGCCTGTTTTCGAAACAGGGTCGATGGCGTAATGGCCGGAAACCATAGGACCCCGGTTCGAATTCCGGTTGATCCAATTTTTTTTTAATTCAGTTCTGATTCTCATCTTTCCGTCTGATACACCAAAAACTCATTTTCGAATTCAGTTCAACGTAAACCTACTTCGATAGTGTTCAATAGAAACTTGTGAAAATCAAATCGTTAAGAAAATGAGTTTCTACTGGAACTCTTGAAACGAAATAATATTTTTTGGAAATGTTTCATTCAGGAAAATATCCATAACCAATGTCGAAACTGAAAACAAAATCCTAGCAAGTAATTCTGAATGAAATTCCCCTATCAAGAACTGAAGAACAGTATTTCATTCATTCTCAATACATCATTTAATCGCCATTATGAAACACCACTTGACCATTTTCATGGTTGACGACACACAATCTATACTACACTATATAATTCATGTCACGAAAGCTTTATCCAGCTGCAGCTTTTGAATTCAGAACGAATTGCTACAGTAATCGAATGAAATAGCACTCAGTCTCTGTCATGAAATTCATGGAATTAAAGTTTTATCATCCGGAATTGTGGTAATAATGGCTATTCAATGTAGACAGAGTGTTACGTATTCCTTCAAGAGGAACTTGAGGAAGCAACTTGTGAAGCCATAAAATCATTTACAAATGATAATATTGATGGCTGGATTTTGCTCGAGATTTAGTAGAGTATCAGTTTCACGTTTCGAGAGTATTCCAATTACTATTGAATAACGTTTATTCATTTAAGTTAGATTGGGAATAAGGGTTTTGCAAACGTCAACCCAACCTTGTACATCAGAAGTGATTCATTCACAGTACAAATAAAAATGTTTTTGTACAACTGACATTAAAAATGACGTTTTTAATTCATTGACACATGAACTAAAAACTGACGTTTTCACAAAATCACTTTTAACACTAGTGTTAAAAGTACTTTTAACACTAGTGTTAAAAGTAAAATGACTGATGAGATGATGGATACTCAGTAATATAGATCTCTCTAATAGAAACACTTCAATCAGATATTATAATCAGAACACCTACTCAAGAGGAATCGTTTATAAAAGTTCACACATGTATTTGGTCGTTTGCGCAATAGATAATACTAATTCCTTTTGAAGTTACAAACGAAGTAGTATTTAGTCCAACTGTAGAATGTCCTTCATCACTGACAAATAATGACATTCATAAATAAAGTGCGTTGGGGTTTATTATATTTGAAGTATCTGTCAGTCAGCCTTGTAATCCAAAGATCGTGTGTTCGAATCCTTATGGATCTTATTTTTTTTTTGTTGTTTTCTTACTAGCAGTAACTGTTGAACAAAAAATTTTGTATGATACATTTGTTAAAAGTGATTTTATTTTGCTCGTGGGGTTGCTCCACTCGCTAACGCTCGTTTCGCAATATTCCCCACTCACAAAATAAAATGCCACTTTTAACACTTGTATCATAAATAACTATTTTCTACGACAGTGCGTTAAGTCATAGTTACTTTTTCGCATACTTGCTTGAATTGCGTCCAGATCAATCTTCTATGTTGGTAATTGCAGGGTGTTGGACAAATAAAACAATCTACGTCTTTGCTAACGTTTCGCGAACATGTGGTTCGCTTCTTCAGAGCTATATTGTGAATAAAAAATTTTTGGTTAGTTCACAACAACATTGGGGCAGTGCAACTACAGCTTAATAGATATAAAACCCACCTCAGGCGTAATCAATCGTATAAAGTACTTGTCAAAATCTCTACAGGTGTATGCATTGTCACAATGCGTCGTTGAACTAATATCAATGGATCCGTAATTTTAAATAAAATATGTAGTAAATAAAATATGTATGAAATATTGGTGGGAGAAAAATATAAATGGAGGCTCCAAGATGGCGAACGAGATTTCATAAATTCAGAATGGCGTAGGAAAACCTGATTATAGTCCAATTTGATTTAGAATTGCTGTGTGAAGTTTTCTGAGTCTGAATTCTTCAAGATGACAGCTCCAAGATAGCGGACGATTCTTGTGATTTTGATTTGATTATATATCAATTTGGTTTAGGAGGTTTCGAAATGGCGGACTAGTTTTGCAATTATGGTCGGATTCTTTTCATAATTGATATGTTGTAGTATTATGGGTAGAAAATCATAAATGTTCTGGTAAAATTCATAAAATCGGCTCTAGGATGGCGGGCGTGTTGAAATTCTGCTGGTTTCCTCATTCGAGAACAAGATAGCTTAAAGCAAACAGAAACTGATGTGTTTTTACTAGAAAGTACCAAATGAAAAGATTATTAACAAAGATTTTTATATCATATCATATCCTTTTATTCATACGCGCCAAAAATAAAGAAATTATTGCTTGAGATGTGTAATATAGGTTATTTTCACACATCTGAAGGATTTATGTCTTACATTTCATTGCAACTGAATGAAAGATTGCGAATCTTAAAAAAATTTGGTTTGGATAATGATATTATTTCTCAGTGAAAATTCCATGAGCATGAAAAATTGGAATCAGTTAGAATAAACTAACATTCACACTCACTCACTTTCACACTCACTTTCCAGAATTGCATTATTTTTTCTTCTAGTCTATAGGGAAAAATGAAATGAATAAATAATCCAGTTTCTTCAAACAAAAATCAGAACTTATTGATTCCACCAGCATTAGCAACTCATTGGGCAATCGGATGTCCTGAAGGACCACCGAATATTCATCTGCTAATTTTTCAACGAATAGCAAGTCGCCACGAAATATTTAAAATTTGTTCAAACTTGTTTTTCCTAATTACACCTTCAATGATCACGTTGTTTTGCTAGCATTATTATTCCGAAAAATCCTGCCATAGAAATAAACAAAAATACTTAATTTTAAGATCGTCCACACAAAATCGTATTTAGTTGCATGATTGTCACAGAGGTAGCAATATGGAGGAAATTGGATTCGAGATGGAGTCAAAAATAAATTATTTGTAGCCCTAGAGACACTTCAGAGGTTCGACATAGATTGCCATCACAAATTAGCATTTATATTACATCTTCTAGCAAATTGTCCGTAAGGTCCTGGTTTTAATGTTTCAACTCCTCATTTAGGGCCAAAATTACCTGCGGAAGTTGTTAGTAACTTATTATTTTCACATTGAATTATTATCCGGAAATGAATTCATCAATTTAAAAAAAAAGAGAGGTAATTGATTTCTCACAAATTGTCACTTGCCATAAAACAGAACGAACAACACCAACAAGGATATAGTAAGTGAAGATATAATCATAAAACTCACAACAAATTCCACTAAAAACAATTTATATATATATATACAGGGAAGCTACAATTAATAAGCGAATGTATACTAAAATGGAGTGAAGCCCAGTAACAGCTATACTTACTGTGTCTTTGAGGTCGATTGCAAAATGATGTGATGAAAGTGATACAACATTATCGAATGGGAAACATGAAGTTGATGATAAAATAACATTAAAAGGTCAATAATTAAAATAATTAGTCAATTAATACACATTTTTTTAAATTTATATGGATAATTTCCACGTGTGGAAATACTCAAGCACGTGTCTATCATCTTGGTTAGGAAACACACAAATGACATATGTTTCATGTAATTAAAAGAAGAAAATTATGAAATTGAAGTTTGACAGGTAGAGTCCACGATTTGGCCTCTGCTTGTGAGTAAACCAGCCAATTGTACCAACTCAGAAGGGCGAGCATATTTCTTATTGAATTGTTAGAAAAATTATTTAAAGATTAATTTGAAACATTATTTGACAGTTGTTCTGTCGGTTTTTTTATCAATGAGTAATAAATATGAATAAATTTCACTTAAATGATTGAGATCTGTTTTTTTATTTAAGCAGTTATCTGATTGAGAGATGAAAGCCATTTCCATGAAAAGTCTCTTAGTAGAGTTAACTTCCTTGGTCAAAATTAGTGTTACTATAATTCATAATGTGTCCTGTATTATTTACATGTTCACTTAATGCACATCTTTCAGGATGACATCTGCAATCACTTTTGTGTGATGTAATTCTACATTTAAGAGTGTGTCATTAGCTGAATCGTATATTAGTTTGATGCACAAAAGGTAAAAATCAAAATGTTTTCTTATTAAAAATTACCAGCATCTACAAATTATTGGTTAATTCAAACTCATTTTTTTCAGCTAGGCAAATTCAGTGTAGGATACGTTACTGACAGAAATCAATTTAATTAAGACAGCAGTCTTGTGAACGCAGGAACTTATCGGGCAATTTAAGTTTCATGAGAGCGTAAAGAAAACCTTGCTTTATGTTGAGAGGGCATTACAATAATTTCTCCTCTACTCGCTCGAGGAAGGGATATCGACTGAGCTGTTAATTCGCCGGACGAGGCAACAGGAGAGGCGCGCAGTAGTGCGTCTCTCTTATTTATTTGGTGTTATCATATCATTGCGTTCCTTGTTGCTCTCGTAGATTTCTGTCTATACCACAGATGAAAAGTTTCCGATACTGTATAGATTTCCTAGGATTAACATTTTTTGATTTTCAGATTGTTGAAGGTTACAAACCCAGAAAATTGCATCAACAAACAATTTCGAAGTTTTGTTGGTGCTGATATTTCAAATAACAGAAGCAGGCTTCCAAAATATTTCATGATCTAGTTGAGATGTCGTTTGGAAATAATAGAGAGCAATGCGAAACGTCAGTTAGATTGTTTATGACTCTGTGAAGGGGTGTACGATATCACTGTGTTGATGATCTCAGTGATTCATTGGATTGCACACATGCTTTTGAAAAAACATGACTTTGAAGAACTTATGCTCAATTTTCTATGCAGTATCGATATAATATTTTGGAATTGATTTTAAACAGCGTTGTAGTATTCAAGTTTGATGGAAAGTACTAAAGAAAAATATATTGCTTTATTTGCCTCGATAGAAGAGAATTATTCACTACTGCGAAACGAAAGTGGTGCTAAGTTTTATATTTGAAGAAACCGAGTTATAAAAAATCAAAACTTTTTTCTCCTTCATATTCTTTTTGAAGTTTTCTGTCTGACAAACAAGACCCCACAATAGTTTGAATTCTTGTTGAAATTTCTTACAGTGTTGTCAAATCGTTGAAACATTTATTTCCGTCAACCTGGGTTTCGAAACCGTGCACCTACCGATGATTGCATTAAGAAGTAAACGCTGTACCCACGCGCCACCAATACCTTACTTTGGTTGGTTATGGATATAGTTCCTAAGTGGAGCACAAACTTCCATTATGTAGAAATCAAAGTTGATGCTAAAAAAAATATCGTGTTTTAGTGGGCTGTTCATTCAAGACAGAAATGCGTGCAGATACTTTTCACCGTAATTGAGAGCGGAGGCCTCAACTTGGGAAAATCTAAGTCTAAATCTATGTCTATTGAAATCCACAATTTTTAAGATTTCAGCGCGCAGGTGTTTTCTGGATCAAGTACAAGTTAGGTGAGAGAGCCCTTGATATAGGGTTTTTCTTCATGTGAAAGGTGAGGGCAGTAGAGTTTGATTTGTTTGGTATCAGCTAACTTGAATCACATCACATCTTTCTGCACTGAACTCCACATTTGGATATGAATAGCGAATAAGGTTCGTAATCAAGACAAATTATATGGGAATTGTTGGTGTAGGAATTGACTTGTGCTTCTCTGATGGCCATGATTCCTGTTTTTTTCCTTTGCAGGTGATTCTGATCATTGATATTCTCGTTGAGACCGACGATGTTGCAAAAGTGGATCTTTAAATTGTTCAAAAGGTTTGTCCCTTGAGTACCACTCGCTCAGATATTCGAATTGGGAGATATTTGGCTTTCGAATTTTATTTACTCCGAGGAGACTTCATCATCATCACTTATAGTGATCGAAACAGGAAAATAGAAGAAAGTGATGAAAATAAAGTTTAGACCAGAAAGTATTCATACATGGAAAAAGCCATTTCACAGGTCAGGAGTCATGATGGTCTTTCATCGGGCGATGGTGGAGACTAACTGTAGGGTACACATAATTGTAATGATTATTCATAATAATATGAGTGATTAATACAAAATACAAGGCGTGACCCGGTCGTATGTAGTCAATCATGAAACGGATATCGGCGGAGTCGGGTCGGGTACGAAACCACAGTGTTAGTGTTATTCCAAACATCCGAATACGTGAAGTATAGGAATACTACACCAACTTCTAACCTTCAATTAACATTAAGTCCCCTCTTACGACAGGCAGAATTTACCATAAATCTATTTTTAGTTCGAACACATACAGATTTACCACGTGGAATTCTAACATCCAGCTCAGTGAAATGAAATAACTGATGAACTGAATAATAAAATACCAAACTGAATTTCAATTGTGAGGAACTGTTGCTCAAATCAATTAAATAAGTTCGAGTGATTCAAATGGTGATGAACTTGAACCTTCATTATCGTAAATTTCATTAAAGAATGGGTCCTATAAAAACGTGTAATCAATCTTACCTATCATTGTCACTGCGAACATCCTAGTAATAAATCTGCGATTCAAAATATAACCACATTGGATCTGAATGATTCGCTGACTATACATTATAGTATTATGGCGATGCAGCAAATAAATAACTTTGATGGCAACAGCTGTTCCAAAATAATCGTGATTGATATTTACAGCGAACAGCTGAGGTTTCTATACTGTAAGGCAATAATGAACTCAATGAAAGTAATCCAATTTTTGAATGTATTAAACATGAATCAAAACAGACAATTAACAATAGGAACGAAGGGAAAATTATCTGAATCAAAATATTCATTCCATGAAACCCATAAATTTTATTTGAATATCAATCCGAAAAACCATATTGTATATAGTTGACAAGCTTCTCATACTTTGTGAATAAGACGACCAGGAAAGAAACATATCAAAATATAAACGACTCCCAAATTATATGTATATGCGTTGTTGTTCATCACGATTCATGGATACAAATTAAAAGTATCGAGAAGAATTTTCTTAAAATTATTCTTGATCACTAGTCCATTTTATTCATCATGTGAGTAGTTATAATTATGATGAGAATTTTTATTTTATGAACGAATAACTTATTTGAAAACGAATTTAATCAATCTCGAAAGCAGCAGATAATGGAAAACAAACACATTTTTCGAAAAACTTTGCAGAAATTAGGAATCAAAATCAAGAGGTTATATTGAGACCAAAAAGGTATGGACAACTATTTTACATCCAAGATGTTGAAACGGCAACAGAGTCAACAGCTGTTTATGTAGACGATTTGATTGTGGCTACCAATTCAGAAAGGATGTTCTCTAAATTGAAACAGGATTTGATGGCAAAATTCAGAATAAAAGACTTGGGATTTTTACCCTATTGTATTGGAATCGAATTCAGGCTAGAAATATCTCCAAACTATATATTCATCTCCCAGAAAAAAATATATTCAAGATATTTTAGCAGTCTCAACACGTCCAGATATTGCCTACACAGTGAGCGTTTTGAGCCAATTTAACAACAATCCTGGTCAGGCGCATTAATCGGTTGTAAAGCGAGTCTTCAGGAATTTGAAGAAAACAGAAATTTATGGTTTGAAATTCAAAAAATCTAAGAAAAAACTCTATGGATATGTGGACGCTGATTGGGGTGGAGATCCCAATGATAGAAAATCATATACTAGTTTTGTATTCCTGTTAGCTTGTTCTGCTGTAAGCTGGGAATCAAGAAAGCAAAAGTCGGTTGCCTTATCGAGTACGGAGGCCGAGTACATGGCTCTGTCAGAGGCAGCGAAAGATAAAGCCTATTTGAGGACTTTTTTGGAAGAAATAGGATTCTCCATTTTACCCAAAAACTCTACAGTTCTCTTTTGTGATATCAGGGAGCTCAGAAATTGATGAGGAATCCAGTTCATCATTCAAGGACGAAACATATAGATATCCGCCAGCATTATGTTCTAGAAATTTTCGAAAAGGGAGTACTCGATATTCAGTATATATCAACCCAAAAAATTAGTGCAGATATCTTTACCAAAGAACTCTTCAGACCAGCTCGTGGAACACAAGTGAAGGCATTGGGAATCGATACCTGACGTTGGAGAGGGTGTTGGAGTTTGTACAAAGACTGTTATCTCACTGTATATGTATTTGAATATTATCAACAGTTGAAGTGAATGTTTATGTAGATTTGTTTATAAAAAAAAGTGACTTGACATTACAGTTTGTAAAGTGTTGTCAATATATTCTTCTTAAAAGAATTCTTCAGTTTAATCCACATAATCTATCAGATATATTGATCAGTGTAGACAATACATGAAGAGCATTAAATGGAAGGTTTTGTATTATTTTGCTCGGTATTTCATCTGCTTATATAAAATGTATATAAGCAAATAATTGCTGCAAAACAAGCGGCAGTGAAAATTATGGTTAAAATGTTACTTTGTCTTGACCGTAGCTTGAAATGTTTATAACGGAGTCCAGCCGTAATATGTAATTGGTTAAAATACTTTGGGAAAACTTACCACCACAACTGTTAAGGTGCATAAATTTTAGTATTTTTGGTCACTGTGTCATTCATGTTATAGCTATGTATCCTTTTTCCAATTATCCCATCTAATTTCGTTTTTTCTAAATATTTTGCCTACTAAATTGAAATATTCAGGGATGAAACCACCACCCCGACTGATGGACATTTAGAAGAATCAATGGTTTCAATATGTTTTGACCAATTCGTAGTGGATCTAAGGCAGAATGAATCATAAAAATAAGCGTGATAATGGCAGTTTGAAAGTTCATCCTGTAAAAGTTTCGTCATGACAAGCGCTCTGTCGTCTCAAATTTTTCGATGGAATTATGCAGTGTTGCTTAGTTTCTTTGTTTATAAACTCGCCCACTTCTGTAAAACATTACAGAAAGGTTGTCGATTTGTTTCGTAAATATTTTCATGGAAGATGCTTTTCTGAAAAATCATTATTTGTTCCACTGTTAGCGGTTCCATCGAGACTGAAGCGTCAGGGCTCATTCTTCCAATTTTTGGGAATCACTAACTCGGGAGGTGCTTCCCAAGGCATACAGAAATTTTGACCTACTTTCCCTTGGCTATCACGATATTTTCTAAATATAACAGGATTATTCTCTTAGTGAAAAACATAACTTATAGGAAATAAGACGGAAATGGCAATTTGTCATTAAATAAAACGATACAACTGATTGAAAAGTCTATTGAAACATTGACACTAATCAAGAACCCTGAACCGAATCACTGGCTACGAAGACAAGAAATCCCAACAAACCATGAGACTCAAGATACCTTTTTCATATGCGAATTCGATTTCATCGCAGATGGAGTTTTATGTCGAGTTGCCACTTTAGACTCCCTATCAAAGCTCATATTTCTCCAATACTTCCTGAGATGTTTGATGCTGTCTATGTAAGTTTGTAGTTTGATCTCCTCGTTATCACATTTCTGTTCAATCATTTGTAAGTGCTGCTTCGGTGATTCTGTGAGTAGCAGTTTGTTTCTTAGCTGTAACCCAGCGGTGGGATATTTCGTGTTTGCTCGGTCGAGTAGAGCTGCCGTCGGCTGGATGGAATAATTTTCCGTCCCGGAGGAGCTTATCCCATTATCCTGAAAATTCAAATTATACCCTTATGCCTTTCATTTGTTTCACTCACTTGACAGTGACTTATTAGAGGACATGGAAGAAATATTACGATAAGATGCAAATGAGTGTTGTAAAGCGTTTTGGGAAGTGAAGAATCATTGTAGGACTTGCATGAGAATTACATTCGTCAGTATGAATGCAAAGGCCAGGTCATAGGTTGAGCAAAACGTTTTGAGGAGTTCCTAGTTTTCTCAAAACTATTTCTCTGGGATAAATAAATTAGAGATCATATTTTTATGGATAAATACAGCTTTAATTGCATAAAAAATTTGTTGTCATGACAAAATATCGATAATCAAGGGAGTTAAAAAATCGCGAGAGATTACTCTAGCAATTTTCTCTAGTTCCCTCGCTTCGAGATTTTTTGTCAAAAGACAATGAAATTTGAATGCAATTTAAAATGTATTTATTTATGAATATAAGTTATGCAGAAAAGATTTCTCAGGTATATCCTACGAAAAAGTTAAGACTACCCTAGCGATCTACTTCATTAAGAATCTGGAATATTTTACCCCAAACAGCTGTTTTTTTTATAAGAAACACAGTTGTGTATCATAAAAATAAAAAAGAATTACCTAAGTACTAATAATCATAAATATGCTACACGACGGTATCATCAAAATCGCAATACCATTTATGCACAAATCAGTTGGGTAAAAATCTTATCAATATTTAGGACCCAAATTTTACAGTTCTCTTCCTGAGAATTTAAGATGGGAATAAAATTTAAAATAAATTATGTCGAAGATTAAGTTATTTGTGAAGGATCTACCACGAGCCGGAATAAAAAAAAAAAACATATAACTTCAAATACTTCTTTGATTGTAAACATATATTGTGTATTACGTTGTTCTCGCTCTGAAACCATTACGACTGTACATTCACCTACATTCTATGGTTCTATTTTATATCTTCAATAGTCTATTACTGCGAATAAACTGTACGTATGTTAATATATCAATCTATTGATTGTTTTTATCTGCTTATATTGTATTTAAATGTGTCCAGTTTGAATGTTTTGAATTTTTAAATTTCTTTAATTTTTAGAATAATAATTTAACTATACTGAGTACTTATTTGCCAATTTCATTACATCTCTTACACACAGTCAGATCATTCTGCCTATGTTTATATATCAAACTATTGAATGTTTTTTTTATTCACTCATATTGTATTCAAATGTGTCCAGTTTAAAATGTTTTGAATTTAAAATTTTTCAATTTTAAATTTATACTTTATCTTTACCTCATTGTTAGTATTTTTCATCTCTTACACACGCAGGCAGATCACCAACACACACACTAATAGAGCAAGTTGAATGAGAGCTTTTTGAACAAGGAGGCATTTTGTGTGAATTTTTACTGAAAACTTCGTGTTTGAAAATGGCTGGTTTTCAAAACTCTGGAATTTATTCGACCAGTTAGTGGCGAGTTTTTCAAGGGACTAACTTATCACAAGGATGAAAATTACTAAACGCCCTTGTGAAGGTAAGTTATGTTTAGATCCTGGAAAAAGTGTAGACAAAAAGAAGGTGGAATTTTGTGCAACTTTTCATTGAAAAATTCATGTTCAGGACAGGTGAGTGACACCCCTTCTAAATAAGCTTGGTTGGTTGGTTTGAAGCTGACGAGCCAGATGCAGGGTTTACCCGTGAGGGTGTCCCTCAACAATGAGACCAGCTAGGGTCTATTATATTATTCTGTCATCGTCAGTAGTTCCTAGTTGAATAGGTTTGTGTCTCTTCGCAGGTTCAGTAGTTTATTCACTAGGTGTTTCGGATTCATGTCTATTTCTGGGTTGGTCTGTCCGAATATTCTATAGCGATTATTGTGCAGCGCGTCGCATTTGAAGATGATTTGAGAGACTGAATCCTCCTCGTCACAACAAAGTTTGCACTCTACGGTTTCTCTGTTCATTCCCACAGTGTGCAGGTGTTTCCTAAGGCCACAATGTCCGGTTAGTAAGCCCGTAATTGTGCGTATCTGAGATCTGGTTAGGTTAAGAGTGTCAGCCATCAGTGTTTGGCATAAGTGCCTCACCATGGCTGCGCTATGTCGATGCCCTTCGATTTGTTCCCAACATGTTTGGTATTTTGTTTCCTTCCACTCATTCATCAGGTTTCCGCATCGGGTTTTTCTAATTCCAAACATTGGTTCTGGACCTGTGAATAGTAATTTAGATGCTCGTCTTGCAAGTTGATCTGCTTTTTCATTACCTTCATTTTCCTATGGCCAGGCACCCACACAAGTGTTACTTTGTTGTGTTTCTTGCTGTCAGATGTATGATGTATGATGTGGATGTGTTTTCTTTCTTACCCACTGTCAAGATTCCCCTCTATGCATGTCCTTATGGCATTCCAGTTTGGAATCAACCAACCAACTAGTCTTACCTTTACCCTCAAAAAGCGCATGATTTTATCTGTGTGAATCAATACCGTGTCATTGTATCACCATATATTATAATATATAAGACTCCTAAATACAAGAATCATACCTCGTTCGTAGAACAGCCTAGTATTTTCAGTCTTTCCATTGCCAATAATTTCTTTTCATTATCCAGACCAGCTCTAATGTTGTCAATGTTATTTTTCATTGCATATATTCTGGATTTCAGATCATCATCAAGTTGCCGTTTCCTTTCTGCTATAGTTACTATTCCCTTGAAATGCCCTTTTGCGGGTCTTTCAAACATGACGTGCATTGGTTCTCCCATCGACTTGTGCATTTTGTGCAATTGAATAAACTTTAAATTTTGAATGAATTATGTCAAAACATCGGTTAGATTGTCATAGGTGATGAGTACCATAACCTACTAGAATTGGAAATGGTATGACCTAAAACCTCAAGCATATTTTACTGCAGAAGTGTAGGCAGTGTGAGGGTGAGAACTACGAGGATTTTTTGAAAAGTTTGTATTTTATGCTAGTCCAATCATACGGGTTTTGCCAAGGAAAAAATACAGTAGTGGTTTTTTCTTTCGCGCTGGAAGTTTTTTGGGGTGGTCAATCCGAATTTCAACTTTGCTGTTTTCTACGGATATGGCTTCACAACAAAAATCGCAAAAAAACCTCAACATTTTTGATATTTTTTCAGTTTTTTGCCAAAAAGTGAAAAACCATGCACTTTTCGGGTAATATCGATCCATAAAAAAATAATGTACATCAAATTTTCCACAGAAAGCTTACCTCAAATATATTTTTTAAGTGATTGGTTTGTCGCTAGAGCTCGCTGAAAAAAGGAAAAAGGAAAAAGGAAAAAAGGCCAAAATTAAATACTTGAAAAACCCGAAAACTCAAAAGCTATGATTATAATTACATTGAAGCTTAGAATCTGCTCAATCTACATTTACCTAGTTACTGATTTATCACAAATTCAGTTATTTATTGAATATAAATAAATTCACTCGAGTACTAATTATTATTTACAGTGTGACCCACTTAAGATGGACCCTTATAAATCTTACATTTTTCAACCGATTGGAATGTAGACATTCAAAAAGTCCACTGGGACACCAAATTTCACGAATAAATCTCCATTTTCAGGGTCAATTATTCTTGTTTTTCAAGATAAAAAATGAAAAAACCACACCACAAACACCACCGGATTCGGGACATTTTCAAATGGTTCATAATCAACGTTGAAATGCGTCAATCAATAAAAAATTGATAGGGGAATGAAATTTGAAAAATCATCCCACAAATTCAATTTCAGGACCTTTATCAAAATTTGGAATACACCACTGTCAGGAAGTCTCGAAATATCTGGTCAGAGATTCATCGAAATCTGCTAATAATCGAGAAAATCATAATATATTAAATTTTGAAAAATATGTTACTAGAATACCAGAAAAATGTCATTTTAGCTTATAATGCTTTTTTTATTTTTATTTATAAACAGATTTCAATGAAATTCTGGTCAATGATATTCCGAAACTGCCTGGATACAGTGGTGTAGTGAATGCTTTAAAATTGAAGTGATGGATAAATTGAAAGGAATATTTCCCAAATTTAAATCCCCGATAACTTTTTTATTGATTGACGCATTTCAACATAATTTACAAATGAATCATTTGAAAATTTCACGAATCAAGTGGTGTTGTCATATTTTTTTCAAAAAAAATTGCTTGTATTTTTTTATTTTTCACTTTGAGTAAAAATAAGAATAGTTGTCGCCTTTTGCTCACAACTGTATGCATAAATTCAAAAATGAAATAATCAATACCAAATTGCCCATCTCTGAGAGTTTTTAATCAATGACAGCAGTTTTGAATTCAACGATATTCTCTTAAATGAAAGTAGTTTTTTTTTTTCATCAAATCAATATTATTTCCTAGTCACATTACTATAACATTATTGATGGTGTTTTGTCTACTATCGTTGAGAAGTTATTCAAAGATTTGTTGAATCTCCTGAAGTAAAAAATTATGTAGTAACTAAGTCCTGCGATATTCTGAAAATATATTGCCATATTACTTTCTTCTTCATTTATAGAGATTTTCTATTTTAAAAAACGTTAATCGTCTATAATCTTATGGATTTCTCTAGAAGAGAACTTTCATACTGGTTATGTTTAATTCCTCTTTCTAGAAAGCCTTCATTTTCTTTCCCGGAAATCAGCGAATAACTGATGTTGGGAGCTAAATTGCAGGTAATAAAATAAAAGGGACGATTGCTATTGGACTTAAAGCGAGACATGAGATGATCCCAGTGTCTTCTAATGAGATATCTCTAATGAGTTCTTAGAAAGTGTCTGCAATGAAACTGATTGCTGTAGCAATCAAACAGATAATGAAATTTGGTAACAAAGCAATGGTCTTTATCTGTTTATGAATACAGGGTCACTCTAACCAATAATGAAAAACTCAATGATGTGACAGTCTATCATGTGAAAGGAAACCTGTAAATTTATAGTATTTTTTTCTCAACAACATTCGAAAATTATCTATTGACCCATGTTTTGACTGTCTGTGACCTCTCTCTCTCTCTTCAATTTATATAATTGATCATTTTTCCACGCACGTTACAACTGTGTGAGTGATTTTTTTCGATGTGTTTTCGTTAATCGATCGGTCAAAAGGCACTTATATCTAAGGCTCGAATGTAAATTGTCCTAAAAAAACATTATATTTGCGTACTCAAAAAACTCATACGACACAAAATTATTTATATGAATAATAATTACAAATAAACTTCATTGTCATGAAATTTTTTTCTTATCGACAAACTATGAATACAGTTAATCCATTAACGACAGACAAACTCGAGCAAAAAGTGAAGAATTAATTGTAGCACTCTGAATCATGTATCATTAGAAAAAAAAAATTATTCACCTACTAAAGGTAGAACCTAAAACAAAATCATTTAAAAGAAATATAATTTTTTGTTGTTGTTATTACAGAAAATTAAAGATTTATCAAAAAACGATTTCGAATACCTTATGAAATACGCTCGTTTTCTCAGAAAACGTGGTTTAACGCCGACGTCACATTTAATGCTCGCGCTAACCCGCCACTGCAAGTTCAGGCAGTGCCGAAAATTGGATTTTTCATAACTTTGCTAAAAATTATAGTAGAAGTAAAAGAAAAATTGCATATCGTCTACTCTACCCTGTCTGCGTCTACTTCCTCATGCAAATATAACATGGAGTATCTGAGTACCTAAAATGTTTTTTGTCCCACTTCACATAACCCTTCTAGGATATTTACGGAAGATCTGTAAGTCATGGATATTTTGGTTGATATGAAATAATTATACTGAAGCAGGAATCAGTACCCCCTTTGCACCATATGCAACGATTTGAGACTAGTGAGACCAGTCTCACTTATACGTGCCAAAGAAAAAAACTGGGTTTTACTCCTGCCTCAGTTTTCAACTCACCCATAATCCCGGCAATTTCTTCAGTAAATGTTGAAAATAATCGCTCATACACATCCTACATAAAAAATGAAGTATTTGATTTCAAGCTTGAGATTTGCACTTCACAATAGTGTTATTAAGTATATACAGCGTGATTCAAAATTCGATGTAAATATTTTAAGGGCGTATTGTTGGGATCAAAATAAGACTTTTTCTTCAAATCATCCTAAAATGCACCCCTTTTGAGCTACAGCCCCTGTAAGTTAGAGCTGGTCCAATAGCTTGGCCGCCACGTTCCCCGGATTGCACCCCATTAGACTTTTTTTATGGGGATATGTGAAAAGTGCTGTTCATGATGCTGGGCCCGTGCATTCGATTGAGGACCTCCGTCAACGCATCATTGATGCTTTCCAAAACATAAGAACCACTCCTGGGATTTTAGAACGTGTTCGACTTTCTATGCAAAGAAGAGTGGAAAGTTTTATAGCAGCAAGGGAAGGACATTTTCAACATTTGTTATGAGATTATTAATTATTTAATTACCCAATAAATGTTTTGTTAGTTTGATATTGTGGAAGTACCCCCCTTTCGTTGATTACGATTTTCTGGCAAACGGTTAGTTGTATGACAAGAATGCCAGACACCGAATTCTCAGTTTTTTTTATGGCCAATAAGATTATGCTATTCGAATTCGGAGTTTCTCTTTTTGAACATAAAAATTGGGCCAATAAAAGTGTGGACCCCCCTCCAACTCCCCCAAAGCTGGGTTTACATAATTTTTGAAGCAAAAAAAGGATAGAGTGCCTAAAAAAATAGGGGTATGCCAATTTTCAGAAGATTCGATTCGTTATTATAGTCACAGTTTTAGATAATCTTGTTTTTTTTCCTAACTTACAGGGGCTGTAGCTCGGAGGGGGTGCATTTTAGGACACATGTTGATTTGAAGAAAAAGTCTTATTTTGATCCCAACAATACGCCCTTGAAATATTTACATCGAATTTTGAATCACCCTGTATATATGCAGGATATGAATAAGCGATAATTTTCAACATTTAGTAAAGAGAATGCCGATTTTATGGGTGAGTTGAAAATGAGGCGAGAGTAAAACAAAGTTTTGTTTTGGAATGTATAAGTGGGAACTGTCACACTACTTAAAAATTGTTGCATATTATCCAAAGAGGGTATGGGTTGCTGCTTCAGTATAATAATTCCATATTCACTATATTATTCATGATTTTCGGGTCATCCGCAAACATCTTCGTGAAGTGCGAAAAAACACATTTTAGGTACTCAAATACTCGCATATTATATTTGCATGAGAAGGTAGGAGTCTTCAGAAATGATATGAACTTTTCCTTCATCTTCGATCATTTTTAGCAGAGTTATGACCAAAGAATTAGTCGGCTCCGCCAGAAATTTCAGCGGTAAGGGTGAACCTGAAATTTGATGTCGGCGTTCAATCACGTTTTTTGAGCGCATTTCATAAGAAATTACTGGATATAATTTTTGAGGAAAATTGAATTGTTTTTCACCCTGTTTAGTTGTTTTTCAGATAAATATTTTTAAACGAAAAAAAAAAATGTATATGTTTCACCCCTGGAATTTTGGTAAACCATTAATTTTTTTTCATGTTTATTAGGTTCCAACTACTAGCTTACCAAGTTTGGTCTTTTGTCTCAAAATCCAATCGTACTGGATTAAGTAGAGAGCAATTAATGATAAAATTAAAATAATTGGAAATTTTAACCTATCAATTATAGAATGTTCAATGAATATTATTTCTGTCAAACCATAAAAATTTAATTAATGAACATATCTACAAGCATTAGCATTGCATTAGCATTAGCATTGCTAGCATAGCTCAGCCTGAACCCACAATTTCTCGTTTCAGTTGTAAATTTATATTGTAGATTAAGCTTATCTGAATAAATTCACATTGAATAAATTTACATAAATATCTATTAACACAAAAAAGACTATCTGAACCTTACCAATTGAATATTTGTACGAATATAGACCAGTATATTGTTGAGTGCCTATGATATATTGTAGAACAGGCAGGAATATTTCAAAAAGAGTTGTCATAAAATTCTTGTGAGCTTGTTTAGAAAGAGTCTAAAGAGAGAAAAACGACCTTCTGGTTTTTGGTACAAATGATTCAATTCGTTTTTGAGATTTCGGGATTTATGGTTTGAGAAATAGAAAAAGTTTCCGAATTCTCACGTCAATTATGAATCCAGAAGAAGAACAATGTCTTCATAATATATGCAAAACCGATCCGATCCTACGATTAGAAGCTACCTATCTTATTAGCGCTCCCAGCTACGTAGTTTTATCCTATCGCTCTTGAAGCGAAGCAGAATAGTAAATACAAATTATTATCAGACGTGAGAAAATACATGTTAAAATTGTATTTATATTAATTTGTTATAGTGTTGAAGTGCTTTTTTACTTTGCATACTTGCGTATCACTTCGGCAGTATTTATTTATGATATACAACGCACGTACACCTCGAAAATATTGTATTTATAATTGGAATTGCAACATCACTTCACTTTTTTCGTTAACTACATCGAATCTAATGTTTTCTAGTAACAAAAATATATTACATTGCTTTGTCATCTGATTTATCAACACCTGCCAAGTTTCCAGTCTCTAGCTCATCAGGAGTGTGTTTACAACGATTGCAAAATTGGTATCTATCAAACAAACAAAAAATATATACAAGGTGTATCTTAAATGATGTCATTAATTCCAAGAGGTGATTCCTTGTCGCGTTTTGAGAAAAAAAGATCAAATAAACGTGTGTCCTAACTTGCTTCGTTTCTAAGTAACGGGGAATCAACTGCGACGCCACTGGAATTGAAATTCAAATTTTGTGAATAGAAGCCTCTTACTACTAACGAACATACGGAGTTTAACCAGAATCGGCTCGAAGAATTTTGAGTAATTCAAAACCGATTTTTTGTTAAACTTTTGTCAACCCCGTTACTCAGAAACGAAGCAAGTTTAGACACATGTTTATATGAACTTTTTTTCATAATATGTGACAAGGAATCACCACCTGAAATTAATGACATCATTTATTAGATACACCCTGTATATTCATACTTGTTTTGATTGCTACTTTTCGTCTGTGAATGGAAACAACAACAGTTGTTTCCTTTGGAATGAATTGGAATGGAAGCACATCTCTATAATACTGTAAGTTTTATGGTCGTCAGAATGCGCTTCTTTCCATATCGCTTTTTTGTTAACTTTACACAGGTATTTAAAATCTAAATGATATGACTATAATATATAGCACAGAAACTCCTATTGAAAGAACTCAAAAAATATTAATATCAAGGAAAATATGCGATATTTTCTTGATATTTCATTTTTGTGACAGGATAATGATAAAAATCCGTAGACTGATAATGTAATTCGCAATTGAAAAAAAAATTAATTGATTTTCATTATTTTTTTCTCTAATAGTTGCTGGTGATTTTTTCAGAAGGAATACATATTTTTATTTTTCACCTCATAATGATTGATAATATAATTATGAATTAAAAAAAAACTGGATTGATTTTCACTATTTTTTTCTCTAATAGTTCGGTAAAGAATAATTCATCATTGGGAATTTTGACAATATTTCCACATCGATTTTTCTCGTAAACTGTTGCTTATACAGGAACGTTACTGAAGAACATTTTTGAGGAAATTCTTTTTTGTATTGAATACTTTTTTGATATTTCAAACAGTTGACGAGTTACAGACGAAAAGTTGAATTTTTTACCAAAGGTATGGTTTTTAGGGGGAAGCCATTTCCACCGAAAACGGATTATTGAGGTGTCATAATAAATGAGACCTCTATTAACAGTTTATGGAGAAATTTTTTTATTATTTGCGTTGGAAATGTCTGCACCGACTGTATATTTCATTACATAATACATCAAAAATTGGCCGTACACTTGTATCATCAAATCATCCTCTCACTGCTGAAAGCAAGACAGATAATAACTCGAGACAATGCTAAAAACCATAATTATCGTTTTCCTTCTAGGCATTCTTGAGCGAACTTTGCTAAGTCGAAAAACAAAGATGAATAGATCCTTCATAGAGTTCATACGAATAAATTCCCATCCTGATCTTGTTATACACTGGTTCGAAACTTTCGCGTAACTTATGAAAGCAACTCCCGAAGAAATGAATTACAGTACAATCCCATTGATGGCTTAAATAAACTTGCATCGTAACAAAGATATTGAATACTCCCGAGTAAGTTTCCAACTTTTCTTTCACTCGTTCTGTGAATTAGTAGCCATTCATTGTATTTCTGGTGTGGCAGCTGTGCTTGGGTCATTTTATGTTTTCTTGCCTCGAGCCAAATTTATGCTCAACTTCGATGCAGAATCGATAATATCATTGCTTTTTGTGCCCTTTTCTTGTCAGCCTTTCGATAGGAGTCTTCGGAAGTTCGAAACGAGAAAGAATCCCTGAATAGAGAAGAGGCGTACTTTTCTAAAATTCAGTCAAGCGAATTCATAATGTACTCTTGATTATGTTTCGGGAGAAATAATGAAATGGAAGCTTGTATTTCTAGTATATTTTCATGAGAAAACTAACTACTCATTCAGCCGTATACTCATTTTGACTTGATTTCGTATCGAATTTGAATTGGATATTTCATTTTCATAAAATTTTGCACTAACCTTATAATTGAAGTCTATTACATTGATTTTTTTAGACGAATAATAGAAAAAGAACAGTGAAATTCATATATTTAAACCCATAGTATTTTGTTCCGTTGAGCTGCCATTGTGTTTATTCTACACTTGAGAAGTTACAACATTTCCATACGTGTTCAATGTTTTTTTTTTTGTAATTTTCTGTCGAACTCATCCCACTGAAGCATTCACTGCTGGGCTGAATTTGACAGTGAAGTAAAGAATAGTGGCACTTCACCGCCGCTATCGGCTCCGTGAAACGTCAATTTTTATGACAGTCGCCTAAAAAACATTTAGTCAATAAAAGAAAGTTTTTGGAAGAGAAAGCGTTTATCATATCATGCTTATACATTTTTTTTTACCACAATGATACATGATATAATATAAAATTAAAATGGCCATCATTTAAGAATCACAACAGAGTAATCTCAGTATGATAACCTTTTGATTTTTTCAATAATATCATACAATATTGAAATGTCAATCATTTAACCATTAAATAAGAACTTTTTAACAGTAATACTTTTTTTTTTTTAAATAAATTAATTTGATTATGGCAAAAAGGGAACTATGCTTGCGCCTATTCAATTTAGAAATCTTTTAACAGTTATACAATTTTTCATTTTTTTTCTTTTCATATTCTTATTCTTCTGGAATGTTATTCCGAACTCAATGTTTTTTTCGATTTTATTGTTGGGAGGTAAGAGTGTAAACATTTTTAAATGGGACTATTGGTTCCATGTTTTCCCTTTTTTTTTAACATAGGGAGGGGTCCGAGTTCTCCGAGTGCTCCAATGTTGTAATATTGGACGTCCGAAACCGTCAGAAAATGATCCATATCCCTACACGTTCTCTTTCTTGATTTTTTGAAACCGTCGAAATTCCTTTCGAACTTCTACGCGTTCTATATCTAGGCTTTGGGTGCAAGGGGGTACATTTTCTTGAAATTATTGTTCTGTCATCGGTTCTTAAATCGTGTACCAAGTTGCAGCTCAATCGAATGCCAGCAATTGCTTGAAAAATTGATTACCTACAAGTTTTGAATCGGAAAGATAGAACGACAGAACGACAAATCGACAGAACAACATATGAACTAAGTCAGTTCAATAAGAGCTTGTCAATAGAGCCATTCGTGTCTTTCGCTTCCATGCCTTCTCATTTTTCTGGAACACCGCAGAGACGTTGGCAATCTATCTCTGTTTTATAGATATTTCTTAGCCAATGTTAGTGGTGTCATCGGGACTGACCCGTCAAGCTCAATATCCACATCCCTTTCCTTTGGGGACATCTCCAGGAATCGTTCTTCCAACGAATACCAGCCTCCATGAATTGAATTAGTTTTGTTATAATTGTTATTATTTCTGAATGATGCAACTGGTTTTCCTTTGTTTCAATGTTTTAATATTCACACTAGTTACAAGAAGGATGTGAAGATTCACAAATTCGAGTTAATACATGTGAGCGCTTTCGACAGCAGTCAGTGCTGTCATCTTCATGGCTCTTCTTAAACTACTCATGAATCGAAGTTTTAAAAACTTCACATTCCTTTTGTAATTCAGTGTGAGTATAAATAAGTCTTATTATCAAGTTTAGCGAAAGTTTTCAATAAAATCCTGTCGACTTCAGTAATTTCTTTTATTTCTTCTCGAATCTAATCTCCTCAGTTTTCGAAATTTCATTATTGTTTCATAGTAGGAAAAATAGGAATTTCAGGATTGAGGGAAGTAGTGGTGAACAGTTTGGAAATAACTTGAAACACGCTGGTAAGACTTGTTTGAGCCCCTAAATCTCATCACATTGTTGAATAAGTAGACGGATCTACGTTATTTCATGGGTGTGAGTTGGGAAATGACGTTTTCTGAGTTGACTGAGTTTCAATTTTCCTGTTCCAGAAATCAATTTACCGACCCAATCGGACAGGACGCTGAAACGAATGAATGCAATTAAAACGTTCTGGAATTCAGGATCGATATGTGGTCGTTTCCCAAATTTCTGTTGTTGGTATGCAAAAAAAATACATATTATGACGAAACAAATAAAAGAGATTGAAAAATGCCTGACAATTCGATAGAAATGAATAGAAAAACAAAAAAACACCACAAAATGAAAAACCTACATGATCTACGCCAAAGCTAGAAGAAGCCAGAAATGCACAGGGGGTGCATGAAAAAAACTGTTGTATTGGTACGGAACTGAAACAAAAGAAAAAATCAAAGAGGTATGAAAAACTAGATTTATAAATACTGTTGATTTGAGGCTGCCTAAAGGCCAATGTTGAATAGGAATGACATCAACTAGCAGTTGTCAAAGATAACTAGTGGAATGAAAAGCATATTAGATGAATCAGGACAATATCAATATTGCAATACCTATATTGATTGGTTCTAGAGATAACAAACAATATTGCATATCAGACATTGATTGTACCTACATTGGTTGAATACTATTTCACCAACTTGAATGTTGGTGAAATCCTATCATTTAATATTGATTGAAATAGTTACAAAAACCTCACACTAATAATGAAATCATAGTTTTACGAAATTACAAAAAAACAATTTTTCTACAACAGAGTGAAAAGTACCATTATTGCGCTTCAAAAAGAAAGCGCAAATTTGCACTTTTCCGAGGTGCGAGCGTTTTTTAAATTTCCGCTCGCCGAGCGACAAAGTAACCAAGATGCTCTCTGAGTTACTATGGAAACCATAATAGAAAAACGTCAATTTTTTTATGAGTAATTGAATTTTAGACTCTACATCATATAACTATGTATAATACGATAAATAGACAAACTAATGTATATTTAGTAAATAATTCACATTATCTATGAATTACATTGATGCCCAAATTATCGCGTTGAATAAAATACAAAACTGTCAACTTTGGTTACGAAAAACAGTTCAAAAATTGCTTGGGTGTTATTCTTCTTTTATTTTTTAACAATTTTGTACTAAAGGTGATCACGTTTCAAATTCTGAAATGTCAAATTCAAGGTTTTCAATAATCATTAATTTTTAACGAATATTCTTGTGAAATCTGCGGTTGTAGAAAAAATCTTATTTGTAAGTCGAGCGCAAACACTTTGCCGCTTTCGAAACAATACCACCAAACTTTTTTCTCAAGCGGCAAAGTATTACTTTTTAGAAGACCTTTTCAGATTCATCGTGTGTCCCCTCGTTAGAGTTCTTTATGTATTTTTTTGGATTGACGTGGCCGTGACTTGATGGAAATCCATAGTTATTACACTAATCGTTTTTTACCTTAGTGTCACTTCTTTATGTATCCCTGTCTTCGTTACGAGACTCCAGAGGCTAGTTTTTAAACGATTTAGAAACATTAGCCTTGACAAGCCATCGCAGTGGCATGGTATGTGTATTGATGTTTCCTCTTCTTCCTGACAGAACCTGAATAGCATTTCTTCCACCAGACCGATGGTAGTCATTTGTTTGTTGAGCCTACAGTGCCCTGTGATAAATCCTACTAGTATTCCAGTAGTGTTCCTCCTCTGGCTTAGTAGGTATTCTATGAATGTTGGCTGCGGTTGTTTGATAAACTCTTCGGCCTGTCTCATTCCTGGTTAATTGTTCCACCATTCTTGAGACTTCTGTTGGGTCCATGATTTGGTATATGTTTCCAGTACAGCTTTTGCTTTACCGCAAAATGGTTCTGAGCCACTCAGGGCCTTACTTTTTGCTGCCTCTATAACCTGTGTGTGTTGGTACCCAGGCTAGGGTCAGTCTGTTCTGCACAGCTCTTTTAGGGCATCTATGCAGTCCCAAACAAGTAACAGGTAACTTGCATTGAGTTGACTGCTTTTATTACAGCTTGGCTGTCTGTATATGACAATTGTTTTTTCTGAAAACTCATTCATCTTTAGCTTTTGCGCACAATGGTGTACTGCGACGATATCTGCTTGAAATATCGTCGCTTGTTTGCCCAAGCTCAATGAGATTTTCATCTTCGGCTTGGTTTCGTAGATGCCGGCTCCTAAACATTCATCAGTTTTTGAGCCGTCAGTATAGACAGCGACAAATAGGTATAGCATTATTGAAGGCCAATATTAAAACTTAATTAAGGTATAGCATTATTGAAGTTTCAATATTGGCCGAATATTCAATAAACATTGATTAAAAATTGAATTTTTTGAAGGAAACTCGCTTCTGAAAAATCACACAAGAACCATATAAAAGTTCAATAAGCAATATTGAAATAACCGCTACGTGGACCATTGAGAATAACGTTAGCTGAAACCTATAAATTGTATTGAATATATCACATTCACATGATGACCAAGCAGACTCTGATGGAACCTCAATTGAATGAGAACTGTAAGGTAGAAGTTGCCATAAATTCAAGGACTTGAAATATTCTACGAATAAATCCAAATGATATTGTACCTGTATCGATAAATGTTCTGAGGCCAATATTGCATCGGGAATATTTCAACAATATTACTTTGACAATTTCTGAGTAATATTGGACCAAGATTTCTAAATGTTCATAACTTTTTTCCCGCCAATATAACTTTTGAAGATTTTTCCAATATTTTCGTTATTGCAACCGAAGTTTTCATTGAGATGTCCAATAACTTCAAGGAGCCACAAACCTATTAACTCGCAATATCCGGCTTCCACTGAAACTTGATTGAATAATTCGGTGTCCCTTCAGTAATTAATTTTGCACTAGCAGGTATGTAGCTAATAGGATGAATGACGCTAATATTGCGTTGGATCTGATACCCCAACCGACGTTATACTGCTGAACCATCGAAATTAACATGGCTTCTAGAATTTAGTGGAACTAATTCAATCTGCCGTTGCATCGTGGTTCTAATTGAATTTGTGTACATTGAAAAATGTATCGTTCTGCTCACTGCAAACCATTCGAAATAAGTGCCTGATCATTTTACATTATCTGGAATTCTGCTGAATTTTGTTATGAGTTGAGCCGATATAGCATCAAACTCAAAGAATGAAGTGGATGAATAGTTGTTTCGTTAGGACAGCTATAAAACTTACAGAAAAGACATGTTTTTTTGATTTTTCTTCTTGTATTGACGAATAACTTTCAATTTCCTCTTAAATATATGAGTAGATTCACAATATTTCAAATCAGTTGTGAGAGTATTAAGTAATCTAGCTGCCATATAATCATTTTAATTTTAATCATTATAACATAAATATTTATTTTCTCGCGCCTAAAATTGAGAGTAATCCAACTCTGAAGGATTCTTTCAGAGTTCAAAAAGTCTTGAATGAGCTGAAAAATGGCTCTTTTTTAAATGGTGTTGGAACGATATACCAAAACTAAACTAATCCTGAGCATTCGCACATCGTAAAAACTCACACAAAAGTGCGCGAATGTCAGAATGCCTTTTAAAATTAATATTTTAACATAAAAATCCATCGCATTCTTAGGACATTGCTGCTCAGAATGAATTTATATTATACGTCACTCGTACCCGTCCGGAAATGCGTTAACATGTAACACTCTTAAGAGGCATCATCAGCGCGTCATCACCAAAGTCAAATTTTGTGATTGCGCTGCACATCTTGGGTGTATAGGGATTATTTTTCAAAATCATCAAAACCAAAAAACAGATGAATTCCCGAACTCTATCAAACGAATTGAATCATTTGTACCATCAAAATTTTTGCAAAAAAATTAATCTGAATGCTCAAAACCGATCCCCGTTTCATCAAGGGTTACTATTATTTGCTTTTAATTTGGTTTGATCTAACGTTTCCTCAGTATTTATGCTCTAGAGCGGAAATAATGTCACAAAATAACATTCCTCGGAAAACGTTATCTACTCTCTACTCTGGTAATCAGTTGTATAGAATATTTTATGGTCCCAACACGTGCGCAACTTTAGGCACTCTGCGCACGTGTTAAGAACTAGTATATTGTACAATGAGCATAAAGTGGGTCATATCATGTAAATTGTACACTATACTTTTTCTACGACCATCTGAATCATAAAGAAATCCATAATATTTTCAATAACAGTTTTTATCATAAACTTTCCTATCGTCATGATTCCCATAGTATATACAACCTAAAAAAGAAATTGAAGATACAAATATTGGAAATTATAATAAAAATCGAACACTAATCGATTTCGTAAAAGAAAAAAAGTGGTCTATTTAGGATTTGAACTCTTGCCCCCACTATCCAAATCCCGATTGTTTCCTCACTCATCACTCGCTGCTACGAGCTCAGATGATAGCATAATAATAATAATAGTGATAGATTTTATTGATAGGAAAAAAAACATAAACAAAAACAATTTCCATGGCGATTACACAGTAGGTCATATCAAATGGCAGGATTCAATTTCTGACTGCGCTACAGAAAGCACATCCAGATCTTGCTCTTTCATCCAACCAAACATTACTGCTGTTAATGACTAAGTGCTATAGAAAGTTCCTGCTAACTATTCAAAACTATAGAATTCGATTGTCCTCAATCTTTATATTAAAAATAGTGGTGACATGTCGAATCATCCTCACCATTACTACTCATTTTCGATTACTTCTTTTTTTAAAGGAATTTCACTGATGTGAAATGTCAAATTATTAGAACGTTAACAAATTCGATCTTATATTATTTATGACTATACAAATGACAGTCTAGTAGTTCATGAAAGTCGTGGGAAATGAAATATCCTGTAGTGAAATGATCATTACAGTACAGCTCGCGATGTAGAAATGAAAAAGTGTTTTACAATCGGCCTACTTCCTTGATCGATAAAGCGCATAAAATGAGCATATTTCCATATGGTCGTAGAAGAAACATTTTTCCTACGAGCTTCATATCAGATAATAACAAAAATAAACAAATTATACGTTATTCAATAAGTTATAATTGAACTTGAAATAAATAATTTATTGTAAAACGAAAAAATTACATATTAATTTGTCAAAGTCGACAGACGCACACCTGACGATATTATAATCATTATCATTAAAAAAGATACATGAGAAATATAATTTTTTTTCTGTTTTAAGCTGAAATAAAAATGTCGGAATTACGATTAAAAGATAAAACGGTATTTCATATTGCGTATAATAGTCTATATCTACAAAAATAAATATGAATATTCCCTACCAATATGATTTTAAAGTAGTTTTAATTTTCCGCACGCTGTTAGAAAAAGCTTGACTTTGCGCACGCTCGTAGGAAAAATTGTGTTTTCCTTTGACATGATTTTATTTTCAGTAAATACAGATGAATAGACATTATGTATGGTAATGGTATGATTTTTAAAAGTAGAAATACATGATTTATCACATTAAAGTTCAATCATGAAGCGTAGTACTCATTTTTGAAAAATAAAAAACATCTTCAGCTGAAATGGATTAACCCCAATGGATGATAAATCGGAGCCTACTGCCAACCTTAGCATAGTAGATCTGTAAGATCTGATCAATATTCAGAACACGTAACAAATTTTCTAACTGAAAGGAAATTGAATTCAACTCGAAAACTGGGTAATGGCAGTGTTCTTTCCAGACCAGGTTAGTTGGAACTACTGGATTACTGAAACAGTTTTGAACACCATGTCCTCACATATTTTTTGCGCATGATGATATCTTGGCGCTTTTTTGTCAAAGTTGAGATATAGATGACTAGCTGAAAACCAGTGAGAAACGACCTACTTTTTTCACTATACATATCTGACAAGAACGGATCTAATGAGTGAGACATATTGAGTAAGGTATCATCAACATGCATGATGAAATGTGGATTCAGGAATCTGATCTAGGTCATTGCTGTATAATGTAAAACATAAAGGACCAAGTACCGATTCCTGAGGCACACCTCAACCTGCAGTTTCATATTCAGATGTATTATCGTCAACGACTACGAGCTGTTTTCTATGGAAAAGAGAAGTTTCCGCCCAGTTAAGGAGACATCCTCTCACTTGGTATCTATAGAGCTTTTTCACGATGATAACATGAGAAGGGAAGGAGGAGTTGTACATTCAAGACCCAATGGTCGACGAAAACATGCTCACGGATAAGGCGGAACAAGAGATTATTCAGCAAGAGATATAGATGTCAATCTGTACATTTTTCTTGAACATTATGAAAAAGCAACGATTACAATAGAATAGTAGCAGAAGAAAACAACAGATAATCAATGTCTCAGTGGAACACAATGAAGAGAAAACACTAAAAAGCACTTTTTTTTTTATTGACGTGGCCGTTACTTGATGGAAATCCATAGTTATGACACTAAGGTAAAACACGATTAAAATTTCCTCAAAATTTAGTGTCTTTGCGACATGTTTCGGTACACAGTATCTTTTTCAAGCGAATGTAGTACCTAAAATTATTCTTTATTCTCGTATTTCAATTCTATTCATAAAGTTCAGATGAGTATCGCTTTACCCGTGATGAGAGAAAACCATTTACAGATGTTGCTAACGGGACTCTTTAATAGCGCGTCCAGCTGTTAATATTCCTCTATTTTATGACTTGTATGCAGTTGATGAAATAGTGCATATTATGACTCTCGGAAGTGTGACGAGTTGATCTGATGCGGATTGTCCTATATAGAGACGGCTAGTTAAAAAGAATATACCTCTCAATGAAAACTGTAAACCGTGATATGGCTAATGTTCATTGTTTTCGGTATGATGTAGTCTAGTGTGAGGATGAACCACACTCTGGTTCGATACAAAAAAAAAATTGCAGTAACAGGAAGCCAATCACATATTTGTGGCTTCAGTTAGGAAACCCTGAAAACGATTATTTTTCAATGGAGGTTATGGAGGGTACTCTAGAAGATTCTAATTGAAATGTTCTGAAATGATCTAGAATCGAATAGACGTTAGAGCATGAATTAGAAACCTCTGGAAGGTTCAGGAAGATTCGAAAAAAATGTGAAATAAATCAGAATCGAGGCTTCGGAAGTTATCGGACCTTCTGTTACCAATAGAGATTGCGGAAGCTTCTAGAATATTTATAAAAACTCTAAAATGTTTTGAAAGATTCTGGAAGTTTTTGGAATATTGAAAAAATCTGTGACATGTACGAGAATAAGACTTCAGATGGTTCTCAAATGCACTGAAAAAATACTGAAGTGGAGTTCTTGAAAATTTGAAAATTTGTACATGGATGCGGTATAGGTGGAACTCTCAGGAAGTTTCTAGAATGTAATTGGAAACTTTGGATTATTCTCCAAAGTTGTGAGAAATTCAAGAAAATCTTGGAATGAACAGTAATAATGTTCTCGAAAGTTCGAAAACCAAAAAGTGGCGGGCTTGTGGAACTTCTTGGAATAGCAAAAAACTTTCTATAATGTAACGGAGAAAACCTAGAATACTAAAGTTCTTGGAAGTTCGTCCACCAGGAACTTACTGGACATTTCTATAACATAAGAAAGAAAACGAAAGCATGTTCTCAAAGCTTCTGAAAAGTTTTGTAAAATCTGAGAATCAGATCAGGAAAAAGTCTCCAAGAAGATCATGTATTTCTACCCGATCAACGCCGGGCATTACAGCTAGTCTTCGTATCAAATTGTTGAAGGTTGTATTGGCCCAACGCAACGGTTGAAAAGTTGATTCACTGTTGAAATGCTAAAATTGTATCAGCACAGTTTCCCATTTTGCAGTCGATATTCGAGGAATGAACTCTGCGAAACAGTGTGTGAATTAGATTTGGAAAAAGAAAGAAATCAAGAATCGGGCAATGTTTAAACTTGCGAAAGCTTCAGTGTCTTTGGCTCCATACATATATGAGAAAAGTACTCAAATTACACCTCGTATTTGGAACATAAAAGTGTAATAAGCCGACAAGATGAGATACCACCCAAATTCAGTCATTTACTCGCTACTTCAAATGCAAAATTTTATACAGAAATTCTCTACACTACTTCCTCTGTTCCATGTTATTTGATAACAGGCTTTGCCTTTGTTCAACTTATTGTCAGAACTCGAACGATACCTGCAATAAAACACTCCAGAAAGCGTGTCTTATCACGCAAACTTCCAGTAAAACTGTTTGATTGCATCGTGTCACAAGATTTCGAGTATTTTCATCGAGACGGAAATCGTATGCAGATATAAAAAACTGAGATAAATTGGTTTGAAGGGTGGATTTGGGGGTATTTGATACATAGGGATACATTCGTTGAGAATTCAAGGAACAACATGAACATATTATACTCAATAACAAGTACCTGGGCTACCAAGCTTTGCTTCTCTCGCAATACTACCTATATATGAATTACGATCATTCAAATAACAAACGTAAAAGAAGCAAAACCAAAAACCTTATCATTTGTGAGAACTATCACAGATACAATGGATGTTCCCCCAAAACATACAGGGAGTATTCCAATGGCTTAAGGATTTTATTATTCTTGTTCTACATCTTTTCTTGATTCAATTGGTGGTCTTTAATGTATAACAGAAGCATATGCTCATTTGTCAAAAATTCGAATTTCGTGTCCTATAAAGATGAACTTGAAAAACAAAACATAAATAAGATACAAGGAAAACGGAACACCAGCAAAGAACGCTCTGGAAAAAGCCAAAAGCTTTGCCCACATGTTTGCTGCAAATTCTACGCTGTATCCGATCGAAAAACAACCCCAGAGCATTATTTCGATTGACAGTCATATGCCTGAGATTATCTTCCGCCAGCAAACCATCAGACGCATTTTGCAGGGTCTTAAACCAACAAAGCTAGTGGGTCTTACGGAATTCTGCCGATCATTCTCTAGGAATGTGCTCCCGAACTAAAACCAGTTCTTTGCAAGTCATTCAGCCTCTCTCATAATTTGGGGGTATTCCGTGCCCGGTCCACAAAAAGAAAAAATCAACTACAGACCTACCAAATTGCTATCTGTTATCTCGAGTGTCATCCTATACTCTGCCAATTAATGCAGTTGTTCTGCAGGGATCCATTCTAGTACCAACACTGTTTCTTCTTCGCACATCAATGTTTTTTTGGGAGCTACCTCATGTCTGGTGCACAGCTTTGAGAATGATAGTACCCTTCTTACCGATTTTTCTTCTAAAGCAGGTAGGCAACATGGTGCAGACACAGTTCAGAAAGAGTTAGATAGACTCAAAAAAGCGATTTAATAGACATTATAGTTACTTAGAAAGTGTCACAAGACTACAAACTAAGTGAGAACACCAGAAAAAGTGTTGAAAAAGATGGAGCCAGTGATCTCAGTGACTGTTTAAGTAGTTCCATCGACAAATCTTATGTGAGTTATAGGTTAACCCTAACAAACCTTCAATTTGAGGTGAAATGCTTATAAACTGAGTTGGAGTGTTTCAAATAACTTCATAACGAACTAGCCAAGTCTATTACAGACAAGGAAACGATCACACACGACAAGGTTAAAAAAGGTATTGAATCAGCTCAAAAAAATATGGCGCCTCCAAATATATTAGCCGATTCAAGCTCATCAGTTCAAAATCATCAAAACTTAAATCAACCTGCAAGCCAATGGAGAACTGTAGTCAACAAGAGACGTCAGAAACCTTTAGTGATTGGCACTAAATTGACGTAAATGCCCCGAAAGGAGTTCCCAAATTTCATTATCTGTATGTTTCTAGACTTGAACCCACATAAACATCAGAATCGATAACAAAATTTTTGAAACCGAATTTTCCGGAAGTTGATTGTTTAGCCATTACACCCATGTACCCGAGTAGTTACACATCATTCAAAGTGAAGATCCACGAAAAGAGTTTTGAACTTGCCAAGAACTCAGCAGTTTGGCCCATTGATGCAGTTGTCCAAAATTTTCGGTTCAAGTCCAGGCAAGAAATCAAAACATAAATTTCAGTAATGACACCATCAGTCATATTCACTGGATATAGCGAGGGTGTGTTGAAAATGTTCTACCTTAATATACGCGGTAATAAAATTGATCAGTTACTACTTCATATTGAAAATAAAAATATCGAAATTTTAAGCTTTTGTGAACATTGGCTCAATGCATTTCAATTCAAAACAGTAAATCTATATAAATATAAACTAGCCTCTTTTTTTTTGCAGAATATAAAACGGGCATGGAGGCGTTTCCATATTTACAAAAAATTAAATCATCTACAAAACCAACAATCTCAACTGATTCTGTTCGGAATTTCATGCAGATTTTTGTAGTGTGGCAATCACATCATCAAAAATCTGTGTTATCGGATGTTACAGGTCCAGCAGTAATGGTGATGTTGAAATATTTTTCAAAGAGATCAGTAATCTCTTAGATTTCGTGAGTCTGAAATACAATAAAATCATATTTGTTGGTGACTTTAACATAGACACGATTGAGCAAAAACTTACAAGTAAGATTTGGTTGGATATAGTAGAATCATTTGGGTTAAAATTCACTATCGACTCCCCCACCAGAGTAACTCTCACATCATCAAAATGTATCGATAACATTCTTACCAACATACACCCTGACAATTACATGGTACCGATCGAGGATCCTTGTCTTTCAGATCACCGTTCTCAAACAATTATACTTTTGAAAACTAATATCCCCTCAAAAATAGAAATGGTAAAACAAAGGTACATTAATTATAAACGTTTAGAAAATATAAATAAATCTTCAACATTATTACATTGGAGTATTTTTTATGATGAACTATTAACTGAATTTCTAACAAATATTTACAGTAACCTTGTCATGTTACATTGCCCACAAAGGAAAAAAATCTTGACCGAAACTCCGGTCAAAATTTATTTCAATGATAACTTGAGAAACATGAGAGATACGTTGTCTTCCATTCAAGTGATCAGCGATTGTCAAAAAGACCCAACAACCAATCACATATAGAATGACCTTAAAAAAAACTGCAAACGAGAAATCTCAAGGGCAAAGACTGCAACATATGACCACTTCATATTAAATTCCAACAATATCTCACGAGACTGTTGGAAATTAATCAATTCAGTTTCACGAAAATCTCACAAATGTAATCCATCGAACAATATTAGTCCAGTCGATTTTAGCCACATTTTTAGAAATAATTACCTCTTTTCCCATTACGGATTAAAAAGGCCCCCAAAGACTCCACAATATGACGCAATAAGAAAACAGAGCAACTAATTTTGTTTCTACGTTTATGAACTTAATAGCAAAATCCTGAAACACACCATGCTGCACATAATTGAACCATTGGTTTGAAAGTGGTTCACACACTGTGGTGACTTTGTGTGATCTCAGTAAGGCTTCTGACTGTGTCTCACACATATTACTTCTCGAAAATATTCTATGGAATACGCGGAGTTGCATCCGAATTTTTCAATTCTTACCTAGTCAACAGGAAGCAAACGGTTTTCATAGGTGGGCACTTCTCGAAAGTAGAGATAGTGAATTATGGAGTACTCCAGGGATCCATTTTTGGGCCGTTACCGTTTATTATATACGTAAATGACATTTTTCATCACCTCAGTCCACTGAAATGTATATGCTATGCCTTGTATCAATCGAATAGGAATGAACTGTCTAAACAAGCCGAGGCCAAGGCAGAAACCTGGTTCAGCTCGAATCTCCTCAAATTAAATAAAGATAAAACTTCCAACATAACTTTTCCAGAAAATAATCAGATTGCAAAGGGCCAGGAGGTTAAACTCCTTGGGTTTACGATCGACGATGAGTTGAAATGGGATGAACATATAGATCAATTATACAGTTGTCATCTTAGCTATACCTTTTACATAATCTCAGACGAGCAACAACTTTACCAGTACTAAAAACTGCTTATTTTGGATTATTTCACTCTCTCCTCAATTATGGAGTAATTCTCTGGGGTAATGCTACTGATGTTATGAGAGTTTTTCGTTTACAAAAAAGGGCAGTCAGACTCATTTGCAATGCAAACTACAGAGACACATGCCGTCCCTCATTCAAAGCTCATAAGATACTACCGCTCCCCTGCCTTTACATTTTCAGCTGTGTAACCGAGATACATAAAAATATTCCTTCTTTCCAAAAATATACAGACTACCACAGCTATTCTACAAGAAATGAAAACATGTTCGGAAGAAATTCTGCGGATATCAACTTGAACAACAAGCTACTTCAAACTATTAGAGCCTTGAGCTTGAATAATTTAAAACATAAAATAAAAGATTTCTTACTAGTCGATTGTTTTTATTCAATCAGAGATTATATGGAAACGCCCATTGACTTGCTCAATCCAGGAGTGTTGTGATATTATAATATACTCTGTATTTTTAATTGATTATTAATTGTGAAATCGTCCTTTTACTTTTTATTCATCACTGTATCCACTATGAGATGAATATATGACCTGCTACAAATGTACTCGTATGTAATGTCAAGTAAATGTTTGATTGATTGATTAAAGCTCGAATATCAGCAAGTGAAAGCGAAAATGAACGAAGAAGAATCGCGAATGATATAAATACAGAAATTTTAGAATAGGGATCCAAGAAGAATTCAATGCGAATAAAACCCTCTAGAAACGCAAAACTTACAGTGGCCAGCGTAACTATGTCAGCAGTATCCATACCTTTATTTATAAATAACTATTTTAGTGTAATTGGGCATTATATGTATGAATTTTTTACTGACAATAACAAAAAGTTAGTAACTTTCGTTTCGGTAAAATGGGGGATATATGATCAATTCCTACAGAATACCCGAAAGTGACGGTTCATTTGCAGTTTATGAATGAACTCGTTTTCAAGTTCGGTAAAACGTCGCGCTAATGATTCTGTCAGTTACTCCCTTTGTATGCCAGGCACAAAGATACATTTCAGAAAACTTTGGCATTCAATTCCCAAGACAACGAATAACAAGGGTGGCTGAAAATTTAATGAACAGATTTAAACGTGAATTGGAGAAATAACAAATTCATATAATTTGACTATGAAACAGTTTACTTCGAGGGAGGGCAGAACTAGGAAATTGCATTATAGTATATTCAGAACCGTTTGTATAAATATCAAATTATGTCACACTGAAACCAAATTTGCAAGTGTTAGTCCTTCAGTCTTCTATACTTTGTTTTTGTAAAGAGGTTGAAACAAAGTTTTTAATTTAATTCAGACAGCTACCAAGTAACCAGTTGAGAGATTTGACCATCTTGATAGTGATAAACACATCTTGAAAATATTTGTTTGAACTGCCAAATTAGTAATTTTAATTATATTTCAAAACAGAATAAAAATTTTACGTCAGGGTTTTGATGCAAATGCCCGATGCTTACATAATTCAACTGATAGTTGTTCAATCGGTGTCACCCAGACAACCAGGTTTGGCACTGAAAAAACTCACATCCCACTCACTTCATTCAAACTATGTGGGCTCTCATCAAAATGAACATAGTTGAGAAACATTCTGAATTCACATCAGTGAATTGAACTCGTTCCAATTGTTGTCGGATAATAAGCGCCAAGAAACCTAGATCGGTGGAACACTAGTAAGGTACTAAGCTGACGGGAGGATATTTTCTATGGTAGATATCTCTGAGAAAATAAATCATTGACCTTGGGCATGTGAAAATCTGCATGTTACAAGAAAAGTCCAAAGGGATTCATAATGTAAGATGAGGAACCCGATTCTCCGAAATAGATACGTATCAATAGAAATATGACACTAATTCAATCAACATCACTGAATCCATAAAGATACTGATGGAATCAACTCAAGTGTCCCTGCAATTGCATTTCGCAGCATTGGCCTTCGAATCGACTCACTTTACTTCTTGAAATGTTTCTCTCTATGGTAACAACTGATGAAACAGTTGATAGAAATTGAAAAAAGGAGAATCCAGTGACTCACAGACATGAGGTGTAAAAAAGTCATGCTCAATGGCCAGTGAACATTTTCGTATTGAGAAGTTCTTTATATATTTCTTCGAATAAGTCCTTTATACACCATTTTTTCTCTTTTTACTTGAGTTGGGCCCAAAAGAACCGAACTGGTTTTTCGGAACAGCTATTAGTCAACTGTTCAGTGAACCTGTTCTTTACAATGAACTGAACTTGTTCAGACGGTGAGTGGCTATTCCACGGACGGTTTGCACAGGTTGGTGCTGGAACCGCTCTGTGGTGTCGGTCACAGTTGCTGTGTGGAGCGTCGAGCGGGGGCCGGGAACAGGAATCTTCACTAACTGCGTTTTGACTTTGGTTGTTGGTGGGAATGGCAGATACAGATAAACAGTGACTAAAATGAAACTATAGAACAACAAAACGAATTGAGGGGACGTACGGAAATTCAGAACCACTCGGAAACGAACGCTAGAAAGTGAGCATAACGTAAGTCACGCAAGATGAGACGTCATTCAAGAACAGGTGAACATGAACAGTTTAAAAGAACATATTTTCGATGAGAACTGGAAGAGTTCGAGCAAGTTCTTCAAATTTGACTTTTCAGTGCCTTCTCTAGTTCTGAATATGTTTCATGCTGGTCAAATGACCTCCCCCCGAAATGTTATACGGGCTTGTGGTATATTAAAGATGCTTACATTTCGTGAGAACATGATGAACAATCTTATCAACTGTGAAAAATCCTTAAATTGAAAATGTACGACATCATGTTTTTGTTTTGGAATGCTTGAGAAATAAAAAAAGCAATGATATTCTAAAAATCACAGTGAATTTTTTTTTATTTATATTTTAATTAAGTTCCATTAAGAGCAACAATACTTTTGATGAAACGGGTTTCGGTTTTGAACGATAAGTTTTAGTTTTTTGCGAAAATTTTGTTGGTATAAATGATTCAATTTGTTTGTCAGAATGCAGGAAATTAACTGATTTTTGGTTTTGATGATTCTGAAGAAAAAAATAATTTATGATTTGACATTTGAAAAAAATAGGTAGATTCCCGCACTCTTAAGGAAATTATAAAACCAGAAGAAGAAGAAAAAATAAAAGATCATTGGTTTTTACGCGAAACCAAAACTACGATTGGGAGCTATCTACCCTATTGGCGCTCCCAGCTACATAGTTTTGTTACGGACAGAAGCTTCCTTATCTCCACTATCACTCTTGAAAAATATATCCCCTCACAATAAGATGTGCGATGCAATGATGAAATTTGACTTTGAATTATAACCTGATATTACGTAAAACGAAAATAGTTAGTCTAAAAACCGGTTGCCATACAGGAATTTATAACCTCTCTTTGAACAATATTCAACCCCCAAATGTACGTAATTTTTATTTTATTTTTCGTTTTATTTTATGCATCAACGGTTTTAGACGGCATAATTTCTGAAAATATTTGTAATGATCTTGAAACATACAGGTCTGAGTACGAATTTGCGTTCGGGGCTCCCCGCCCCTGTACCGGCAAATATGTACGGCATTGCTAAAAAATTATTTCATGTAGTTATACAAATTCAATTATAAAAATGCCGTACAGTAATAAATCACCTGAAGTCATAACAAAAATTTGGTCCTACTTGATTATTTTTCAGTGATCTCATCATCTTGAGAAATGCCGTACAAGAATATTTTGTCGAAAAATCCCTCCTCTGGATGGAAAGTTTCATTGACCTTTGTACTCGTCTGCACCGTTCACAACTGACGGCATAGTGCGTAAAGGAGTTGTTTCGTATGGCACTATAATTCTGAATATATTCATGCTGGGTCAAATGGCCCCTCCAAAATTTGGCCTTGTAGTCTATATAGCCAAAGAACACAGAATTCTAGAAAATAATGTGGGGTGCATATCTTACGTTCATGAAATTAAATTCAAATATACCCGAGAATGTTTTTTCTTCCACAAAGAAAGATATGGCACGAGGTGTAAAAACAAATAACTGAAATGGAATTGGGAAATAAAATCCAGATATAACCATAATACAACCATAAATATTCACACAAAAGTGAAAAGAAAAGACACAAAACAGAAACATTTGGTTATTCAATTTTTCTACCTCTTCAATCCAAGTTTATTATTTCGAAGTAAACTGAAGGAACCGGCACTCTTGGTGATTCAATAATGTATAAAATATCTCAAAAAGTTACAAATAAGAAGTCACTTTCAGTGTAATGAAATTGATGGGAAAAATCACTCTGAGAATAAAGTTAATGGGATGGTAAACTAATCCCATGTACCGTATTGGGGGAGAATATTTAAGCTGTGGGAATTAGGAAATGAAGTAAATTAGGTCTTTCTTGTAATCGTGGTTTTATCCGAGTTTGGTTTCTTCATCCTAATTCATACTAAGACTGGAATTGTCACTATCAAAGATTCATCGGCTATTTTTGAATATATAGTCCATTCCAGCTCCAGAAAACGATGACTACTCTAAGAAGACAAGCAGCATTGAGTCTCACTAAAACTATGTTAGGCACTTCTTATTATATGCATTTCATTTCAACTGAACTTTTTGATAGCATATAACCTTAATCACGCCATTAATAATAATAATAATAATAATAATAAGATATGCCACTCGTAAACCTGGCTACAGAGGATGCTCACGTCATACCACCGATGGAGGGTATCAGAACCCGCAGGGCGCTATACAAAACCAAGTCCCTGAAGCCACAACAACTGGCACAGGTGGATGCGAGTATTCGTGGAGTTCTTTCGGAGGAAGCTGACGGGAGATCAACTCTGCCGTATATGACGCCGCTCATGCTCTGTCCCAGACAGAGAGGAGGTTGGAAGGCATCAGAGACGCATACACAAGATGGAAGCTAAGATCAAGTCGGCGAGACAACACGCGTCTCGTATCCAGTGTGTGGTGGACTACGTGGCGGCCAATAGGCCTTTCACGGTCACGGTGCGGCGAATTGCCGCAAAACTAAGATGAGCTCACCACACACTGAATCAAGGCGTGCTGTTTACCATCAAGCAGCACTGCCTTGATAGGATACGAATGCTGGTGGCTGCAAGAAAGTCACTAGTGAGGCGGCCGAGAAGCGTTGTGGAAAACATGAAGTTCCGCGATAAACCTTCTCGCTTATTCCAAGAGCCTCCACGTGTTGTCGATAATCCGCCGGCCGCTGATCGGGTGCAAACCTTCTGGAAGAACATCTATGAGTATCCGCAACCACTCAACGTAGACACTCCAGCCCTAGCGCAGTTTGAAGCCTTCTGCAGGAGGCTTCAACAGCCTGACCACAATGATCTGCGCAATCCGATAACCCCGGAAGTAGTTCGACGGGCCCTCAAAGGCTCAAAGAACTTCGCTGCTCCAGGCCCTGATGGGTTAAACAACTATTGGTGGAAAAACTCCCCAGTACCCACCACCATTTGGCAAGAGTTTTCAACTCTTGGCTAGATGGGGAGCAGCAGATTTCGAATTGGTTTGTCGAGGGGCGAACCGTGCTTATCCCCAAAAACGGAGATTTGTCTGATCCAAAAAATTACAGGCCGATAACATGCTTGAATTCGTGCTATAAGTTGTTTACGCGCATTTTATACGCGCGAATACTCTTCGCAGTTGATCCGGTGTACAAACGGATATATGAGCAAAGAGGGTCAAAGAGGGGGGTCACTGGCTGCAAGAAGAACCTGCTCATCGGCAGATGTATAACGCAGGACTCCGTGCAGTATAAGCGGAACCTTTCCATGGCCTGGATCGATTACCGCAAGGCATTTGATACAACATCGCATGAGCTAATCATGCATTTGCTCAGATGCCTTGCGGTGCCCGATCAAATAGTGAGATGCATTGAACAACTGATGCCTGCCACTCCGGAGGACTCGCTTCACCATAAGATCTGGTCAAGTCAGAGTCCAAACAGATCAGGTCATCTTCAAAAGGGGCGTATTCCAGGGAGATTCTTTCAGCCCTCTTCTCTTCTGCATCTCACAATTGCCATTGTCCGTTGCACTCAGGATAACCCGTGGATACAACTGCGGCACCCCCAACAACCGGAGGCTTAAGGTCACCCATTTATTTTATATGGATGACCTCAAACTGTATGCCTCTGGAGAAAGGGACCTACATCAGTCGTTAAGGGTAGTGTAAGAGTACACGCGTGCTATCGGAATAGAGTTCGGGATTGACAAATGTGCCACGGTTCATCTCTAAAGAGGACGATGCGAGGGACACGGAGAGGATGTCCAGCTCGTAGACGGAAGCATCCTACATCATCTTGATGGGAGTGGAGCAACGCCCAAGAGGTGAACACAGTTAAAAACTCTCTCCGCGGCAAGTATCAGCACAAACTCCGGAGTGGTGAAATGGACTCAAGAGGAGCTGCGAAAACTCGATGTGAAAACTCGTAAGATGATGCATCTTAATAGGAGCTTGCATCCTAAATCGTCCGTTCCACGGTTATACTTCCCAAGACAACAGGGAGGCCGGGGACTTTTGAGTTTGGAGTGTCTACATAACAGAATGGTTCTGGATGGAGCCTGTAAAGTCATCAGAAGTTCAGATCCCCTTCTCTGCATGGTCCGCGACCATGAAAAAGCAGGGATTAGAGCATTTCTTTTCAAGGTAGCAATCCGGTCAGCGGATGAACTTGGTCTCATATTCGACACTGAACTGGCAAACCCAAACTCTATCACTGAGTTGGAACCCGTTCAGCAAAAAGCTCACATCAAAGCTGCGGAGACTGAGGTCCTCCTGAAGCTGCACAAGGATAAGCCAATGCATGGGGTCTTCTTCAAAGACATTAAAGACCTTGGCTTATCAAAAACTTGACCTTTGCTTTCCTCAGGTCAAGTGAGCTGAAGTCGGATGGCTTGCCAGGATGGTGTCTTCAACACCCTGGTCTACCGTAGCCGCGTGATGGGCATAGAGATCTCCGACACTAGGTGCAGAGCGTGTCGTGGGGCGCCTGAGACCCTTATGCATTTGCTTTCAGCATGTCCAGCATATGCGGTCTCAGCTTATATCCACAGGCATAACGCGGCTCTACGAGTGTTGTACTACCATCTACGACACTCGTACGATATGGACGAGACACCGGTGTTGCCTTATGCTCCGGGGGATATTGAGTCCGTTGTGGAGAATGAGAAGAGCCGAATATATTGGAACCACTCATTCCCCACCCTCAGGCAAAAACAAGCCAATAAGCCTGATGTAGTCCTCCTCGACCATCAGAGTAAGACGATTTTCGTCATGGAGTTTTCGGCTCCTGGTGAAACGAATATGGTCCGAAAAGAGGAGGAGAAACGGACTAAATATCGAGACTTACTCTTTGAACTCCGCTGGCTCTACCCAAACTATTCGGTTAAATTGGTGGTTCTGATTATAGGCGTCCTTGGTGGAATAATGGACACGCTGCTCTCTAATCTAAAAATCGTACCGGCTTGCCGTAATGCGGCAGAAATCCTAACAGGGCGATTGCAGAAGGCTGTCATCCTTCGTTGACTCCGTCTGCTCAGGGCACATGATTCTCGGAACCAGTAGCGGACGTGGGTGGCTATCTCGGTAAATGGTACCAGCGCGCCCTCCGGATGTGTCGGAGCTCAGGAGACAGGGCCTGACTGGTATGATCCAGAATGAAAAAAAAAATGATAATAATAACTCGATAATTTGAATTTCGAAGTAACACTGAAGCTATTCATGAAATTTTAGCACAGGATATAAAAGAAGAGAAGTTGTAAATGGGTTTATTGAAGTTTAGAATATGCCGAATTAGGTAACTTGAGGGTAACTTATATAAGTATAATCATGGCTAATATTATCAAAATATAACCACTTTATATTCCATATTGCTTGAGAAATATGCCAGGCATTCGATAGTAGATATGCAATGTATTGTATACTTTTTGTCTTGGTGAAACGTTCTACGAACAAAGGGAAATCCTATATGTATCTGTGACTTGAGCAAATAGTTCTTAATTTCAACATTCAAAATTCAACTTGAAAATTTGCTTTCTGGAAACAGGTTACCAAACAGAAATGATTTATTGAAGGGTCATGATTACATTCCTTCAGTGACCCAATTCGGTATTAACCCCGAAATAATATACCGACGGGTAGTGACAGATTTTGAGATCCACTCATTATGCCTTGTAGGGGACAATATTGTCCGTATATTCCCATGATAATGATGCATGAATCAAAAAGACCAAAGAGTCATCTTGGGTTCTTCGTATTGAAAAATTATTCGTAACTTTTTCGAAAATTATGTGTTTCGGTACGATTTTAATCAGGCCTCCATGTGTTTTGTAATGAAATGAAAACATAGAATCTCGGGAAAATCATGCATACTAGCCTTTCAGATCTACCCTAGTGCCAATTTACACGGTCAAATGAAATCGATGAATAATGATAATTGAAATTGACGAATATTGTTTGTATTTGCACAAGACAATTTATTCGTCAACTCTGGTGTAACTTTATCCTAGACAAACCAACATAATGCCATTAAAAGGTTCAACCCAAGAACTCTTATCCAACGAACAGGTATCATAGCAATTGCTGCAAAATTCATGAATTATTGGTGAATGAAAATTGACTACATTTTTCCATCCACACCTGTCAATAAAATGCGAGGCCACAGAATCGATGAATCTATTCGATCGTGTAAGTTGGCACTAACTATTTTTATTTCATTACGAAACACATGGCAGCCTGATTGAAATCGTACTCGACACAATTAATTTTTGAAAAATTGACGAATAATTTTTTAATGTGAAGAACCCTGGACTACTCTGATTCTTGCATCAAGGAATGTCCTTCCGACTTAACACCAGTTCTTGTCCATCGGGAAAATTTCAAGAGTACAACCAGTCACAAAAAGGGGACCTTTCCCAGCAACAACTGACCTATCCTACTGCTATTTGTCACCTCGAGGGGTCATGGATAAAGCTCATGAAATATCTAGAATCCTCGGGAATTATCAATAATTGAAAATATGGTTTCAGGCATCAGAGATCAACTGGTGACCTGCCTGCTTATTCCTCACATATTTGGCAGCAATCAATCGAAAATTATAGTTAAACTCTGTCCGCTACATTAGATATCTCTAAGGTGTGTAATCGCATTTGGCACCAGGGACTCATTGCCTAACTTTCATCTTATGGCTTGCAGCATTTCTATCAGTCGTAAGAATTTCGTCTTTCTAATTCGTCAATTACGGTGGACGAGGCTGCTCCCATGAAAAGTGGCAATAATTCGGATTCTTCAGAAATTTGAAGAAATTTCGAACCTACTTTCAGTCCAAAAAATACTTTTTGGACTGGGGTTTCTGACAATTGCATTGCAAAAATGAAGACGTAATCCTAACCTTTCAACGTATGATTTTTTGCCTGAGGACGGTGACCACTTTGGGATTAAAACCCACACACCCACCGATGATTTGGAATCAAAAGCGAACGCTCTACTCACACTACACCACCCCTCGAACTATTTGGAGGAAGTAGGGAAATATAAAATTATATTATCAAGATCAACAAAGAAGTAGGAGTATTTAGCAACCCGAAAGGCATTCTATAAAACTGAGCAGTCGACAGTTGAAAACACTTTGCCACCGGAATCTGACAATATTCAGACTTCATTTTATACCCAAAGATGTTAGGTAACTGGCACCTCTGAGTTCATGTTGAACTTCAACTCTCCATAATTGATTTTGAATCGGTGAACTTTTTCGTAGTTTTTCAGTCAAAACGATAGGTAAAGACTTTGTGATATTTCAAGTGTTACATGCTGTATATTAGCTAAGTTTACATTTGAACTACCTTACGCATATACCAGTTCCATTAAGTAACATTTTTACAGTATTGCCGATGTACCAAAGTTTTCGCTTGTGTTCTTTGGTACTTTGTTGGTCAGGTAACTCCGTAATGTGCGATTCTCTGATATATCTTTGACAACAACATACACCGGTTCTTGATCGACCAATGTTGTGTGTGCCTTGTTTCAAAATAATTGCCAGGAGTTTGAATATCCAAATACTTCTAATGAAAGCCCGTCGTGAATGACCATGTATGGATTCGTCTCGTCGGCGATGACTCACCCACAAACTCGCTCACATCCCTGAAGTGTTGTGATATGTCGCTTTGCAAAATATACTCACCCATTCCGCCGTTACTATTTTCATCGAATTTTTTTCTTGAAAGAGACTTTCAGAACGTGTTTTTCCCAGGGCTCGTTTTCAGCAAAAGGTGGAGTATAGGGAGTTGTTTCCCGAGTTATACAACTTTTTTATAAGTTGTAGTCAGTTTTACGAATTCACGAAAAACTGAGGATGGGATGAAAATATTGCAATATGATTAATCAAAGCAACCTATTCTTGTCAGAACTGACATCGTGATTTATTATCGAATCTAATATCCTAGGATTACTGACAATAAATTATACATTGCCGAAAAGTATCGATAAAACCTCATAAAAATAATCTTGGTGCATCTATCTCATCGTACTAAGCTAATAATTATTAATTCATTATTCACAGATGATGAAGCTTTGATTACTTTGTTTCATCCATTTTGCCGGGGAGAATCAGGTTGCGAGAGAACAAATACGAACCGAGTAATGGACTAGAATAAGTACACAAGCACATGCAGTTTGATTATCAACCTCGATAATTATTTGGATGTTTCTCTTCCGTGACTGATACGCTAATTAACTAAAAGTAAAGTTCATGTAGAAACGTTACCCCATGTGCTGTTTACTCTCTTGCAGTGATTCGTTGACAATACAATGGATAATACACTTGTATACTATAGTCTAGTATTATCCACGAATAATGATAGAGATACAGATAGAGATAGAGAATTCAATAATGATGACAGTTCGACGTTCGACAGAATAATATAACTCAATCGTTGCGTCAATTGTTATAATTGGTCCATGTCATTTTCTCTTAGTGAATTTGCTCTAAGAAAATTTACTATCACAATTTACTCTCGAACAAGTTGCCCTCACTTAGTTGGCTCTCAACCAATTTGCTCTTATTCAATTGGCTTCCATTCGTCTATCGTCGGTTCCACACACTGAAGCCAATGTTGGGGCCAACATAACAAACATTACATTCAGTATTGGAACAAGTTAATTCATAAACACCCGACTTGTTTAACATAGGAAACTTGTCTTTTGAATTTATCAAGAAGTTTTTTGAATTATTGGAAGTTTTAAAAGAAATGGAGATATTTGTATTAATATTGGTGTTGAGTTTATTAAGTAACGTATTTTTTGATTTTGAGAGTATAGGTCCAAAATAAGTTGAAGAAAAATATTCGTTCTGTGAAATTGTTTGAGTCAATCTATGATTGGAAAATTTGTCAACGTATCTGTAATATATTCTATTGAATAAATGTATTGGAAAACCATTGTTAATAGCGATTTGCTTAATGATGTTCAGTTCTTTTGAATAATGGAAGTCATTAAGTAAACAGACGGTGAAGCAGTGAATGGAAAGATGCAAATTTGTGATTATATGGGTGGTTAGAGTGAAACGGTATGATATTATCAGTGTTGGTGGGTTTTCTATGTATGAAAAATTGTGGATCATTAAATCAAGAAAGGGTGATTTATTGTCAGATTCCATTTCCATCGTAAACAGGATTCTAGGATTGAAAGAGTTTGAAAGAATTAAGAAATTATCAAGCTCGTCCAAAGAACCTTTGAGAAGTGCTAATATGTCATCAACATAACGGTGCCAGAATAAAATTTTTGAGAAACAAAGGACTAAGGATTTTTTAACTAGATCCATACATAAGTTTAGAATGTGGAAAATAGGTAAATTCGAATTGAAAAAATGAAGCTGTCCAACCAACATCAGACACTCTTCCGGATCTATGCTGGAAAAAGATTTGAAACATCAAAAGAAACTAAAAAGAAATTGGGCGGAATATTAATACTTGAAATTTTTTTGTGAGTTCTGAAGAGTTTTCAACAGAAAAACGACGGTAGAAGTCCATTAGTGAAGGAAGTATGGAATTTAACCACTGGGCTTATTTGGATGCAGGAGAATTTGTATATGAAACTACTGGCCTAATGGGGATATTTTGCTTATAAATTTGCGGTGAATCATATAATCTTGAAGTGGAAGGATTCATAATAGAGAGAAAATATTTATTGTAGTCTGAAAAGAGAATGGTGTCATTAAGTTCATTAAATGTTTTTTTACAAAAGGTATGACATTTAAAGAATTGGATATTGGAAAAATAATCATTGGAGAGGAACAATCCGACTTTGGATATATGATCCGTTTTGTTCATGATTACAATACCAATGTAGTATTTCTCTTTTCTGTAGCTCTTAATGTAACCCTAGGTTTAGGAAGGAATAATCCTTCGAAACATGTCCCCACTGATGTAAGTCCTCCGACTACATCCTATAATGTGCTGATGTGAGTCCTCCGACTTCACCCACATTCATAATGAAGATTATATTTGGTGAAGTTCGACTGTGAGTTTTTTCACTATCCAGTTTTAGTCACAGCATGTTGACCAGTTATTACCTTAACTCTCCAGTGTTATTTGAATGATGGTTTATTTAATTATAATAATAAAAATTTTCAACATACTTTGGCACGTACTATATTGATATTTTAGCGATGGTTGTAATAAGCCATGTAGAATAATTTAATATTTTCACTATTCTTTCACAGCGGTTACTCAGTTTCACGCGATTATCTCTCAGCTTGGGATAATAAAAATCATCGACATAAAATCGATGACGTCGCTTATACTCCCATCACACACCTAAAAGAATCCAAAGAACGTGTCAGAGCTATGAAAGGCTACCTCAATTTCCCAGTGTGAATAATAGATTTTCAACCTCATCCTGGAAAAGCTGTTGGTTTTATATTCATAAAGTAGACATTTGAGTGTTTGAATAGACGTCGGTATTTGAGGCGCCGCGATATTGCCAGTTTAAATTAAAACGAAACTTTTCAGGCTCAGGAAGTGCATCTAAAATTAAACAGGGTTTCTGAAAAACTTGGAAATATTATGGCAGGAAGTCGGCCTAGAAGTTTCAGATGAGCTGCTGCTTGGCAAACTTTCATTTCAAAGGATCAGGTGAACACGAAGTGAATTATAGATGACTTTCTGGAAATGTTGCAGATCATGTTCGATTAGTTTGAAATGTCAAGAATCATGAAAATGGAATACTTCCGAACACCTGGAAATAGTTCGATAAATGAAACACCAAATATTATATGAATCATCGGATATCGTTTATTTTCTGAATACCAATAATAACAATGAACTGCTTACTATTGTTCTCAATGAACCCAAAATTCGAATCACATAGCAACTCGTAACAAATGACGGAGATTTGTTTCAAATCGAATAAAAAATAAAAAAAAGAGTTCCATGTTTTTCCGAAAGTTCTTCTGCATATCCAGAACGATGATTTTTTTGGTTAATTCCATATTGCAGATGCATGTTCCGGGTAAGTTTCGTATCTCAGAACAGCACGAAGTAATTCAATTGATCACTTGATTACTGATTACTGAATCATTCCAAAAAAAAGAGCCATTCATCTCGTCGGTGATGCTTCTCACACAGACTCGCTAACTGATAAGTCTTTATTTCATAAAAAAGGACGATGCTCTTCCCATATATCAACATCGTTCCATCGGTAGCAGTCCCATCGAGAGTGACCCGTCGAGCTTCGTTTTCACATCTGGTACTATTCCTAATAAAATATTCATAACGATCATGGCATGACAACGGAAGATGTCCTCACGCACAATGTTTGCATCAATTTGCAACCTCGCCTGAAATGCGGATATAAGGGTAAAATCAAAAGATAAATAGTTTGGTATTTGTACTTTAACAAAAAAAGCAAAAGTTCTGCTAACTGTCGAAGAGTTGAAAAATAACAATTCAGATCATCTGATGCATTTGCAACCATGCAAACAAAACGGAAATATTTGTATCTCTCCATGAATAGTCAGATTCAAAATAGTCATACAGCATATATGGCAAATTGGAAAAGAATACAAAGTGGATCCAACTTGTCAGCGAACTCAAGAAAATTGAGGATATTTTCATTCCAAGGTGTGATAGATTTGCTTTGACTGATAGTAATATTGTAGAACTTCCTTTCTGCGATAGCAGTGCAAAGGCATTTTCTGCGGTGGTTGATGGTCGCTTTGGACGTAACAGCAGCTATTAGTGCAAAAACGAGAGTAGCACCTTTATCCATTTATTTAGCAACTATATCCATTTATTTAGCAACTATATCCAGGCTTGAACGCCAAGCCGCCCGTATGCATATCAGGACATCATATCAGGACATCATATCAGGATATAGTCATATCAGGATAGTGCTACATTGGATTCGATCTGAGTCTAGGAGATTCAAAACATTCGTAACCCACAGAATCGGAGAGCTGAAGTGGCATGGGTTCCTGAAGAATTTAATGTAGATGACAAAAGTACGAGAGAAATCTTTAATAATGAAAATAAATGGCTGATTGGACCAGCAGTTTTAAAACTGGAAAGATAATTCTGATATGATGACATTCATGAAGAATGGAGATGAAAGAAAAGCATATATTTGGTAAATCATTCAGAAGATTATCTGCCAGATATACGCAGATTTTCAAAATTCAGATAATTGATCCGAGTCACGTCATGGATGAAGCGATTTATTGATAACTGCAGAAACGTAGGAAGGACAATTTTCGATCTGGAGAATAGCCAAATAACAGCTGCCGAGAAAATATGGATCAAATCACTCCAAAGCACAAGTTTGTCAGAGGAAATTTCAAGATTGAAGAAGAAGGGTTCAGTTCCCAAAACTAGTAGGCGCTTCACCTGTTCTCGATAAAAAAGGAATCCTTCGCATCAAAGGTCGAATAGAAAAATCGAATGATTCATGTGTTTCTCAGAAACACCCGGTACTATTGGATCCAAACCACCAAAAAACGAAATTACTCATTGAGGACTATGATAAAAAATGCCACCACCAGGGCAATGAAACAGTTATCAATGAAATTTGTCAACGTTTTTGAATCCTGGGACTTAGGAGTGCTGCCAGAAAATGCAAGAACTGTAAAAAGCTTGGAGCAAACCCAAAAGTACCAGAGAAGGGACAATTACCGGAGGGCCGATTGAAAAGTTGCGTACGCCCGTTCACTATGAATGGAAAATTTTAGACCTGTTACTGTCACAAACGGTAGAAGACACGGGAAGAGATACTATAAAAACTTGAGTTTGACGTACAATCACCAAATCCTTCGTGAAGCAAGCGTGGCGTTAGGAATGTGTATGTTTCTGTGCCCATTCAATTATCTCCGTCATGCCTATTTTCTGAAGATTTCATGGTAATTGAATGCCAACGTGTCTCAACTGACTTCGTACAGACTCTACATTGTTCTTTTCACCTGATGTGTGAGTGTAAGAGCAATTCATCTAAAAATTGCACATTCTCTCAACACCGATTCGACAATAATGAAAATTAGAAAATTCATAGGAAGAAGAGGATGTCTAGAGGAGATACATTCTAATAATGGTACCAATCTCCATTCAGCAGACACAGAGTTGAAGAAGGCACTGACAGAACTAGAAACGGAATTTCTGGATTATTTTATTCCAACAGCCTCGCCAGACACGGATGGGAGCTGGGAAAGACCCATCAAATGTGTCAAAAATGTTTTTAGGGTCTGAACTCCACGAGAAAGAGTTTTTCAAACATTCACTATCGAAGCTGAAATCATGACGAATTCTAGTGGCGCTGCACCCCAACTAGGAAAGTTCGACGAGAGAGAAATAAACCTAAGGAAACAATGGCGTGTGTCGCAGGGGTGAGCTGACATGTTCTTGCGTCGATGGGTTGAGGAATACCTAAATGGCATTCACCGAAACATAGTTGTAGAGTTTACGACGTTGTGCTGATAGTAGCTGACACACTATCCAGAAAACATTGCCTCTAGGTATTATTGAGAAAATGTATGTAGAAAAATATGGAAATGTAAAAGTGGTAGATGTGAAAACATCATCATCATCATATCGACGACCCGTGACGAAGATTTGTACGAGTTATAGCGAAGACTGATGATTTAAATGGATGACTGGCTCGTATCAATGGGGAAGAAATGTTAGAACTACTCACTATAGGTGTTTCTGATAATTGATTGATTTTAATGTTTTTACTTTGACTTTGTCAATAAAGGTACTGAATCTACGAAGTATTTTCACTGAAAATATAAAGAATTCCTAACAGTTACCTACCTCTAAAAAAGCAAAAGTTTTGCAAACTTTCAAAGTATTGAAAAATGGCGGTTTGCTTTTTTTGATAAATTAGCCACAATGTTAACAATGCCGAAATTTTTGTTGCACCAAAACCCTATTGTTTTAAAGAAACTTCCAAAAGTTTGAAAAACGAGAAAAGTTAAATAAAATAATGTTTTCTAGAAGTGCGTTGATCCGTCACATCTTCCATCGAATGGAAAATATAGTTTGAATTGTTGTTTATTGATAAAATAAGTAGTGGAATTTTTAGTCCTAAGTAATGGTGGCAAATAAGATGACCTGAAGTGCAATGTTTTCATCAATATGTAACCTCACCTGACATCACACAATTATACATTAGTCTTGTGTGAATTTTTGAGGATTCTGAATAAATGAGTTTCCAACCTTTGCTGAGTACAAGATTTCCGCATTGTTTAGATTCTGGAATGTGTGCTTGCATTTCAGGAAATGGTGTGAAAATGTAACATGACTTTTGTCTAGTCTGAAGGACCTTTCATGTTCGGCATATATTGTAGAAATAGGTCGTCCATATTGTCCCAAATGAACACTGCCAGTGTCTAGACCCTCAAGCATATAAAAGTAAGATTTTTTATTTCATCTATTCGATCTGTGGCCTTGGAAAGGAGATAATCTGGCATGTGGCCTGACTGCTACTTCAGTAGAAGAGTGCGAACGCAAAATGACTAGTTTGTTGGCCTCTCCAAATAAGTCAACAACAATTTCTTCTTGTTTCTTTCAGTAGGAATATTTCACTATAATGAATGCAGCTCTAGTCACTTGTCAGTCTGCTATGACATTCACGAAGTCAAGAAAACGATCTTTGTGCTCGCCTTGAAAGTTCGGTTGAAGTCAGTCGCTGCCTTTTCTGAATTCCTCTAAAAACCCGTTTATGAAACCACTTGTTCCGTTACGCCGCACTCGTTACTAAAAGGACGTTTTTAACATTCTGATACATAATGAACTGTTGTATACAAATGGAAACAAATGTTATATTTATCATCAAATCAAATGTGTTAATGCTTGCTTCTTTATTGTCATTTAATGCTTGGTATGTCACGTCGGCGTCGATTGATTTGTGAATAGTTATCTTGAATCTTTTTGCGACCGAGTCATTTCAGTCAAAATCTTGCGTCTTCAGTCGATAAGATTTATCTTTCAGTCATTTCAGTCTCAATCTTGAGTATTTGAGTAATTTGGATTTGATGCTGAGTCTTGTCAGTCTCAAACTTGAGTTTTGAGTCGTTTCAATATTTTGAGTCTGGTACACAGTTCAGCCAGATGTTCCCCCCCTCGACATTAGTTCAGTTAACCTACGACATCAGTGTTTTTATACTTCTTTATTTTATTATTTTTTTTTAATCAAGAAAATAATTTTGAGTGTCGATTATATTTCAGTCCTCCATGCGGTTTCAGTGAAATGTTTCATGAGAAACCACTATTGGAGTAAGAAAGTCGAGTGGAGAGATTAATTATAATTTCATTCAATTCCAAGAGATACATACCTGTAATTATTTTTTTAACGATACTGTCAGCCAGTCGTTATGAGAAAAATTCGAAATGGACCAATAGCATCAAAATTAAACTGATAATATGTAAGTAGCAAATTACAGCGACAATTTTTTGCATTGTTTAGCATAGTTTATTGTCGTTTGACCAATACCATTGCAGGATCCAGCAAGCCATGAGACGGTCACGTGCTGATCATTGTCCACATGCGCTGAATCTTAGATGGAAATATACTTGAGTTTGGAATCATGATCGCAGATTTGAGCAGAGTTTAGTCACGTGGCCACAAATGAATCAAATCAGTCGGTAATAAACGAACGAAACGTGATCAGCGTGGGCCTGACTTGGACAGAATGTTGTTAACCTCTATAACATTAAAATTTGAGTTGTATGTTCTTGTGGAATTGTGATTTTTTGATTCTTTCATACGATCCTGTCATCCAATCGTCATGAAAAAATATTTTAAATCGATTAATAGTATCAAAATTACACTGATAACTAGTTAGTAGCAAATTACAGCGGTAATGTTTTCACGTTGTTCTATTAGATCTTTGTGTAAATGGAAACATAAGAAAGTTAGCCATGGAATTGGTTGTCAAGAAGACACTGACAAAATAATCAAGCCGAATTAAATTCATGGTAATAATTTGATTGAAATAATTTGAACTAGAGATTAGAACTCGTCTTTGTTTCTATTAAGAAATCACACTCGTGGAGTTCATACACTCGTGATTTCTATAGCAACAGATTCGTGTACCTACTTAACATCATCAAAAAATGTCCACCACTTGTGTGAATACTGTTGATAATTTCAACTAGATTTTCACTCGTCTTTTCACCGCAAATTATACACTTTTCATCCATAGCCAATATAATAGCACAAACTAACGTTTTAGTATGACAACTCTCAACAATACCACATCACTGATCTGGAATGCACATCGCAAAATTCAGTTCCAATCAACCAGTACAAAACTTATTAGATATGCGCCATGAATAATCAGGTATTACTCTGGACCACTGTACAGTAGTATCAATCATTCTCTCTAGGTTTCGACTACTGAAATTATTGAATATTATAATTCCTGAATAATTAGGTTTCCGTATTTCGTATGAGGTTGCAAAGTTGCATTTCCACTAAGACCGATATTCTCTTCATTTGCAACCAGGATACAAAACTTTTAGAATAATTTCAATACTTGTGTTACCTACTTGAAACTGGCAGCAACTATGTTAAACATTTTTTCCATTTACTTATCAAATTTTCAGAACTTTTATAATTTATCTCAACAAATTGCAAAGTCAAACAATGTAAAACTCAAACGAATGAGAAAAAAATAACGATCCGTAAATATTACAAGGTTGCAAACTCAATGCATGTTGTCTAACAGCATTACTAACGGTATTTCTAGTTTGCTAAAATTTTGCAATTTTCACTGGAAAAATTCAGCATTGAAACGTTTTTTGTCATTTGAACATGTTGCGTTCATCGCAGACTTCTGCAAAATGTTACAGTTTGTTTTTATTAATGCACTAACATACCACTACAGTTTAAAAACTTTTGTAATTGATGTGAATTGATTGTCTATCTCTACTGGCCATTCGCCAGAGGTGCACCGTTCGCTACACACATTATATTGTTAACGGCGCACCTCTGGAGAGTCGCTGCGCTGGCGAATGACTGCATACGGCTGCCATTATTCTGCAGAAATTGAGGAAGAACAATAATTTCTACCCACTTTCCCTCTGCTCTCACGGCGTTTTCTGAACATTACAGGATAAAAAAAATTGATTGTTGGTCCTAGACTATCGATATGTACTGTATCAAACCAATCAGAAACTTTTTCAATAGTATACAGATATCCAGGCTGCCGTCCTCCGGATGTTTTATTATAGCAACAAAAACAATGTATTTTCAAATCTGGGCAAACTGATACGGTTTGGAGAATGCTGATAGGGTTTTCTTGACTGACATATGCCCAAAGCCATCCTGAAAGTGAAGGACAATTTTCCGTCGAGCGGATTTGGATACTACCAATTTAATACATTGTGTTAGTACAAGAAAAACGTACTTTTTTCCAAGAAACCGTTAAAAAAATGTAAAGATTATCGAAATCAGTTGAATTGTCATGTATGTATAATGCTGCTATGAAATAGAATACGTTTAAAATTCAGAGGTGATGGGTATGATCAATGATCATGTGGCACAAATTTATGTCTGTGTACTCGGGGTTGGAAGTGGGAAATGGGTCGAATATATCAAATGGCTCCAGCTACTTATCTTAAACATCTCTGTCCGCTCGAATCTCCTTGCATCCATAATTCAATGGAAGCAACCAGAACTTTTGCGACGACGATAATGTATAGAATCGTCCATTGAACAATGATTTCATAACAATACTTTATGTTACGTTTTTCAATACTGTTAAGTTGTTGAAAAGGGGAACTTTCTTCATTGAAATTGAAAAATATAATTACACCCAACCGATTTTATGGATATCCTATTCATATTTTCGAACAAAAATCAAAAAGTTATGTTGTTATTATAACATTTTCAAAAAATTTGAACAATTTGTGCTGTGATGGTTTTTTGGCCAGGTTTTTGTTGATCTGGCTCTGAACAAATTTTGATAACATTTTTCCAAATTTAAATTAAAATTATGAATCACAATAATTCTCCTTCCCTTTCATAAAATCTCCACATAGTGAGTGAAGGGAGCAAATGATTATTTATTCTGAAGGTGCGTATTCACTAGACAATTTGTTCTGCATTAGCACCGAATGAGCACCGAGCGAGCGAATGCTCGGACAGTGTGGACGCTGATTTGAGCACGAACAGAATGAGCTTGCGGTGCTCGGGCCGATTCGTTTTTTGTCGATTTTTTCGTGCTCAGTGTGGACGGTGAAAGTGTGCTTGACGTTCTGTTTGTGGTTATTACAGAGATTTTGAATTTGATTTAGATATTGATGAGTATGAATATTTGTTCGCGACTGACCTCGAATAGGTGGTGCTCATGCAGTGCTCATGTGCCAGGAGACACTAAACACCCTGATTCAGCCTAAGCTTGAACCGAGCATCTCATGTGCTCATTCGGTGCTCATGCGGAACGAATGCTCTAGTGAATATGTACCTTCATAGAACGTTCAAAAATGTGTTTGCATATGTGCTAGAGAATGCTAGGAATCTCAGGTTGAAAGGTTGGCTCGTATAAGTTTCGACTCCTGAGTGCTGCCGTTCGTAGGGGACGACAGCTGGTTAACAGGAGAAACAATTTTAAACAATTCTAAAATGTTTTCCAGCACAAAGATCAAGGCCCCTCTATTGGTATTGGTATTGGTAAGTATGGATGGTGACTGATGCTCTGCGACCTGATTAGATCTATTGTGCCGGCACCCAGAGGAGAGTCACGTTGTTGTTCCTGCCTAGATCATTAAGTTTGTCTAGGTATTCCCAAACCATTTTCGTTGATGTTAGAAGAGCTCAACGCTTTGATGGCTGCTTGACTATCGAAGAGGATCACGATTTCCTTGTTCCGGTATTTCCTGTTGAGGTTGAACTGAATGCATCTTTCTATGGCGTGAATTTCCGCTTGTAGAATGCTGGGGAACTGGCTCATGGGTTCGGAATATTTGGTGCGAGGCCCAAAGACTTCTGCTCCCTCCCTTAAGCGTTTTGGAACCATCCGTGTACCATGTTATGGTATTTTTTCCCAGTGTTCGAATGGATTCTATTCTAGCTCGGTGTTAATTTCCGTTCGAAAAAATGTATCGAAACTGAATTTCCTGGTGATTTCGTCAGTTGGGATATCGCCAAGGTGTGCACAGTCGGTGGGGGTTGAGCCTCTTACACCGTGTGCTGTCCTTTTGAGTCCGACTTCAGCCAACCTGAGGTTTGCTTCCCAAGCAGTTTTCCTTACTATGATATGGAGAGGAGTGAGGTCCAGAATGACCTCTATTGCTACTGTTGAAGTTGACCTCATTGCTCCTGTCATACAAAGACATGCTGGTCTTTGCACTTTCTCCAAGTTCTTCTTAGTTGTGGTGATCTCAGTTCTGCCATGCCACACTACTGCCCCCTAGGTGATCATAGGTCTCACCATCATGGTGTACATCCATCGCAGTATTGATGGGTAACAACCCCATATTTTTTTTTCCAATGTTCCACTTTCGTTCCAGCAGTTCTTGTAGCCAGCAATGACATATCCATCTGGATGTATTCTGTCCACTCCCTTATTCATTAGGGCCCTAGTTATTGCTATGTCTAAGAAATCGCATATGGTTATTCTTTTATAATCAAGTGATCTCTGGATGCTTTCGGTGAGCACGTACAGAGCGGTTTCCGTTGATCTATCCGCCCTGTATGCGTGCTGCTCGGAGTGTAATGGCACCTTCTCCAGTATCTCGGTTCTGATATAATTATCTACCATCTTCTCCAGTGTCTTCAGTAAGAAGGATGAGAGACAGATTGGTCTGAATGACTTCGATAGGGTCCATCTTTCCCACTTTGGGAATGAAGGTTACCCGTGCTCTCCTCCAGTTGCTCGGTATGTACCGGAGCGCCAGACTGAATCTTCTGGCTACTTTATTAATGAATGGCAGTAGTTCCGTTTGCCCTTTTTGTAAAAGGGCCGAAAATATACCGTCAATTCCTGGTGACTTAAATGGTTGGAAGGATTCAATTGACCATTTCACTCTTTGGGGAGTGCATATGGCTTTTGCTACTTCCAAGTCTTCTCGTTTGGCTCTGCCTGGTTCTTCCAGTGATCTGTCGGGTTCAAATGGTATGCTACCTGGAGAGTTCGTCTCCAGTAAGAGGTGAGCTTGTTGCTCTTTATCCTCTGTGTAGTTACTATTGTTCTTCTGAGTGACATTATGAAAGTGGAGTCGAAATTTCAACAGATCATCAAAATATTGCTCAAAATTTCGGAGTTCTAAAAAATTAATAAACTTTGAAAAACTGAAAACTATTCGGTATGGTGTGATCGTAAACTATTCCAAGAGGGTTGAAATCTGAGGAAAAGTAACATATTTTTGACAGTGCTGCGTTTGCGCTCGAGATCGAAAACTTGGATTGTCCATTCGGTCAACATTGAAAAAAGATCAGCAAAACAGCAGCAGAAACATCTGAGGTGACGCAAGGTGTTATGTTTATGGCGACTTGACTACACGAGGTGTTAAGAGCATTTGCTGTCACCCAGGCGACTTGGGTTCGATTCTCACTGTCGTCACGGAGCTAAACTGGTTCGTAATCCACTTTCACGTGAATTTTTGGTACCAAGTCACCATACTCGCACAATCTTCGCTTTTGAGGAATTTTCTCTGAAAACCTGGGAGATTCGTTAAAAAAAATAATTAAAAGTTCAATAACATTCATTTTGTGGTGTCATATAAGTAATTATATCATTGAAATTGGATAAGAAATCGTGCACTTGGTCCGAGACCATTTTCACGTATCCACTTCCTTCACTCTAGTCGTTATTCAGTAGTGACTATTATGATTTGAGTTGTTTGAAAATGCTGTTGAATAATTAGTTCAATACGTGGTTTGTCACAGAATACTGAACGAATGGCATGATGAGACAAAAATTACATAATTTGAATGCAAAATGTATATGTATTGAATGGCTCAAATGATTGATGCTCGCTGATGTAATAATATCCCTGTACTAAATGTCATCGTAATAGCAGTAATCAATATGTACATGTACAAGGCAATATACATGGTGCTGAAGACTGATTGAATCATTTTAGGATAATATTTTTTTGTATAGATTTCAATGTGTTATTTGAACTAAATACTGACTTCGAATTCACACATAAAATAGCTATTTGTGGTACAAGTAAAAAAATTGAAGTCTAAAATTCGGGTGTGATTTTTTCCAGAACGAGCGTAGCGAGTTCTGCATTTCACTGCAGGGTTTTAATCAAACTTTTCACAAGCATATAATCCAATATTTTGTGAAACGGTATATTTCATAAGTATATTTAAAATACAGCAGGCCCTTATGAAAAGTACTATAGAATCTCATCTACACCTCAGGTGATACTTTATTGATATTTCAATGTAACAAGTGGGCCAATTCATTACTTGTACTAGAATATCGACTTTTGTAGAAAATGGTTCAAATTTTCACGTTTTTTTGGTACAAAGATTTTTCACCAAGTGTTCATGTCCATAATGACTATCAGTATGACTTGATTAGAGAAAATTATTGAATGAATTCATTATTTATTGCGGAACAATTGAATAATACAAATCTGCAAGTTTATTATCACCTGAAACATTGGAAATGGATAATAATTGTTATAATATTGTTTCCAAATCTGAACAACTTTTCCTAAAACACATTTTTGATAATTTCGAAAAGTGTGTTGGCTCTGATTAGAACTCCTATTTTTTGTTTTCCACTCTACATATTTTGAAAATTCAAAATTTTGACAACCCGGAAGCGAGTTTCCTATAATGCTACATCTTTTATGAAGAGTCTATACTGACAATTGTATTGTGAACAAGTTTTTTATATGGTGTAAACTTTTTGAATCACTGTATATCAACCTGTTTGAGTGATGATACATGATACCAGGTGTAGGTACCTAACCGTATTCTTCAGATAAGCCCTAGTTTTCAGAGTTTCAAAAGTATGAGATTTGTACTTGGGGGGGGGGTGGATTCAAGAATTGGAAAAAAATCAATATTTCATACACCTCTATCACTTCCGGGTTCACCGGAATTTATAGAATTGGAAGTTTCAAATGGATCATCCAGTATTTTTTAATATTTTGGATTCTAGGGACGATTCTGAGTACGATCACCCCATTCCGAGAGAAAAAATGTACCCAGTTGATTTTTCAAAAGAATTTTAATTTTTGAATTTATATAGAGTGCGCTGGACGCATTTCAATCAAAGTGCTGATAGAAGAATATTATATACATTTTTTTTCGTATATAGTTGAGGACCTATGGCGATGTGAAATTTTTAATACCACTATTTCTTGAAAAAGTCAGTTTCTTCAAATGACATTTTTTGGAGAGGCATTCCATCGATAGTAATTTCCACGACAAATCCACTGATGGTTTCAAATTTAAAATCAGATGGATAAAAATCGTATATTTCATTAGTTGTTGAAAAATCATGAGGAAATTCAGTTGTGTCGCTCAACATGTATGTTGTTAGTATATAATTGAATAAAACTCGAACAGAAAACACTCATAATACCAAAATTAGTTAGAGAGAAGTTAATTTTCGAAGTGTATTCCGCCAACTTATTGATGTTTTCTTATAAACATTAAATTGTTCGGTAATTTTGACTTATCGTAAAACAACATCTAAAAAAAAAAACATCATCGGGATTAGCAGTGATATTCTGAACTATCCTTCATGTTCACACGAATACTGCTGCTCTGCATACTTAAAAGATATATTGCTATGTTTTCTGAAAATTCTCGTTGCTGACTAATTTGTTACAATTTCCCCAGTAGGAGCAGTGGGATTCTCTTCTATCAATGCTTTAAACACTGGTATTCGTCCCCTAATCAATAATAAAAGTTGGAGTTTTTCCACGACAGGAAAGTATTGAAAATATATATATACCAGTCAGCATAGGAAGTTCCTGCGTTCTTCCTCTTTGCAATCATGAATTATTTGCATGTCCAATTTAACATCCCTTGAATAAAACATGTTTGATGGAAAATTTGGTGACCCATGCAAAGCACACTAGGCATGAAAATGTATTGAGTTATTGAGATGGAAACAAATTCCTTACTTATCAGAGTTATTTTTGTTTCATTTTCGAAGAGTGTATCTGTTGGAATTATTTGATAAAAATGAGGATGAATCTAAAAAATTGAGGCAGCTCTCCTCGTTTCCGAAACTGAGTAGACATACTTACTTGGAGATGTTTGTGGATTCTAAAAAATATACAAATCATTTCATCAAGAATTTCAACATTTGAATCAGTTCAGAGCGAAGAAGCCCTCGAAATGTACTCATGTAATTTATTCGGTTGCAAAATAATGTATTCCTTTCGTTTTGATCGTAAACTTGAAGGTATAAATCCAAGTTTCGTTCAATTTTGCATACACAGCATATTTGAGTGAATTACAGAAATTTTCTTATCCTTTTTCAAAAATAATCAGTTTAATACGATTGTTATCCATTCTCATGAAAATTGGATTGTACGGTATGCCGTTTCGAAAGATGTTCTCAGTTCAGATAATTGACCTTTTCAAGAAACAGTGGTATTCAAAATTTCAAACCGTTATATGTACTCAACTAGGCGATGAAAAGTGTGTTTACTTTTTTTACTTTTCGTTCATGTTCATCATACTGACTGAAGTTCGTCTGCAATATCAAGCGTTTCTATTTTTTATCTAAAAGCTGTGTGATCGTATTCAGAATCATCTAGAATCCAAAAAAGGAAAATATACAAGTGTGTTCTTCTCAAGTCGGAGTCGTTTCCGGTGAAGCCGGAAGTGATAGGGCAGTATGAAAATAGTACATTGTTTACCGGGTAGGAAAAGCTTAACATTCCTGGGCGACTGTGAAGATTGCTAAGTCGAGGCGCAAGCCGAGACTTAGCAACACAGAGTCCAGGAATGTGGCTTTTCCTACGAGGTAAACATACTATTTTTCCGCAAATCGTTTAAAATTCGACAGATATTGATTGATTTAAAAAAAAAACGCGATAATTTTATTCCCAAATAAATGGTGCTTTGAAATTCCTAATAAAATTACTTGGGCTACTATGGAAACGTATTGAGGTTGAATTGTCAAACTTGACGTTTATAAATTTAATTGCTGGTGTTCTCGAAAGTAAAATGATAAGTGATGATGAAATTTCCATTCCTGGGACTCCTCCAGAGCTGGTTGAGGCAGTGAATACTGCTTCATTAGAATTATTGCCAAAGAAATCAAGAGAAAAGTACGAAAATGCATACAGACGTTTTATGGATTATCGCATGAGTAAAAATACGAGTTCTTTCTCAGAAAATGTTGTAATGGCATACTTCCTAGACCTTTGTTTAAAGATAAAATCTTCAACATTATGGGCCAATTATTCAATGCTGAAGTCAACCCTTGCAATTAAACACAATGTAGATATATCTACATACTCAAAACTTCGTTCTTTATTGAAACGGCAAGCTCAAGGTTATAGGGCAAAGAAATCTAAGATTTTAACGAAGGAAGAAATTGAAAAATTTATCCAGGAAGCTCCAGATAAAGAAAATTTAATGATTAAGGTAATTTACAAGGTTTTAATTTCTATTTAGATTATACCTTTATTTATTTTTTAGGTGGCTGTAATATTAGGTATTTCTGGGGCCTGTAGAATGGATGAGTTAGTCCGAATGACTGTACACGATATAGAAGACCTAGAATCTAAGCTTTTAATCAGCATACCTGATTCGAAAACCAACAAACCAAGATCATTTGTAATTAATCAGATCTACTTGAATGTTTATCGAAAGTATGTTTCGTTAAGACCAGAAAATATGAACAGTGACCGATTTTTCTTTAAATATCAAAGCGGAAAGGGTTTTAGACAAGTGGTAGGAATTCATCAATTTAGAAAAATGCCCAAAATAGTTGCTACTTATTTGAACTTGGTAAATCCGACAGAATATACTGGTCACTGCTTTCGTCGGTCTTCTGCAACAATATTGGTTGACTCTGGTGCCGACATAATTAGTTTAAAGAGGCATGGCGGATGGAAGTCATCAAAAGTTGCTGAAGGATATATCGAAGAATCGCTTAACAATAAGGTTGAGGTGGCAAATAAAATTTTCACAGTACAAAATATTCAACAAAATAACCCTACCACCCCGCATGTTGTCCAAAATGTTTCTCATAGTTCTAACAGTGTTCCTCCAATGTTCAATAATTGTACTAACTGTCAAATTACTGTAAATATAACAAATTGATCTCAAAAATGTATTCAGCAATGACTTGATGTTTTCAAAATATAAATTAATTCCTTATAAGCAATGTGTTTTCAATCATTTATGTAGTACACTAACAACTGTACGGAAATATCATTTCCTTACAGTAAGGAAATGACATTTCCTTACAGTAAGGAAGTCCTGACTTTTTCTTCAAGAAATTTTGACAGGAATGTCAAAATTTCCTAGCGATTTGCGGAAAATTGTTTTTTTTTTCATTCTTGAATTGAATACTCCCGCCAAGTTTGAAAACTATGGCTTGTTTAAAGAATACGTTGACTTCCGGTATATAATAATATGACGGGTAGTATCGCTATCTACTCAACATCCATCGTAGGAGCAACATACTTGATATACAACTGAGTTGGTTCTTAACCGTGCTTTGGATTGAAATTCTGCCACTGATGAGAAAATTAGTTGACGGAATATACAACCAAATCTGAAATGCCTCAAGGCATACAACCCTTCGTTTGGCAACACCGCATGCTAATGAGAATACATTTATCGGAGTTATCTGTCATTTTCAGCACCCTTGACGTTTTATCTGATGGCTCATATGCACGAACGAGATTAGAAACGGACCCGCATATTGCTCCCTAAATGTCTTCACATACGTGCTCACCCGTGTACGGAAACATCTCTACTCAGTCAACGAAATCTCTCACTAATGAACGGCACATTCAAGCCCTACTTGGTTTGCTATAGATATGTCTTGATGAACATTTCTCATAAAGTGTGTACAGGATAGTATTTTATTGTCATATTTTCCGTACCTACATATACAGGGTGTCCCAGAATTAAGGAGACAAACTCCGAGGGGGGGAATCCTCACTTCATTTTAAGGCTGAAAGTTTCAATAATCATATACCCTAAAATGAGTACTAACCGAGTTACAGGGTGTTGAAAGTGGCACAAAAAAATATATAAAATAAATAAAATATAACTCCATAACGGCTTAATTTCTCTTAATGAAATTTGGTATGTCACTTGACAGCATTCGGTTCCATATTTCAATGCAAATCATGTGTTTGTAACTTCAAACAGGAGCGTACGGTTGGTGGGTACCCCTACTCGCCCCTCCCCAACTTTCACTCCACTGGATTAATATCGATTTCGTCTTCTTTTTCTTAATCCCCATATTTCCTATACAAAAAAGGGAAACGTTTCGTAAATATCAACAGTTTTCGAAGTTGAATAAGTGGATGCGTATGTGATACAGATACTCATTAGTGATTATTTTTTTAGTGGCTATGTAAGTTTTAAATATCGGGAAATTCGGGAAAATCTTCGAAATAATTGAATTTATACTCATTGCAAGGTATGAAATATGTTGGTTATAATGTTATAAATAGTTACCTTCACATTCCTTTCAAAAATAGTGAAGATTTTGATACGCACGCACTAATTCAACTTCAAATATCTCGAAAACCGTTGATATTTGTGAAACGAAATGTATTCCTTTTTTGTATAAGAAATATTGGGGATTAAGAAAAAGAAGACGAAATCGATATTAATCCAGTGGCGAGAAAATTGGGAAGGGGTAAGTAGGGGTACCCACCTGCCGTACACCCCTATTTAGAGTTACACACAAAAATGATTTGCCTTGAAATATGAAACTGAATGCTGTCAAGTGAAATTCCAAATTTCATGAAGAAAAGTTAGGAAAATATATTTTTTTGTGTCACTTTCAACACCCTGCAACTCGGATAATACTCATTTTAGGGTATACGATTATTGGAACTTTAAGCCTTAAAATGAAGTGAGGATTCTACCCTCGGAGTTTGTTCCTTTTATTCTGGGACACCCTGTATAGGTTCAGTTACAGGGTGTTGAAAGTGGCACAAAAAATATATTTTCCAGAATCACTCCATAACGGCCTAACTTTTCTCGATGAAATTTGGTATGTCACTTGACAGCATTCAGTTTCATATTTCAAGGCAAATCATGTGTTTGTAACTCTAAACAGGGGCGTACGGCAGGTGGGTACCCCTAATCGCCCCGCCCTAAATTTCACGCCACTGGATTAATATCGATTTCGTCTTCTTTTTCTTAATCCCCAATATTTCTTATACAAAAAAGGATACGTTTCGTTTCATAAATATCAACGGTTATCGAGATATTTGATGTTGAATAAGTAGGTGCGTATGTGATACGGATACTCATTAGTGATTATTTTGTTAGTGGCTATTTAAGTTTTAAATATCGGGAAATTTTTGTGAACGAAATACCTCGTAAATGACAACAATCTTCGAAATATTTGATTTATACTGTATGAAATATGGTGGTTAAAATGTTATAAATAGTTACCGTCACATTCCTTTCAAAAATAGTAAAGATTTTGATACGCACGCACTTATTCAACTTCAAATATTACGAAAACCGTTGATATTTGTGAAACAAAATTCCTTTTTTGTATAGGAAATATTGGGGATCAAGAAAAAGAAGACGAAAACGATATTAATCCAGTGGCGTGAAAGTAGGGGAGGGGCGAATAGGGGTACCCACCTGCCGTACGCCCCTGTTTAGAGTTACAAACACATGATTTGCCTTGAAATATAAAACTGAATGCTATAAAGTGACATACCAAATTTCATGGAGAAAAATAAAGCCGTTATGGAGTTATTCTGGAAAATATATTTTTTTTTGTCACTTTCAACACCCTGTAACTCGGTTAATACTCATTTTAGGGTATATGATTATTGGAACTTTCAGCCTTAAAATGAAGTGAGGATTCTACCCTCGGAGTTTGACTCCTTTATTCTGGGACACCTGTATAGGTTCAGAACATTATGTTGTGGGATGATGGTCCTTGATGAAATAGTAAATGCATGAGTGTTTGACCGGTTAAAGGTTTTTTAATGCCGAGCCATATTAATTTTCTTGTTTATACTTAAACATTCAAATATGATAATCAAAAATGTTATTCAAACATTCATGTTATTCATTTAAAGTTACCTACTCCACATATTAAATGTTCAATCATGAAGTAGTATTTTAAAAATGAACAAGAAAAACGTCTTTTATATTTATTCTTTGACCACTTTGATGATATTATATTAGCTGACCGAAATTATTAGGTCTAAAAACTCAAAACTGTAAGTTTTTGACCGTTCTTTTCTTAAATAATAATTAGGTTCCGTATTATTTTGTTTTTAAAAAAAATTCTATTTGCACCTTTTAAGTATTCCAAGTACATAATAAAAGAAAATCATGTTTTTGTAAATGATAAATAGTTATTTACACGTCGAGAGCAATAAATAATTTTTGCACGAGTTGCATACAACATTTTTTCTACGTTCATGCAAAAATAAAAAAATTATGAAAAATTATGAATTAAGGTCCGGCACTAGGTGCAGGAAAATGTACAGCGCAACTTAAATAATTAATTTTTATTATCGATTTGCATTGAAACAGATTACTATCATCTATTTTTCCTACATTTTAAAACTTTCAATTCCATAATTGTCAGAATTAATTTTTGACCGACGTGTCTGTAACTACAGTTGCATTATTAAAATAGAAATCATAGTAGCCGTTAGCGCGTATGTTATCACGACGTGTGGTCATAGTACAGACAGTTTGCTCTATGCAGGTAGAAGTTTTAGAACAAAGCGGATCAGTTTGATTATGGTGGTATTCTCGGGAAGACATTATATGTTTAACTGTGGCTGCTAACATTGCCATATTGCCAATCACACAGAATATCTACTAAATATGTAGTGGGTTTGAACGTTTATGTTTGTCATGATGACAGCACGTTGAAGTAGAATGACAGATGAGTGCAATAAAAACTTTATTGCACTAGTGCAATAAAAAACATCTTTTTCCACTAAATATAGTTCAATAACGTTTTGCTTTTTGCATGAATGTAGAAAAAAAAAATTTTGAAACCATTTTCACTTTTTGAACAATGCATACAAATTGCAAGAAATAAAAATAAAAATCAACGTATTAAAAAATGTTACAGGACAACAAATAAACAAAAAATTGGGGACATTTTTTTTCCGCTGGGTATCATAGTCTTGACTTGATATTCCCCTTGGATTTTCATCTAAAACTCCGCCAGGAAATTGAGAATGGGAAAATCTCTATCTGTTGAATGGAACAACCAAGCAAGCGATGTTGAGCACGGTCGAGAATTCTTACTGAAAATATCCGTCTCAGTATGCATTCATCAATTCAAACAGTAACCGCTCACACGGTTGCTTGCCTTTCTGGTCGACACCACCCGACCTTGCACTAAAGTTGTCTTCCCGACTGGCCTGAACTGAATCATTGATAATTATAATGAGAAGAAAACGAAGAACAAACGTGTAAGTCTGGAAATCCAGAGGACTGCCAAGGCAGTAAAGCGTATTTACTCCCTGGTTTCCAGCACGTCATGTCCAAGCAAAAAAACACACAATGCTTATATACAAGCAGATGATTTTCCTAGCAATGTTATACTCCTGCCGTTTGATACACTACTTGAGTGTTCATGACGGAGTATCATTATTATTATTATTATCGTCTCAGCAGTGGAAGGTGTACTCGGTTGAACTCGTTTCGGGCGCTTATAGACGTCGACTCCATTCTGACATACGTAAACAGATGTATTACCTTTACGAATACTTCATCTTCAAAAGACTCCTAACCAGAAGCCTTAGCGGGACCTTTTCCACGAGCGCTGCCAGGGAAGAACTGGTTCCACAGGGATCCACGTTCAAATTACATAACGCCCAGTACCAGAACTCGTTTGTTCCACTCATAGACTGGATAGTGGCAGATTTATAGATTTTATTTTGGTCAGTATACCTTTTAGAGGACGATATTGCCGTATATTTCTTGATAATAATGCAGAATCAAAAAATCATCCAGGGTTCTTCATAAAATAAACAGTAATATTTATTTACAGATTGAGTGAAGAAGCCCTGAACAGATCTGATGAGGTTGAAGATCTTGGTGTTGTCTATGCCCTCTTATTAAAAATATAGATACCCTTGAACTTTTTTATTATAGCCTGATTACAAGTAAATTAGAATATGGATCACTGGCGTGGTTTGGAGAAAGCCAAACGACGCTTGGTGTAATTGAAAAGTTATAAACCTATTATCAATATTTCCTTATTTTAAATCACATGACACATATCCTGACTATCGCATAGTGAGATCATTATATTTAGGAAATAAGTTCAAAATACTATCGCTAGAGAAATGCCGCAAATGTGCCTTTTGTTATTTCTTTATAAAATTATTAATAACAAAATCAATTCCTCAGAACTGTCGCTGATACGATTGAATGTCCCACCCAGAAGAACTCGTTCATCCATGTATCGTCTGGCAAACGAATGTAATATTTTTATAGATTTAGTCAGAATATCACAAGACCATGACAAATATCCGACTATTATTTTCTTCATAATTTTACCGCGAGTACTTTGTATTTTGACAATTAAATGAGACCATATGCATATTAATAATCAGAATAACTCCCGACAGCTTTACCTGGAGGGAGTTATTCTACGATTATTAATGTTTATATGGTCGAATTGAATTATCTCAAAATACAAGTTACTCGAGATGAATAAAAGAAAATAATATTCTATATTTGTCATGGTCGAGTGAAATTCAGGAAGAGTATTTCATAAACATCATGAAAACATTCATATGCACATTCATATATGCTCCAAAAACGACATAAATTCTCTCTAGACAGACTATTACTCCTTTTTGGTGCTTTCTGGGATGGATTAACCGAAAACGAGACATTTCAATTTTGAGTTATGTCAAACTTGACACTTTTCTTTGTTTGTTTATATAATATCCGCGTGTTTACCTGAATTATCGTGTTCACTTGAATATCCGCTCATATTGCATGTCATGTGACTTCAATCACGCAATTTCATAGGTGCAGACATGTGTGAATGAAATAGTCGCTGTAATTTGCTACTAACAAATTTTCGGGGGTAATACCACGAGTGGTCGCAATATTAACGATAATTCTGTCAGAAATCAACGAGATCAAATTGCTTGGTAACACCACGAGTGACAGATTTCTGACAGAATTATCGATTGTATTGTCAGCACGAGTCGTATTTATTGAGATAATTTCACGAACCAACCAAGTTATTATTTGAAATTTGATCGAGTAAACAAAGTGAATTCTTCAATAGTTGCAACTAATGAATAATAAACATGAAGTCTGTCAACGTGACGTTTATGTCATATTAGATTACAAGATGTATCATTGCTGTTTATATTTGTGGTTGACTTGACGACGTGGTCTTTCCGGATCGGAAAGAAAGGAAGCGAAAGGAAGCGTGTACTTTCGCGAAATCCCATTCTGATTGGTCCTCATATCAGGAGACGCGACTTTCATATAGTGAGTGAATATTTATCGACATAGTGTTGTACCACAGCGGACTTAATCTCCCGAGTCGTGGTGAGAAAATCGGCAACACTGCATGGAAATCAATTTGACGTCCTACTCATCAATTCTTTAATTTAAATTTCTCGACTTATTCGGAAAACTAAGAAAAAAAACACAGGAGAATGAATTTTTATAGAAAATAACGACGATTAATGTAATTATTTAATTTTTTTCTACACAAACTGAAATCGCAATACATTCAATTTCTTAGATATGGGAAATCTGTCAAGTTTGCTTTTTCCATGCCTTAAAATTCACATTTCGCAAGATTTTCTTCAACTTTTTTTCTGATTCTGATATGTGCAGAAACCACATAGATGATCCACGTCCCGGGAGATTAGGTCGGCTGTGGTTGTACGTATTATCCAAGATGGATAGAAACCCTGGGGCGTTCATTTATACCTGTGAAATCGGCCTACCAAAACTGTTAAGGTACGGCCTACGTGATTCTTCATATTTTATTAGATCGGATTAGCTTCACGATCGTTCGTAGATGGCGGTAAAGTCATTACAGATTGATAAATGAATACTTGTCATGATGACGTTGGACAATTGTCATTGTCATAACATGTTTACATTTCGTATTTATTCAATTTTGTTAAAAAATACGACATAACATGTTTAACGTGCTTATTTCATCAAAAATCAGAACAGTAATTTTAAATTAACTAGTTGGATATGTGATATGTACGGGATATTTAAACAATGATACTAACCTTAGATCTTTCATACAAACGCAGCCATGTCCAAGTACAAACTTGAAAAAACATTATGCACTACAAATACAAGAATTACAGAAAACTCAATCTATCTATCTATCTATCTATTGAGCATTATACCTAACTGTGGGCAGGCCAGGAATGGCGCTTTCCTACACACATATATTTTCAAATTCCACTCTTCTTTCCACTTCTCTTAATGGGGAGTTAGTTCACGCTGTATATTCCAAATACAATCAAATGAGAAAATATATTGTATTTACTAATGCGTGAAACTATCAATTTGAGCCATCACTCAAAAACAATCTCGAAGTTCTCTTCCACTAAAGTGATTCAATTATTATAATTAGTTTCCTTCGTTAGAAGGATTCTCATTTCATCTCGCTATATGGGGTGGCTTTCTGTCACTGTTATTATTTTACTAATTCAAATGGAATGTGGTTATAAAACGTTCATGAGATAGAGCACTGTTTGAACCCTTCCTCCACTCTTCCTTCCTCGTGTTCTTAGTTCTTTACGATACGGTTTTTTTTCTACATATAAGAGACAGAGTTGATCATCCTTAAATCAATCGAATGCGAAACATCACTATTTTTTCTTCCATACCGCCATAATCGGTTCATGATGGAAATTTTCAAAACAATAAATGAAATTTCTTTTAAATGATCCCAAAAGGTGAGGAATCAGTCATTCATCTGTTGAATTATCTCAACAGGTCAGTGTTTGGACAAAAAAGGTAATTCCTCTATCATACTATACCACGATTGAGAGTATTTCATTTTAGATGAATTAGATACCCCAAAGCAAACCGTATCTCACCTTTCGGAGTTTCCAATTCTTTTATTTGCGAAAATTCTTGATAAGGGGGCATCTTTTTTGCGAATTAAGCAAACTCATTTAATTTTATGCAAACTCATTTTATTTCGTGAACCACTAATTTGAACAGAATTCGTTGAAATTGCCGGAGAGCATCAAATGAATTGAACGAATAAATGACTTTTTGAACTTTTTTTTCAATATTGGTGTGTGGTGTGTGGAATTCATTTTTATGACAAGATTGCATCTGATGTGAGCATTTTTTAGAATATTTTGGAACTGTTTTTTTCAAGCCAAGCAACATCACATCACTCATCCTATGTCGCAAATCAATAAAGTTTTAATATTCTATAAAGCACGGAAAAAAAGATTTCTGGAGTTTCAAATAACTCCAATATGGACTAGATGGAAATCCAGCAATTTCGTAGAATCATGCACAGAAAATATTGAGCCCCTGTATATCTTTTTCAATAAATGCTTGAGCCTTGGCATTTTTCCGACGGAATGATAACCAGCCCAAGTTCTCCCAGATTTCAAATCAGGAGGAGAGTACCAACTTGAAAATATTTGGTGAATCAATATGGTAAACTGTTCGAATCAATTTTGGGTGGAAAATTTTTCCTTTGTTAAAAATGAAATAACACCCATCAGCATAACTTCTTCAAAAAACATCAATGTTAACTGAGGCTGGTGACACACCAAAAACGTTTCAGACTAATTTATGTAAAAGTTGTTTTTCCTTCACGAATTATATGAAGTGACACACACTGGTACGGCAAAACAGGGAAACACCTTCAGGCTCTTCAGAACTGCTCGAAACAAACTGGTTTTGAATGAATCTGTTTTGTGTGATTCGTGTATTCCAAAATCTTTTTTCTTTCATCATTTCGAATATTATTATTGTCAAGTTAACAGACTAGATTGTAGATTATAGATTGTAGGGGGGGTCGCACGGGCTGTGCAGCCTCACAATCATTTCGACCTATAAGTTCTTTTGCGCGTGACCCTTGATTTATTCGAAGCACAGGATTCAGAGACTTCTTGTGGAGTTTATCAGTTTCCTGGGAGCTCCTGATGTCGGGGCTCAACAGACTAGCCCTGATCATAGAATAATGTAGTTATCTTCATTAGCGTGATCGAAGTACTCTTCTTGACTCATCAACTGATTGAAAAATCCAAAAGCCGTCCAAAAATTCATGTCCTTCTCATGATGAGAAATTTAAAGATAGACCCCTCTTTTGGAGCAGCTCTCTCGGTATGCGTAGAGTGAGTAGAAATTGATTGTAGAGCAGACAAGACCTCAAAAACATTTTGGGTTATTGGAGCTGACTTGAATGCTGTAGTTCCTTTAATTCCACAATGTGGAAATGTGTGAAATTATTGAAGTAGTTTGACGAAGTACAAGAGATTTAAATTTTTATCCTAACAAAGAAGTGAAATTCTATGTGAATCATCAAGCGGATGTGTTTCCTCTGTGGATTTGGCCGGAAGTATTTTTGGCAATGAACCTCACATGGTTTTCGCATGGAAGGATAATGCTACAAGTAATACCGAGCCATGAACTATAGGATTTCATTGGTATGGATATTGCTGGCATAAATACGCTAGCAACTGTGAGATATGCCTTTCTACAGGATATGCTTGGGTTCTATTCTCAATCAGTTCAATGGCTTCCTAGAATTTCTGTAAATTCAAACAAGAAAGGAAACGCTCTCAAACTTCGAAAACTCGTTCTACAGTATTCCTTGCTCGATTCTGTGATCGATTATATCTAACTGTGCAACGATATAGAATATTACCAAATAAAGTCCAACTCTTCCTCCAAGAACATTTCAGTTTGGAGTATCTTCACAAGAGTATGATACTGGATGGAGCCTGTACAGTCATCAGGGTTGAACCTATGCATGGGGTGTTCTTTGAGTCGGAGACAAATGGATTCATAATGGCCTGCCAAAATGGAGTCTTCAACACATTGGTCTACCGTTGCCGCGTGATGGGTATACTGTACTATAGTGTACTAGGTACTACGGTATAAACGAGTTACTGGTGTTACCTCACTCTCCGGAGATATTGGGTTCGTTGTGGAGAACAACAGGTGCCGAATGTATTGGAACTACTCGCTTTCCACCCCCAGGAAAATACAAGCCAATAAGTCTGATGTTGACCTTGTCGACTATCAAAGTAAGACGATGTTCGTCATAGAGTTTTCGGCTCCTGACTTCTGTTAAAATGGTTGTTCTGATAATTGGGTCCTCAAGTAGCATTCGTTTCTTTCAAACCTGAAAAATCATTCCGGCATGTCGCTAGCTGGACGAAGCAGATTAGTATCATCCTCGGTTGATTTCGGCTGCTCAGTTCACACGATTTCCGGACCCGATAGCTGCTTAGTTTGGGGAGTAATTATTATTCTTCTTCAGGATTATTTGAAGAGGAAAAAAAAGTGAAATCTAGTATTCTATTATGCACTGATCTCTGAAGGAAACGCAAGTATGTTAGTAGTGTGCCAAATAATCTGTAACATATCTCATTGTGTGTTACGATTTCAAAATTGTACCACAGATAGAACTATTTTTTGACTAAAGAGGATGAATTAAATCAAATTCGAAACTTAGGCAAATACTTCCTTGAATGGGTCTTGGTGGCGCGCAGGTAGTCACCTCATTTGCTATGCCAAGGTACGCGGATTCGAATCGCTGCGCCGTCACCGGCCTCGTGTATGGCATCAGACGTTCAAAGGTAAGGGCTGCATTTCCCCTAGCTCACACAAGTCTCTCGAGTACTTCTGAGGGTTGCTCGTAGGGGGGCAGCCGGTTGATGGAAATATCAATTTTAAAACAACATATTGATCGCTTGATCCCAATACTAACTGACTCCTGGAATGAAAATTATTGGTATACAATTATTTTGCATATTATACTATTTCCATTGACTACAATCATAATCTTCATAATACTCATGAATGAGAAGTGGGGTCTTTCCATGACCTCAAAATATATTCTCACCTCTGTTCTACTATCACATTTTTAATACGATCGGCGCCGTCTCAGTGCTCAAAAACCGAGTGCCCTAGGACTATAATGTATTTTATTATATCTAAGCCCTTTCTTGATAGATCTTTTCCCAAAAACAATTTGAGTCTCACCACGGATTTTTTGGTAAACAGTTTTTCTATAACTAAACAACTGCCTAATTTCATACTGCTACAATTAATTTTTCAATTCTGGCTGGAATTTTTATTCGGGAAGATTGAATATAAAATAGTTATTAAATTTATGTACCAAGGGCGTAAAGTAGGCGTTTATGGACTGCGGCGTGGATAATCACACGCCGAAGGCCATAAACGTATTTTTCGCACGTGATACATACAAAATTTTATGCACTAGCGGTTTTATAGCGCGAAATCACAAATACTGACATGAATCCCAATGGTCCACACTTTTCATACATTATGTATACTCGTACAATAATCAAGAGTAATGTATTATGGAGAATGAAACTATAGTAGCTGAGAGCTATATTGTCAAAATATTTACAAGTAAATATTTTTGACCCTATAAATCGGCAAGACAGTTCACAAAGTCATATTTTCTTTGGTTCAGAAGTATCAATTTTATTAATACTGGAGGAATTTACCATGTGGAGTCAAAAACCCTGGTTGGGAATCCATGCATCTAAATCGGCTGTATTTTGAATATTCAGACTTATGACTTAATTACACGTTGAAAAAATGTCGATTATGAAGAAATGTTTGGAAGATCATTTCTCTATTGAACTGAAGTAGTTCTGGTTCGTGTTAGATTTTGCTTGAAATGATGTGCAACTATGGACAATTTGAGAATTTTGTGTACTTTACGGCCCGCGGGCCGAATGCGCCCGCAGCACTAAAGTGCCACTTTACGCTCGCTGAACCGAGCGGTGAAGTATAATTTACCGCCCGCTAGTGCATAAAAATAATTAAGACGAAATATTCATAGTCTTCAGAATAGAGCGCAAATTATGCTAGTGTTAACAAACTTCTATACTATGATGCCTGCTCCCCTCTGTATGAAAGTGAAATTGTTAAAGCCTCTTCCCGTAAACAAAATGAGGCAATCGTTTTGATTGCTTTCCAGTATAAGTACATGTAAATCATAAAGGGTTGAAAACATGTTGAGAAGTTTTGAGGAAATCAGGTTTTGTGTGTGTAACTACTTCCCATGTTTTATGCAACATGAAGGAAATAGAATTTAGGATTGTTTGATGCGCGCTATCCTCACTGAAAATACCCTGTACTTGGGAAACCACGGCAGATTTGACGTGGAAATGGATCCAGGTAGCTACCAAATTTTCAGGAGTAGGTCGGTAGCTGTTAATTCATTCATTAAGCTCTTTACAAGCATTTGGGCTGATTTCATGAGCTATTTCTGACAATATCCGAAAAAAAATTGTTGTTTCAAACCATTATTCAAAACACTCCTTTCTGCATGGGTTTACGTTCGCAAACTGATCATTTTCCACAATAACTGAAATATGTCGTAAGTGTGCCGTAAAGTAATGATTCTCTGCTGGAAAGTTTTTGTGAAAAAGCACTTTGCTCACGTGGAACAATATTTTTCCTAAACGTCAATCGTAAAATATTCATAAAGTTTTCCTGTTTCGTTCCTTTCCAAAAAATAAAATTGTACTAGAATATATAGTGACACTTCTGAAATCAGAAATATTTCACCGTAACTGAGAGAACTATTTACCAATATATTAGTATTATTTTTAGCAAAAAGTATATTGTAGAGGAAGTTTAGTGTGTAACACGTGTAGAAATGCAATTTTTCTCTCAGACGAGCAAGAGCCGCAACATTTTGAAACTCATGAGAAATTAATACCTTCGATAACATCAACCGGAAAAATGAGGTTCGAAGAATGAATCGAAGTTCAATGTTAGAAATAATTCTTTGTAATCTTATTAAAATGGTTACTTACAGTTCAGACCAAAATAATTTTTTTGAAGTAGTTTGGAAAATATTAAAATCAGATTATTTTCGGAAAGATGGAAGGATATAAATACAGAACTGTAACTTTTTTAGAAGGGGTGAAACGTGACAAAATTAGTTTTTAGCAGTATTATCGACAAGTGTTTACTCCAGGCAAGGGGTTTTCAACCTATTCCAGAATCTCATTTAACACGGAATATTTATTGAACCTGGTGGATAGACTTTTTTGAAGACATGACTTTTTTGACAGAAGTCTAATTTTCTGATAGGAACATTGAAATACAATTAGTAGTAACACTCGGGAGAAACTTTTCCCACGGGACCACCTCAAAATATCGTAGAAATATTTCAAAAAACTGCACATATTTCAACCAGAAAAACTGAGAATTGTTTTCAAGTCACAAATAAGGTTTGAAAATATGAAAATAAGATAGCAAAATCGAATGGAATATACTCAATTACATCATAAAGTGTATTCAAATAACAAGTTGAAACGATTTTTCCGTGAACTTCACAACAGCGTACCTACTGCTACAAATTTTCCCAAAAAGGAACTAATTATCCACTAAGAGTCAATATTACATTGTTAAAGTGACATCGTTCTTATTGAATGGCTAATATACCAATTAAGTTGCGTTAATCACTAAAATAATGAATTATTCTCATATTCACTACTTTTCAGCTACTTTCCATCTGAATACCGAAAATATGTGTTCTGAATTTTCAGCACGTATTCACATAAATCTGCCTAGGCAGACAGTGAGTTCCGCAACTATGATATTTTATGTGAAATATTTTTACGACAATTTGTTTTATTTTCACATCATTTAAATGCATGCATGCTGTACTAACCTCTTTCATTTTCCTGTTAGATTGTAGATATATTCATTTCACGAAATCTTCATCAGCACAGACTGTTCATTTAAGGTACTGTAAGTTTGATCTATATATTCTTTGTTGTGAAATAGATGCGATGGTGGAGTATTTGTATTATTTCTCGACAAAAAAATGGTTCTTGAAAAACAATCACCAGATACTTACACTCACTGTTAATCCAGTACGATTGGGTTTTGAGACAAGAATCGATTGTAGCACCACCAAACGTGGTATGCTAGTAATTGGAACCATGATTAACACGAAAAAAAATTGTTTACCAAAATTCCAGGGGTGGAACATATATTTTTTTCGTTTAAAAATATATGAAAAGATTTTTGCTGAAATCTTAGAAAGTATACGATTTATCGGAAAAATAACTCAAGAGAGTGAAAAAAATTTAATTTTACACAAAGATTATTCCTAGTAATTCCTTATGAAATGAGCTCGTTTTCTCAGAAAACGTGATTGAACGCCGACATCAAATTTCAGGGTCACCCTTACCCGCCGCTGAAAGTTCTGACGGAGCCCAATATTTGATTGGTCATAACTCTGCTAAAAATGATTGGAGAAGTAAAAGGAAAAGTTCTTATCGTTTCTGAAGACACCCACCTTCTCATGCAAATATAATATGTGTTTTTTCGCACTTTACGAAGATGTTTGCGGATGATCCGAAAATCATTAATAATTTAGTAAGTATGGAATTATTATATTGAAGCACCATACCCTCTTTGGACTATATGCAACAATTTCAAAGTAGTGTGACAGGTCCCACTTATACATGCCAAAAAAAAACTTTGTTTTACTCCTGCCTCATTTTCAACCTGCCTATATATATAAATCTTGACAATTTTTTTGGGGCAGCAGCAAAACGCAAGTGTACTCTTATAACATTATATTTCCAATATTTCGACAGTGGTTACTGTCATCATCAGGGAGCTACAAAAATGGATGAAACTATGGTAAAATGGTGAGGATGGTTTTATTCTTGTTTAATTTTTCAACATCGTTGTTAAGCGACCAATCTCACTAACTTTGTAAGTATTGGGCTCTCATCCTCATATATATATATATATATTTGATAACACTATTGTGAAGTGCATGCAAACCTCAGGCTTGAAATCACACACTTAATTTTTTGTGTAGGATGTGTATGAACGATTATTTTCAACATTTACTGAAGAAATGGCCGGGATTATGGGTGAGTTGAAAACTGAGGCAGCAGCAAAACCCAGTTTTTTCTTTTGCATGTATAAGTGAGACTTGTCTCACTAGTCTTAAATCGTTGCATATGGTCCAAAGAGGGTACTTATTCCTGCTTCAGTATAATTATTTCAAATCAACTAAAATACCCATGACTTTCGGATCCTAAGTAAATATTGTAGAAGGGTTATGCGAAGTGGGACAAAACACATTTTAGGTAATCAGATACTCACATGTTATAATTGCAAGAGGGAGTAGAAGTCTTCAGGAACGGTAATGCACTTTTTCTTTTCCTTCTATTATAATTTTCAGCAAAGTTATGACAAATCTAATTTTCAGCCCTGCCTGAACTTGCAGTGGCGGTTTAGCGCGAGCATGAAATGTGACGTAGGCGTTAAACCACGTTTTCTGAGAGAACGAGCGTTTGTCAGAAGGTATTATTGAAAATCATTTTTGTGAAGAATTGAATTATCTCTCAACCCATCGAAATCGTTTTTTGATAAATCCTATAGTTTCTGAAATAACAACAAAATATATATATATATATATTTTCAAATGAATTTTTTTTTATGTTCCACCCCTGATTTTTTGATAAACAATTTTTTGTCTAATTATACATGATGTCGAGATGTCATGCTCCGAGTTTCAGAGTGCTACAATTCATTCTTCAGTTTCTGCTCGAGTTTTTTTGTCGTTACTGGATTATGTCACAACTGTTGGTATTCCTGCTGGGTCGTGGCGCATGGTAGACCGAGAGCCAACAACAAAAACACGTAAGCTCCTTATTTTTGAGAAGTTAGCCAGAGTGTTATGAATAACTAGGCAGGGCAACTATGGCGGCACTCGGGCGATGCGATGCTCAGCTTCAAATCAGTATGGCGTCTACTTCAGGACACCAAATCAGTATGGCGTCTACTTCAGGACACCAAATCATTATGGCATGGTCATCATGGGTGATGAGAGATTCTTTTTCTACCTTTGGTGAAAAAATCAGCTTTGTGTTCGTTTTCCAAGAGGGTTAAATTACACTTCATCGCTATGGCATACAATTCCTTCATACTTTGGATAGGTAATGTAAACTATATTATAAAAATTGACTTGGGCTCATTCTACAAAGGCATAGCTATTTTTAAACCTTTCAAAAAATTGCGCAACGCAACGTCGATACCTGAGGGCCGCCAGACTCCTGCCCAGTTAATCATAACACTGTCTAATTTCTCAGAGAGTTATAGCTTTTAGCTAATCATACAGCTTGGTCAATCTAGCTGTGCATGTGAGACGCGTCAACAGAGATAGTCACTGTCCACTTCCAACTTTTATTGAGAATGATGAGGACTTCACCGACTGTTCCGCGCACCCACTATTCAGACACATAGCTAGATTTGCCAAGCTGTACGTGATTTTTATTGTTGGCTCTCAGTCTATTGGTAATGTGCTAGCTTATTATTCCAAGGTACGTGGGTTCGATTTCTCACACGGTCATCGTTCTCGTGCATAGCATCACACGTTAAAAAGTGAGGGCTGCGTCTTTCCTAGCTCGCAGAAGTCTTTCGATAATTTCTGACGATTGTTCGTTAGGGTTATGGTGGTTGGCAATGTTAACAATTTTAACAATTTTTTTCAAATTACATTTGCTTCTCAAACCCTTCTCTCATATTATATATGGATCTGGAACTCTGACACTATATTCACCTCAAAATGAAGATTTGGTGGGAACAATCTCATGTTTGTTCACAGCTTCATGGATGATGCTAGCTTTTGAACTAGTAATTTGAACAACGGTAACAACCAAGTCAGTGCTGCTTAGTAATCATCACTAGGAGCAAGTGGGACCGTGGTGGTCGTGATGGTAGAGCGTTCGGTCTATGGAGCGGGTTCAAATCCTTGCACGGTCACCAGACCCGTGCATGGCATCACACAATAAATGGGAAGGGACACATTTTTCCTAGCTCGCACAAGTCTTTGGAGACTTCTGAGGGTTGCTCGTGAGTGTGGCTGGTTGACGAAAAGAACAAATTTTGAGCAAGTACTGCTCTGAGAATATTTCGCGTATATTCACAAAATAATTTCATTGTGGTCTCTCTTGGTTCAGACATAATAAACAATTAATAAACAATCAACAACGGCCATGATTATCTATCTGCAAACTTGGCATTACGAAAATGTTAAAATTCGAAATAAAATTGAACCAAACTTACATAAAACCTGTACAAAATGGAAAATGTTCTATTTATTTTCTGGCATGAAACTTGCCTACAGGATTGCGTAGTTATTACATATTTCTTGCAGTCCACTGTAACATGAAACTTGCAACAAACTGGCACATTAAAAAGTTTATTGCTCAAAAACGAAAAATTATTAAATGTTCATTCCAACTTCTGCTTTGCATCGAGCATCGATATGGATTCCTTGTTAGGAAACCTCTGAAAGTGTGACTTCGGCTTATGAAGCAGAAGAACATGGAGACAGTATGCAGGTGAGTTACACTAGTAACATTGCAAAAGTATCTGTCAAATGTGATTCAATTTTAGTAGCGGTTTCATCCAGAGCCTGTACGTCTCAAATTCTATCTTGTTCATTATTGTAGTGCAGGGTATATCGATATTGTCCAAATTCATTTATTTTTGTTATCACATTATCGAGCACATTACCAACATAAAAATGTCTATAGCATATAGGTGTTCCTTTGGGGAGTATGGGGCAGAGTGGGAGGTAGAGTATAGAGCGTTTTGATATATCTAGACAAGTGACATATTTTCTGCTTATTTTTTTGTGCTGGATCTGATGGATACTAAAACAAGGGGATTTATTTCCTATAAGAAAATAGTATAATTTACAATGAGAATGAAATGACATACATTTCCCACGAGTAGGTCTATGAAATTTAGTACAATAGTTCATATACCTAGTAGTAGGGTAATGGATGATTTCATGGAAATTGTACACTATACTTTTTCTACGACCATCTGAATCATAAACAAATCTGTAATATTTTTAATAACACTTTTTATCAGAAACTTTCTTGCCGTTATGATTCCTATAATACATACAATCTAAAAATGGAATCACTAATCGATTCCATAAAAAAGGTGGTTTATTTGGGATTGAACCCTCACACCACTTCCGAAACCCGAATGTTAGCTCACTCAGCACTCGCTGCTACGAGCTCACATAATAATATGATGAAATCAGCTGCTATAGAAAGTCCTGGCATATTGTCATCAATCTTTATATTGAAATTAGCGGTGTCAATGTCATTTCATGCTCACTAATACTACTCATTTTCGATTACTTATTTTTTTTCAAACGAATTTGGTAAATACTGATGTGAAATGTCAAATTATTATAAAGAGTTTAACAAACTTGATTCGATCTTATTTTATTTAATTCGTTAATACCTATAATGACAATCTAGTAGTTCATGAAAGTCGTGGGAAATGAAATATCCTGAACTGAAATGATCATTACAGTACAGCTGGCGATTCAGAAATAAAAAAGTGTATACAATCGGCCTACCTCCTAGATCGATGAAGCGCATAAAATGGGCATATTTCTATGTGGTCGTAGAAAAAGTTATATACGTTATTGTAGACAAGTACAAACAGAAGGTTATTTTCATTTATAACGTTAAGTTAAATGAATGAGCAGCAGTGAATAATAAAAATGATTTGTAGAACAGAACAGAAATCACAGAAAAAAATCGTATTTGGTGTATCGATTATCATCTTCTGATCAGCATTGGTTCTTATTCTTCATGTGCGACATTGAGACGTTTCGGGTCTTCAAATTTCTTTCACATACACATACACATACATTTCTAATATTTTTGCAGCTGAATTGTGGTGTAGAACAATAATTGCCCCTGCATGTACATCACACCAATTACAGAATCACTTCAGGGGCTGCTTCTGATGTCATTTTAGTGGGCAGCAGTAAATTCCCATCTTTTTGTGTTCAACCCCACTTCTCAGGTGATATTGTTTCACCTACCAACAACTATATTTGGTGGTAATATCTAGACGAGTGCTGTGCTGCATTGTCTAAAGTGTGGGGAAGGAATTCTAATTTGTCACTTTTTTTCTTGAGACACTTCATCCAGAGAATATTTACTATTTCTCTTGTAGTATTGGAACAAAAATTGAGTTTCTTAAGTTTTCCTCAATTCTTTATTTCTTTGTTGAAAGTTGGTATGACTTCCTCCAAAGAAGAACTAGTGCTGCCACAACTAAGGCTATGACCCAACAGAATGTAGTTGTCAACGTTCAAATGCCGCCATTGGAAGAATATCATTGAATACATTATCCGATTAGTTTGTCCTATTTATGGTTTTAACAATACACCACTTCCTTCAATAGAAAAAGGTCAGAAATATGCCCTGTATCCTGACAATTGCAGATTTGAAATCTTGAGGCATCTCAATTTGGGTGTTGAGGATTGAAGTGTCTATGTCACCACAAGCTTGTATATTTCCAAAATTTGAATCAGCTGGTTTTTGTTTTCGGAGTTAGTAAGGAGTCATTCTTGATTGCCGCACACCGGGTAGGCACTTTTCGTAATCCAGAAGTTGAGGCACAAAATATTTGTATCACCGTGAGTGTTCAGATTCAAAATGCTATTGAATGTATAACACATAGACATCGTATACTTACATCATTTAGGATCTGCAAGATTTTTTTCTATTTCACTGTATGAGGTAAGTAACCATTTATTAATTATGAAGGTCTTAACATTCACATAACTATAGGTATTCAATAATATAACTTTCAGTATGAAGCTGACTTGACTGCTTTTATCTCTTATTCAAAACAAAAGTATCGCTGTTCATTGCTGATTGTTGAAGGACGTAATCACTTCCTTTCATTTTAATTCCGAAAATGTAACGATTATGGCTTTCAACCACTCCTTGCCAACTAATTTTTGCAGAACAGTTCTGGGCATTCGCAAAGCATATAATCTGTAGTTTCAGCAAAGTTCTCGGAATAGCGGTAACTTTCATTCTCAGATTCGTCAATTTTCTTGAGGTGATACCTCAGAGGTCAGTCTCCAGTGAGAAATCCCGTTACCAATTTCAGGTCAATTCCAGTGAGATTTTATTTCATCTATCGGTTACCCAGTTTCAACATAATTTTTTCAAATGGGTTTTGAAGACTCCACAGAAAGGTTATGGGCCGGAAAATTGTGTTTGGCAAGATAGTTGGGTTCCTCCCTCGCACCCACACCAAAGTAACCTGGTCGTTTTCTGCCAGTTGACTCAGAGATTGTTTTGCAGTCCCGAGTTAGCTTGGACTTCATCAGAGCTTGCAGTGCTGCTTGTCCATTATATATTTTTACCCTCTGGCTGCCCAAAGCACTCCCAGGCACATATCTCTCTATAGCATGTACTTATTGAAATATGGTTCAGGTGCTACCAAGGGGTCCTGGGAGCCAGAAACTCAGCACTGTAATATCCACTTCAGTTCTTCCATCCATCTTGGTTCCAACCGATGCATCCCTTCTGAGTTGGGGTCCGTTGCCTGTGCAAGGTCGTTTCTGACCACTTCAAACTGCATTTTAACATGGGAAATATGTGCATTCAAGTTAACTGTTTGGCTCAGACTGAATGACGGAAGATTTAGAACTACCTGCATTAGGGCATGTAAATGATGCCACTGTGAGTCCCAGTTAAGCTAACCACTACACTTTCTACAGCCTGACTTGTGCCGCAGTTTGTTGCATATTTGGCTACCATATCAATAGGTTAGGTGACAATTTTTGGTATCAGACCCTACGTCCCATCAAAGACACTGCTGCATATCCAGCTTGCCGGTATAGCTCTGTCAAGTGTGGGGTTATCTGTTTTTGCTCAGATATTCAACTTCTTTGGAAATTTCAGCTGGATTCCATTCAGAGCTGGGAGTTTAAGTTCGTACTGTCGCCTCCGAGTGAATGGAGCCATTACTGTTTTGATAGGATTGACATTGAGTCCCTCCTTTGCACACTAGCTCCTGCTTGTGTTTGAGGCTACTACACTACGTTATGTCTGTCCCTAGCGATGACAACCGGGTCATCCATCGCTCGTACTCTTGAGTCATGAAACTATCGTAAAGTGTAGCTCCACTGTGCGATCTTCGACAACCAGAGATCACAGAACTACAGTACCCCTTGAAGACAATAGTAACCGCACTGCTCAGCATTGATTGTATCCATCTGATCAGTGAGGCTTTTATGTTTCTCTCATCTAGTGATCTGGTTATGGAGGCATGTGAGGTTTTGTTGAAAGCACCCTCTATGACGATGGAGGCACAAAAAGCTATTTTTTAACACGTATGGCTATGTTCAACCAGGCATTGCAGAGCATTAACTGTGTGTGGATTCAGCTGATGCTTGATGAACCAACTGAATCTTACAAAGCAAGATGGTGAGACTTATGGGGAGGTTAAACTTTGATTTGTCCATCGGGCTTCTCCAAGTCTTGGATACAAACACCACCACAGTCTCTCTCTAAGCTTGCGCGGTATGTAACCATAGATGAAGCTGCCCTCAAATAGTCGCTTCAAGAAGGACTCTTTATTATTTCAAGGTCATGTTGCATTAATACGGAAAATTATCCGTCTTCTCCTGGTGATAAAGCTTCTGATAGCCCATTTGATTACTTGAGCTGTGAAAATTTTCTCAGCTATGCTTAAAACTAAATAGTGCTATTGAGAAACTTCGGTAGCGTCTTCTATAAATGTAAGCTGTTCATTTACTTCCAAAAATTTGGTTGATGGGAAGTTATTATTTGTGATGAAAATATGTATATTTGCATCTATAATAACCACTGTAACTTTTTTTCTCAAAAGATGTTAAGCAGATGAATACTCGAAAAATATCCCATCACTTGTCTAGATTGTACCGAAACTAATTTGATTTTCAATGTTAATAACCACATTATATGCCCCAATTTAAAAAAAAACTGCCTTCCACCATAGACATTTTTATGGACTCTTAATCCTCTCTTCTAATGATGAATGAAAAGTTTTACGTAGTTTCATCGGACAATTTTTTTTTCAGTAAGGTTTTTGGGTTCTTTAACCGAATTAATATCAGATTGTTGTACAAAGATACTCCACGCATTCGCATCTATTTCATCGAAACCCTTCCAAAAAATCGAAAGAGCTAACACCGGGTAGTTGTTAGTTTTCGGTGGTTGGTTGGTCGTTAGTTCGTTCCCTTGCAGCGCGGACGGCAATTTCGAGGTGACCTTAGCGACCAAGGCCACCATCTACCACCAGGGTCTCGTCGAATGGAAGCCTCCCGCTATTTACAAGAGTTCGTGTGAGATCGATGTCGAATATTTTCCTTTCGACGAGCAGACCTGCGTCCTCAAATTTGGTAGTTGGACGTATGACGGCTTCATGGTAAGGAGCATGCTTTTGGTATTCCTAAGCTAGAAGGGTGATCGAGACTACCTCTATAAAAGAAAAAGAAAAACAGTTCAAAGTTGAGGCAAATGCCTGACCATAAGTTTTGTGCGGGAAATCATTTATATAGTGTTTATTTTTAGGGTCAGCAATAGGAATAAAAAGAGTTCCCATCTGATGACCGGTGGATGGAACATCCTTTAATTCGTGAAAAACCACTTCGATTGACACTCTGGGGATCTATTTTTCATTTAACTATGAATCTATTAGTCGGACGGAAACGAATGAGCATAAAAGCATTCCTCATGATTCTACATTAAAATATTGATAAATGTGAATAGTTTGAAGCTCGTTGATTACTTCAATGAGGCTTTACAACTCCAATAACTTAAAATTTGTCACTCTACAATATTGGCTCTTTATTGCTTCAACATAATCCAACCAATTTCATGAAATATATGTCTAGATATGTCAGTCCTATAAAAGTAACTTTTTGCGACGCACTCACGCACGTATGTTTTTGTATATGATACTTCCTTGAGAAGAATTTGATGAGAAATGTTTTTTATATACATGATGTTAATTAAGTACGTTGACAAGCTTCTTTGAAATTCAGGACGAAAAGTTCATATAGACATATGTTCCAAACGGCTTGGTTTTTGAAATATAGGGTGATAAAAATACATTTTTTTCAAAATTATTTGGAAATAACTTCGACATTTTCGACAATAATCAGTTCAAATCAGGCAAGTACAATCCATTCATAAGTACGCAGGATACAAAATAATTCATTTCCTCAAATTTTCTTATGTGATGTGATACTGAAAAATGTTCGCATTAATATTTTCATTGTAGCTCCTGAACCGAGCAAGTAAAGAAAAAACTACAAGGGAACATAAAGATTTGAAATGAAACAACATTAATTATTCTTGCCTCATAATATGTCAGTGACAGCGGAAAAACAATTCTGAACAAGGCTTGACTCTGAAAAAAGAAGGACCCTGTGAATGATTTGAGAAATGAATTATTTTGTATCATGCGTACTATCGAATAGATTGTACTTGCCTGATTTGAACTGATTATTGCGAAAATGTCTCCAAAAACATCTTGAAAAAAATGTATTTTTATCACCCTGTATCTCTAAAACCAAGCCATTTTGGACATATGTTTATATGAACTTTTCGTCCTGAAACCTTTCATGGAATCACCTTGTTTGTCAACGTACTCAATAAACACCCTCTATATACAGTGTGACCCATTTAAAATGGAAGCACCCATCTAAAACTTACATTTTTCAATCGATTGGAATGATTTTTGTTTTCGTTAGGTAGACATTCAAAAAGTCCACCAGGACACCAAATTTCATGAATAAATCTCCATTTCCAGGGCCAACTTATCTTATTTTTCTAGGTAAAAAATCAAAATTTTTGTGAACAAAATCTTTCGTGAATGCCAACAATTTTCGAAATATTTGAATTTATACTCATTGCAAGGTATGAAATATGTTGGTTATAATGTTATAAATAGTTACCGTCACATTCCTTTCAAAAATAGTAAAAATTTTGATATCACGCACTTAGTCAACTTCAAATATCTCGAAAACCGTTGATATTTGTGAAACGGAACGTATTCCTTTTTTGTATAGGAAATATTGGGGATTAAGAAAAAGAAGACGAAATCGATATTAATCCAGTGGCGTGAAAGTTGTGGAGGGGCAAATAGGGCACCCACAAGCCGTACGCCCCTGTTCAGAGTTACAAACACATGATTTGCCTTGAAATATAAAACTGAAAGCTGCCAAGTGACATACCAAATTTCATTAAGAAAAGTTAAGCCGTTATGGAGTTATTCTGGAAAATCTATTTTTTTGTTTCACTTTCAACACGGTGTACTTATTTTAAGATATATGTTTATTGGAACTTTCAGCCTTAAAATGCAGTGAGGATTCTACCCTTGGAGTTTGTCCCCTTTATACTGGGACACCCTGTATATATTCATTACTTCCTTTCGACCACTGTTTGTACTCGAACTTGAATGCAAAAATCTAACACAGAGTGCCTATCGGGGGTAGTATTTCGCGAATTAAGGTATGTTCCATCCACCAGGCAAGTGGAAAGTGTTTTGCTCCCTATTTCTAATTCTAAGGAGAAGCACTCCTGTGGAAGGTGAAACTTCAAGAATTATTTTCCAACAATGTAATTCTTTTTTCTAATGACGGGCTAAGTTTCTTCATTATCGAGTCAAACTTCGAAAATTAAAATTTATTCTATATTTTAATTCCTTTTTCCAAAAATTCCTGAATGATTTTGCCATGATAATTCTTGTCCTTTGAAATGGCCATAATGTTGAAATTCGCCCATGTGATTTCTAACATATTCCTTGGCTCTTAAATTGGCTCTTATGGGATAATCTATTAATCTGCTTGCCTACTCAAATTTTTTCAGATATAGATATGTAGAAAATTATACCACTTATAAATATATATCGGGTGAATTCCGCTTCCGGTGGAGCACATACTATCTGGGGTTTCAACTCTTGTTAGAGAAATATAACCCGCGTAATCATGGCAAAAATGCTGGAAATAATTTGAATATGTACCTTTCAGTATATAATTTCATACGACGGGATCATTCAGAGCTCTGCTTCAACTACTTCAACTATAATTCCTGCAAGATCACCCTTCCAAGCCTTTGTATTATCTTATGTATTTTATGAAAATGTAATTGAAAAGGATAAATTCAATGAATTCTAATTAATTATTGATTCCTGCTTTGTGAATCCGATTTTCGAAATTCATCGGAACTATTCGATGCAATGTTTTTCTATCTATTCATTTTTAGAGTTGATATAGTCTCATTGGCTGACTGTGATAGTTCATATCTCACTGAAGATCTTGTTAATGAAACTAAATTCCATATGAAGCTCAAATATTTGCATTTGAAAATCCGTGAATTCATTTGGACAAAGATTGTTTGAAAAAAATTAGGGGTTGTTCTCTTCAGATTAGTGAGTATAAAGTAGTTCTTTTTGGTATGAGCGTGAACTTTGCTAAAATGTATCATTCAATGCTTTTTGAAAAATTCCGTAATTCCTCAGTTTTCGCACTGTCGTATAAAAATATGTTAATAATACTTTATCAATGATCTATACAATATTATAAATACAAATTAATTGATGCGCTGTTGTATATTCTGACCTTTTCTTGATGATATATCTGATACGAATTGAACGGTCGATAAACAAGGCAAAAACTACCTGTTAGTTTCAAGCGATTGACCAAGGCCTGTGTCTTTCATGATATACTTTTTCTAAAATTTCAAAGTAGTGCTTTATTTTCGAATCATTCTATACGTGAATGTTCTGTGCATGAATCGTCATGGTGAATGACAAATAATAATTTGTTAATGTAGTTGCACAGGGTTGTCTCAAGGCTCTACCTCGAGACCATCACTCAACTTATGACAGACTTAGCGTATACAGACTATAGATTGATGTTGACTGACAATGGACTTTGGAACGAATCACAAAAATCAATGTTGATAAATAGTTTTCCACTCATAATAAAAACGAATATAATATAACTAGAATTTTCTGGAGACTTCTCAGCCTACTATAGAAGCAAACAAAATCTAAAAGTCGAAATATTTTATTATTCAACATACGCTCCTCTCAATTCAATACATTTGTTACAATGAATATGCAACGACTCTAGACTTTACAAAAATGTTTATCTTTCTCCAAACTCCAAACTTTCTTTCAATTGAAAAATGATAATCATAGTCAGACAGAGTCAGATTTCATGATGAGAGGGGTGTTGGAATAAATCGAACCCCAAATTATGAATTGCGATTTGTATGCAGAGGCATTTTCATGCAGAAACATCCATTTTGCTCAGATATTCAAAATATAATTAAAAAAAAATATAGGTCGAGTTTCTGAAAATATCCATACAGTTCATGACTTTATCAGATCGTCGAATCGGGCTAATACGAATATCTGAGGTATTGAGTATTTCATATTAAGAGGCCATAAGCGCGATTACATTTGGGGCGCTTTTTAGGGTAAAAGAGTCAATTGATAACTCAAAAACGGTTTGTCTCATCGATTTCAAATATGTACATGCTTCTAAAGGACGTTTGATTTTACGTACGTGCTGTAATGGAAGTTGATTGTCAATCCAATTTTTCACACAAAAAATCTCAAAAATGTTCCAAAAATATAATTATTTTGAAGCAATTTTATCTTACTTGGAAAGGATTAGCAATTATTGTGATCTAAAAAACGTCATTGAAGACAAGAAAAAAGCTCATCTCTTGTGTTCATAATAGGTGAGGATCATTACAATAATCTAGCCGCATTGTTAGGTCCAGACAAGCTTATAAAAGACATCAATTTCACGACTTTGGTAGATCATTTTAAAAAAATGCTATCCGTTGCAGTCTCCTCCGTTGTTTCTCAGCACTATTTTCTCAGTGTCACTCAGCAGTCACATCAGTTTATCTCAGATTTTATGCTACCTGCACCTGCAATGTGAAAATTTCCAAAGATGATATTTTCCTTCGGGCTCCGTTCATCAGAGGTCACAAAGGTAACTGGATATGTGAGCAGCTCCTACAAGACACATCCCTCAAAGATTTCGATGGTCTCCTCTTGAAAGCAACTGCGCTAGAGGGATCCCGTTATGAATCAGGTCAGTTGGGAAAACCCCCTGACAAGTCACCAGAAGGACTCACTGACACACACAAACTAATTGGACGTTCTCTTTCTCAGAAAAACAATCACTACAGTCATAAACAGTAAAAGTCAAATAGTAATAGTCGTCAGTCTAGGTCTCATCAACGTCAGTATCGTCAGACCCGAAAATCCAGAGGCTGTGTCGATTATTAGTCATTAGAATTGGATGGCATTTGCCTGAATCGTAGACGTTCAAATCATAATTCACGTGAATGCAGAACTAATCGTAATTCTATGAAGTGCGTCTCCTGTGGAAAAACCGGTCACGTCACCATGGTCTGCATAACCACTTTGTTGCAGAAATCCAAAACCAACAACCTTTCGTTACAACAAAATCAAGACGAGAATAGTTATTCGGACCATGAGTACGGTATCGGTAGGATTGACCATACCGATGATTTGTATGAAGTTGGACCAGACACTGATAAATATGTTATTACAGTCACTCTCAAAAACAAGTCTCAATCTTTTGAAGTTGATTCAGGAGCACGTTCCTCCCTGCTCTCAGAAACAGATTTCAAAAAGCTCAACCTCAATGTACCTCTTCAACCGATGTCAGTCTCATTCCGTTCTTACTCAGCTCACGTCATAAAACCCAAGGGTAAAATCAGTCTCCGTCGGTTATGGGACTAAGTCAATGGATGCTAATCTATTTATAGTACCTCTCGGACATGATGCATTGCTCGGACGGATGTAGATTCGTGGACTCGGAATCAGGCTCAATGAAATAGATAGTCACCATCCACCAGTTCTCAACCCAATTGCTGTCAACTCAGGTATTTAACTGGAGGATATTTTCCAGAAATACTCAGTTATTTTTGAAGAAAGGATTGAATGTGTTCCCAATGTAGAAGTCAAGTTGCAACTCAGAGGTGTGAAGCCAGTATTTATCCGTGAACGCGATGTTCCTTTTGCATTGAGGGCACGAGTCGAAAAAAAACTTGCTTTACTGGAGTCTCAAGGAGTCATTGGTCCTACAGCATCAAGCGATTGGGGCTCACCACTAGTAGTTATAGCAAAGCCTGATGGTGGTGTAAGATTATGTGTTGACTACAAATGTGGCGTAAATCAAAAACTTGTCGCTGCTAATCACCGTATCCGCCGCATAGACGAAGTTCTTCGCAGTCCCCGAGGATCTAAATTCTTTTGCAAGTTGGATCTCCACAAAGCCTATTTGCATTTTAAAGTGGATGAAGAAGGAAGTAAGATACAGACAATAACTACTCATAAAGGCATGTTTCGGATGAATCGTCTCAGTTTAGGAATAAAGACTGCACCATCAGAATTCAATCGTATTTTATCACAGCATACCTATTTCGATGACATAATTTGCCATGGCGCTACTCTTGATGAGTATACCAGGAATCTTATTGCATGTTTGGAACGCCTCAAAGATAATGACCTTCACCTAAACAGGGCTGAATGCTCTCTCTTCAAGGAAGGCATGAATAAATTACCTTGGACATGTTATATCTTTCAATCAAATCGAGAAGTGCCCAACAAAAGTTCAAGCGGTTTCTCAGATGCCAAGATCCAGGAATGTGGATGAATTAAGACGCTTCCTTGGCCTAGTCACTTAAGAATATTTTTTGGTCTGCTACCGCTGAAGCCTCCTTCTTAGATTTCGAATCAGAATTATATAGTGACTGGTTGCTCAATCCTTTCGATCCATCGCTACCAGTAATTCTCACCACTGATGCAAGTCCTACAGGAATAGCTGCAGTCCTCAGTCTTGAGATCAATGGACATGAAAGACTAGTGGCCTATGCCTCGCGAGCTCTGGCCCTGGCTGAGTCTAACTACAGTCAGCTGGACAGAGGGGCTCTTGCCATTATTTACGCAGCCACACATTTCTTCAATTATATTTTTCGAAAAAGGTTTATTTTCGTCATTGATAATGAGCAGATGATGTCAGCACGGTTCTGAGATATGCTTCTTTTCTCAGTGGGCTCGACTACACAGTGAGCTACAAGAAGGGCAAATAAAATGAGAACGTTGATTGTCTTTCCTGCGCTTCAGTTTCAATCACAAACAAATCTTCAGAAATACGAATATATGAAGAAATCAATGTGCTGTATGCAGAAACCCTGTTCCATATCTCCAGCGCAACAGTCACAGCAGATACCGTTGCCGAAGAAACAGCAAGAGACCCAGAATTAAGTCGTGCTGCACGAGCTCAAGAACAGCTGCAAAGATAGCCCTTTCACTGTTTCTGGCAAATTGTTTTTTCGATTGGATCGAGCTGTGATTCCGAAAACCCTTTGAACCCCAATCCTAGAAGAACTTCATGCGTCACACTTAGGCATAACTAAAATGAAACAACTTGCTAGGATATACGTATATTGGGAAGGTATCGACAGGGAAATACAACGACTAGTCAGATCCTGTGCCCTATGCAAAGGTTCGTCACATTCCTCCGAAAGCAACAATACATTCGTGGAATCAGCCTGAAGAGAACTGGGAGAGAGTGCATATTGATTATGCTGGTCCGACGGCTATGTCCAAGTGGGCAGAAGTTTGCATACTCCGTGATGCCCCATCCTCTGCTACAACCATATCTCTCCTGGAAAGCATTTTTTCAGTGCATTGGTACCCCTCCGTTCTGGTTTCGGACAAGGCCACCATATTCAAGAGCGAAGAATTCCAGAACTATCGCAAGCAACGAGGAATTTTTCAGAAATTTAGTGCTCCAAACCACCCTGCCACAAATGGTCTTGCGGAGCGCAGTATTCAAACTCTGAAGAGACGGCTCAAAGCTGCTGCAGACGATACATCCCCATTGTCTGCCAAATTGCAAAACATTATGTTTCGCTATCAAGCAACACCTTTAGCATCGTGTCAGTCTCCTGCAGAGTTATACTTGAAAAAAAGGATTTGAATTCGTCTCGACGCTCTCCTTCCTAAAAGCAAAGCGTTGGTTCCATCAAACCAATGCTCTCGTGTCAAAACTATTCAAGTGGGAGAGAGTCCAGGCTAAAGTACACCATGGAAATCATGACGTCTGGCAGTTTGGTACCGTAACAAGGCAGCTTGGCCAATATCATTATATTGTTGAATTGGACTCGGGGCGCAGCTTGAAGCGCCACATCAACCAACTCATCGCTACTCTGGTACCAAAAAAACGAGTATCTTTTGCTCTGCCTGAAGTTCGATATCAAAGATATGGAATCCCAACTGAGGCTGCCGATCACCCTCGGATTGCTACCCGGGCGTCATCTCAATCCACTGAACCACCAAGTGGTAGTTTGTCTAGTGATGGGTCCAGTCAGCATGAACCAACAACGAACCAGCCTAGCCAGTCAACTCCTTCCGACACAAGCAGGCCGTCCAGACAATGTATGATGCCATCCTACCTAAAAGACTACAGTCTCTATATTGTTTGCAGAGTTTTTTATCAAGTTGGGGAGGATATAGTATAGTAATAGTTCCTACTCGGTACAATTTGCAACAGTTCACCTTTTATATATTGTTCCGTTATCATACTATCTTGTTTTCTTCAGTTCATGACACACGATTGACAGTCACACATGTCAATATCTGTTATATATGTCCATATTCAATAAACACAGTTGAAAAGCTCTCAACTACTCAGTCCATTTATTTGGCATCTTTGTTACAATAATAATCCATATTCGTAGAGCTCGATAGAATGAACTACTAACTACATTTGTCAAATTATCAAAGACAAAACATTTCAACCAAAATATTTTAGGTGATGAAACTGCATTTTGCGATGAGTCCATATTGTTTAGGTTTTTTCAGTCCTTCATCATAATCCAAATAGATTGAATTCCAAAAGTAGGTCAACAGATTCAATCTCAAACGATTATCTGTTTACCATACCATTTAATGGTTCAATTATTTTTTATTGATTAGTTCTGAATAAATGGCCTGCTCGTATTGTATGAACGAATAGAATTAATATTCTGGTGGTTTATACGTTGAACATCCAAATGTCAGATTTCCAAAACATCACTTTTCCAATATATGAATAATTATTAACGTTTGGAGCATTTTTCTTGGCAATAAAAGGGGGCATAGAGAATAATCTCAAAAAAATTGATGAAATGTTGCTCTAATCTACGTGGAAGTTCACCCGAAAGGAAGAATTCTGTAACGTTAAGATGAGAAAACCAAACAGAGAACACGATGGAGTTTTTGAAAATTTCACGCTTTCTGTAACACATTTCTTGGCAATCACCTTCAAATATCTGCCCTTCGCCAAGAAAACAACTCCCAAGAAAAAAATAATCGGTAACTATTTGCTGACGATGAAACAGTGAGATGACTAAAATTGCCAGGTGACCACGATGAAACTCCTCAGTAACTTATAAAGGCTATGCCTTTGGGGACACTAAGGGAATTTTTGCGACAAGTTTCTCTCCGAAATATTTCAGACTCTTTATTGGCAACTTCTATAATTCGTAGAATGACCTGGTATGTATAGGAGTATAGCATATCATAGAAGATAAAGACAACTTGGTCAAAAGTAAAATTAGGTTAATAGTAAATTACTGCTTGATAGAAGTGAAATCAGAAATAGACATTGGTTAAAAAGAATCGGTAATGGACGATGAAAATGAAGATGATGACGACGTTGATGATGATGACGACGATGACGACAATGACGACGATGACGACGATGACGACGATGACCACGATGACGACGATGACGACGATGACGACGATGACGACGATGACGACGATGACGACGATGACGACGATGACGACGATGACGACGATGACGACGATGACGACGATGACGACGATGACGACGATGACGACGATGACGACGATGGCGACGATGACGACGATGACGATGATGATGATGTTTATTACGATGACGTGAATGACGATAATGACGACGACTGAACTTTAATAATTGCGCAGTTCTTGTTCTTGGACGAACTGACCGTAATCCGAAAACTTTAGATTTTGGTCGTTTAACATATGATATAAATTTACTCAGGAAGGTACTGAACTGATTCACAGTCACCAACAAAAACCCAATTGAAATTTGCTATTTTAAACACATGACTAATCGGTCACCATACTTCCTTGAATTTCTCTGATTGGCTTTTTCATAATTCATGGATGACAATAGTTTTCTTTCGGATAAATTCATTCATATTTTTTAAACCACATTCGAGGTTCTGGAAAAACTTATTTTATCCTTTTCGATTGCAGTTATTAGATCATTGTTACTGACACCTTTCAGAACTACACACTTTCGAAAGCTAAATACGGTTCTGTTCGACTTCCATTCAATTTGTTACTTTAATATTTGTATGGAACCACTGAGACAACTGAAAGTGGATTATCGGAAGTTGGACTATATATCAAAAACAACAAAGTTCTTGTTTTCATTAGCAAAATGAATACGTGGACATAGAAAGTAATTGAAGTTTACTAACACCTAGGTCAATCAATTTTATTTTTTATCCTGACAGTCAATAGACTTTTTGAAGGTCAAAATTAATTTATACTCTTACGCTATTTTTATCAAATCTGGTCATTTTATTGAAAGGAAGAGTTCCTTGTTATAGGTTTCAAACATACATTTTTACAGACTCTTTTCGAAAACAAGAACTGTTGTTGTGGACCATTTTCAGAATTTCAGTTGAATCAAATCTGAATAGTTCCCACAGTACCAAATAATCAAATTTGAAAGAAAAGGTTACCTACAAATCTTCACTTATAAATAAGAACAAACACCTTACAGAATCTACTCATAAACACTTCCTGATTATTCGGGTTTCTGATTCAAGAATGGAGTATTCAGAAATTGGCCGAATTTCATCTGACGCAAATATCGAGATTTAGTTTGTATCGAAAACAAACGAAATGTTCATTATAGTCATACTAATCATTATACTATTTATATTGGGGCATGGAATCCAATTATCATTTTATGAAAGCTGCAAAAGCTCTGAATTAATTTCTACTTGGTAGGAAAACCAAGCTTCATAACAGTATCAGTCTTTTTTTTGGACATAACTTATATTCTGAAATTCTCGATAAGATACGTTGCATGTCTTCGTATGGAGAACTTTTTTGTTACGATGAATAGTACTACTTTAAAACCAGAATATGAGTTGTTTACCAATTTTAAGTCAAATGTAGTTTGCTTTATACACAGACAACGTCAAAGTGGTACGATACAGGTCAAAGCACTAGAGACTGAGCTTATATCTTGGTTTTCAAACCAGATCAATAGAATAATTCATTGCCTTCCCTACATATTGTACATATTGTAGCCTTTCGAAAAGTTTTCGATACTCCATTTCATATAGATATCATAATTTTTTTTTACTGTGAATAAGGATCAACAGAAGTTAAATGTTTATCCAACTTGATCCTTGATAAACCTCCTCTCCGGATAGTTTTTCCTAGTTCAACTGAAAGATTATTAGTGATGCTTTTTTTTGCCACGTATATTTTGAATTGGAACCCGGTTCCGAATACAATTTTTTATACCAAAGAAATGCTATTAATGCCCTCGAGGGCATTGATATACAAACCGACATCGGCGCTACAAAGGTGGAATACAAAAGCACGAATTACTCCAATTGAATGAAAGGGTGGCGGAAATGGTGTAACCGAGCTCTTGGCAAACCTGTTCGGAAATAATCGTTCATTAGTCCGAATCTTCCCTGTCAATCTAAATAAAAAAGAATGATTAAAAAAAAGAAAAAAAGGAAAATTAATCAGGGTAAATCTTAAACTGACTAATTTTTCTGTTCAAAAAAGAATAATACCAGTCCATTTGTTACTGAACAAAAACAACATGTACAAGATCTAATAAATAGAGGGTTGATGATTTTGCATTTTGGAGTGGTTTGACTTACTATACAAATAATATCGTCAATTTATAAATCAATGGTATCTATTTCAAATAGTGCAATTCACGTGGTATTTTTTTCTTCACCAACTATGTAACATTTTTGTGATCCAATCCCAAATCATTTGGTATGCTGTTCTAACAAGTTCTTTCAGTATAATTCGACTTGGAACAATATCAATTTGAACACTCGTTTTCTCAGAGAAAAAGAAATTATAACTGGTCACTGTTGAGTATACAGCCTGTTCCAAGTAAAGACATGATATAACTCGATTTTAATTTTTGGGGAGTTCTACGAAACGATGATTGAGAAATTCATCAAAATTTTATCGAAAACGTCTTATAATCTTTGACGAACTGTATTGAAAGCCATCATTTTTTTAGACTCTACGGCAAACTTGTCAGATCATCTTCTATAATTTGTTAATGATAACAATAATTCTAGTTTCACGAAATGCCGTATTTCTTGATGGACACATATTTGGGTAGGTACTTCTGTCAAAACTATGAGCTGCGTTCAATACAGTTCGTCAATGAATACCTACTATTCATTACAAGGTTCTAACGGCATCATACAATGAATTTACGTTATTATATTTGATTTCGTTAACATTGATTCCCAGAAATAGAAAATCAAGGGTGTCATATCTGGTGAACGAGTTTTTCACTCCTTTGAATCAAATTCTTTTTTTATTCATTTAAAAAATGCATCTATTTTGCCCGTACAACCGAATTCGTAGCGTTGATGATATAGTCTTTCTAATATCACATGCAGAACCCATAGCGGCAAATTTATTGACATGCCGTAAGTGGGAATACCTGATAATGAGGTATGATGAGGTATGGCAGATCAAACAAATTTGCCGCTATGGGTTCGGAACGAGTTGTTGATGTGTTGGCAATGTGTTGACAATGGTGCCGACTTCATTTGAAACAGGCTGTATATTTCACGCCGTTCGGTGATGAATAGTTCCAAGACAGTCGGTATTCTGGCATGTCATTCCAGAATATTTATTTCATTCAGTTCCGTGATGAAAAAGTTCCAGGACGTGCGGTATCCTGTCATGTCATTCTAGATTTTTTAAGTTTTCCTGGGTTTGTTCAGAGACATTTTCAGTATATGAGGTGCTTTTCTTTCATATATGGAATAACCTGATTCGTCATTGGGATCTGTCACTCACCCGAATTCCAATTTAAAACCTTTTGTTGATTATCTCTATACATTTCCAGAGATTTCTCATACTAATCAAGTTATGCCAAGTATCTTTTGGTATGATAATATTATACATAAGATCGGCTTCCCAAATGTACCTCTCAAATCCTTAGCGATGTATGCGTGCACTCCGGTTTGAGAACTCAAGGTTGGCACTTCATTTCGAACAACTATTCAATCAATTTTCCATGATTTTTCACCCATTTAGGTTACTATGTATCGTTCCTTTCCTTTGGTAGCCATGCTACCAAATCTACACTGTTTCTTTAATGCTCAGCTTTTCTAACTCTTCTTGCAGGTCATCCAGCGTTTCTGTTTCGCTTGATATCGTAGCTTCCGATTTTTTGAACATGTTTCAATTATCTGTGAATACATATTCTTCAATTTGATCATCTGCTGTAAAATCTTTTGAGGCAGAGTTTCAACTGTTTGATATTCAGTAGCAGAATCAGGACATTCCCAGTAATTTTTAGACAAATTTAAATGTGACAGTCATCAAATCCCAAAATAAAAAAATAATAATAATGTCATTATCCGTATTTTCAAACCTGCAGAATTTATGTGTGATTTCACTTCAGAAAAGAATCACTTGAATTACCTCAAATAGAAATATTTAATTTTTGTAAACCAAGAAGTTGGAATATTTTGTTTTCAGTAGAAATATGATTTTCTGAAAAATCAATAAGTTTTCTATACAGTATCGGAAAGTTTTCATCTTGGGTATGGTGGTTTCATGAGAGCGTAAAGAATAGCTTGCTATATGTTGAGAGAGCATTATAATTTCTCCTTTACTCGCTCGAGGAAGGGATATCGACGTGAGCTGAGTGTGGTGTGTCGCAATGCGACGTGGTCCGTTAATGAGTCGGGTGGGGTAACAGGGGACGCGTACAGTAGTGCGTTGCTCTTATTTATGTGGAATTAACATATCATTGCATTCCTTGTTGCTCGCGTAGATTTCTGTCTATACCCCAGATAAAAAAATTTCGATACAGTATGCATCCAACTATATGGCGGATGTTTTAGCGATGCGTGGATGGACGATAACTACTTCCGTATTCGAGATAGGAAGAAATGTCTCAAGTGAAAGTTGTAGAGAACAATAAGAGCTACGAGTAAAGTTGGACTTCCATTGTCTAACGAACAAAAAAATTCAATTCTCTACAGTTTTATGAGTCATAACTGTAGAGAATTGAATTTCGTCATTCTTTGGACAATGGAAGTCAAAAAAACTTTACTCAAATCAAAACATTGTCAACCACTTTTGAAATAATGAAAGCTATACTTCAAAATTACTGCCACCATAGAGAATGTCAGATAAATGTGTGACTGATATATAATAAGTTTTTTCCTGGAGAAAAACCTTGAATATTTCCACTCGATTTCATTTGATCGATTGCTTCTCAAAAATAAAGAGTTTTATGAGATTATAACCAATACTACGGAAGTTATAGTGGGGTTTTATCACAAAATATCCATCAACACCAAATATTTTGAAATCAGTTACATGGAATGAGAAAATATTTGGGACAACCATCCTCAAAAAAGGTGTACTCTAATTGTTTTTCCATAATTTTACCGAATGCCGCTTTTCTCATACAGGGACAACCAAAACTCGGGATCACTTCTTTCACCTTTTTTTAATGAAACACTGTTAATGTTATTTGATATATTTCAGCAGAGAATTTGCTACTCCAGAGTTTTTTGAGTAGAGGTTTGAGGAAACAGGAAGTGTGGAGCACAAGAAGCAAACAAAACGTGGAAGGAAGAGAATAAGAGTTAAAGTCCAATAATAAAAGGCTTTGACTGGGAAAAAACTGTGAAACTTTTTTATCGTTTTTTCGAGGAGGTGCTTTCGAATCGGAAGTTTGATACTACGGCTGCAATCCACATCCAAAGTCGCGAAAACCGCCCAAAATAGCGGTTATTGTGAGTTTTTCACCTATAACACGACACAAAGTCATTACATACGAAGTTATAGCTTAAACCAAACATAGAAAATGAATCAAATCCCGAATCGGGCTATTTTTGAAAATTGGCAATAAGTAGCGAAGTTAGCTAAAGACGTGAAATCCACCTCGAAAATATCCGTTGGTACCCTATTATTCCTTTCTTACTCTTATAATTGAATATTATATGTTTTTTATATATACAGCTCACATAATCGAATGTTAGTGAGGCACCTACTCACCTATTATTTAGTTCACTTCACACCTCTTTCTCAAATCTCAACAAAAAATAAAATTCAGGTATCGTGGTGAAAATTCTGTACAACTGACTGCTTTTACTGAACTGCCGAACGTCACTGATTATATTTTGACCCCACTCTGTCAAGTATAGTAGGTCCAGGGAGTTGGTTGTAATGAACGGCTATGGATCTTTAGCTTATGTTCAAAACTTATTATTATTATACACTTACCTATTACTTTATGAAAATAGTAAGTTGAGGATTGAGCAGTGGTTAATTGTTTTAGATTTTCAATTCAATATTTCCAAAACATCCAACAGTTCCTGCTGTAGGCAAGTTCTTTAACTGAGGTATGTTTTGACTAGGTATGATAGTATTCCTAGGGTCACACATAGTAAGTATACCAACCATTGAGTGGACTGTGTTGTGTCCGTCAATTGAAATCTGCGTCATCGTGGACTAACTGAGACAGAGGTTGTTTCAAAACAAACTGCTTCCTGATACGATCGACAATACTCTTAGGAACTAATCAGAGCCATACTCTCTGTAGAAAAATTCTGCGCAACCCACTTGCAGAGGAGAAACAATCATATGAATTCCTCATGGTTGTAAGTAAGCAGTCAGCAATTGCTATTGATTTATTCCTCCATTTGGCAATGTTTCCTTTCTTCTTGGCGAGCACTACAGCATCTGTAAATACTCGAAGAGATTATGAAATGAGATTATCAGCCGCCATCCAAAAATAAGCTGGGGGATACCGACTTGTTTCATACACTTATGATCGTGCATCTTCAAGTATAATAGCAGTTGCTGTTTCAACAATTCTCAGCCTTTCTTCTTCTTCGGTTAACCTCTCATCATCATACATCATAATCGGTAATAACATCACTGCCATATTTCTCGATAAGGCGGTTTTTGACAGTTTTTGGATAAGTGCGAATGCAATTTGGGCAATTTTATTCATGAGATCCTCAATTGTGAATTGGCTCTCTTCTGAATTTTTTTCAAGATACCCGAAAATCGATTGCATCGCGTCATCAACTTTGCCTCTGGGTCGGCCACCTGTTAAAGAATTTTTTTTCCTGCGTGGTCTGTTCAGATATTTCATACATAAGAAGTGCTATTAGGCATCAGCTGCTCCAAACGCCCAATGATGGCACATCCCTAGTCATCATTGCGCTCCCTTGCAATCCTCAGAACGTTTTCATCGACCTTTTGTGTTTTGTCAAGAATGAGGAACACGAGTTACGATACTGGGGTGGTTTCCACAAAATAATAATACAGCGAGGTTTGAATGAAAATTCAGGAACATTCGAACGTAGAGAAGTGGCATTACTCTGCTGCTTATTTTTCTGTTTCTTGAGAAAAGCAGCATTCGATTTTTTATTGGGATACGACTTCCTATATCTATCGCCTTTTTTCAAAAGATCATATCTCCGCGAAAAATGATCCGATTTGTTGTTTTTCAATTTGTAGGTATTGATTTCACTAAAACACCGATGGTTTTAGTGGTAGCAAACTTCAAATTCGGATTCAGTACCCCAAGAAACATAAAGATTTATTGAGGAAAAAACTACACGGTTTTCTCCTGAAAAATGCATTTTGAAACCTCATATATTGGACTATTAGTAATAATCTCATGAACTGTTGAGAATCATCCGCTGAGAGAATTGCAAATGATACATTTCTGGAGGCACAGCATGTTCTCCACACTTCGTGCTCTTAGATTTCTGTTATCTAGAGATATGTTGATGGACAGGTCTACCTCGAGAAATTAACGATACTGGAAGGAAAGTAGAGAAGTTCGAGAGTAATCGTGGTCAGATCTAAATTGAGCATGGATAAAAATAGGAGATTGAACAACTGCTGAAAATGTTACCTTTTTTAAATTGTTTCAGTTGATTTGGTCACCTCATTTGTGCAGTATTGAGTAAAATAATCAATCGTTATTGCTTTTATAATTTTTTCATGAGAATAAAAAATTATTTCTAATTGACATCAAGTAGGCGAATCCTACACTTTCATCACGCGCATAGTGTGAAAAAAAAACTGATAAAAAAAGTGATTCTGAGTATTGTTTGGTTGCCTCTGTAGGGAAAAATGCCATTCTTCAAATATATGAAGAGAAGATTGAAATAACACATTTTCAAAGCAATTTGATGAAATACTACTCTCATTCCAAATTATTGTGACATGAATCCCATCATAACTTCTATCCTAACTGGTTACAACCGTATATTTTTGATAAACTCTCTTCAAAATGAATTCAAGCGAGTGTTGTGTTCTCGTTTGCAATGACAAGGTACGAGTGTTCGAATCACTGCGTCACCGACCTCGTGCATGGCATTACACGTAAAAAGGTAAGGGCTGCATCTTACTTAGCTCGCACAAGTCTCTTGAAAAATTCTGAGGCAGCCGGTTGATGGGAATAATAATTTAAACAATTTTATTATAACTTCGAAGTCGCACATTTATTGGTATCTTGGTAGTTATTTTTGTAACATAGCCTTCATTGCTCTCCATAACCTCCTTTTTAGACAAGCAGCTATCATTTACCTACGCATTCGATACACCCTACATATGCGAAAGTCGAGTAGTCGAGATATGCAAGTAGAAAGGTGATTGAGGTCTGAATGGTGAAAGCAAGATGACCAGACATTTTTCCGAACATTTTTGCCAGAGACCAGCTTGGTTTCATCTTTCTGCCATTTGCGAATCAATCGTCACAATTGAATGGTCCAATATTTTTGGTTGCAGCGCCGATGGCAACTATGAAGTCACACTGATGACAAAGGCCACCGTGCACTACAACGGGCTCGTGGTTTGGCAGCCGCCGGCCGTTTATAAGTCTTCTTGCGCTATCGATGTCGAATTTTTCCCCTACGATGTGCAGACGTGCGTTTTGAAGCTAGGATCTTGGACGTATGATGGTTTCAAGGTTCGCGAGTTAATGTTTTTTCAGACATTGTACGTGTGGGTTTTCAAACATTTCCAGTTTTTCAACCGAAAAAAAAAAAGAATTATAATAATAATAACTCAAACAGAGCAAAAATATTTTGGTAATTCTGAAAAAAATTAGTTTCAAAGATACCATGTTCATGTGGATCAACAGAGTTTTAATATTTATGATAACATTTTTGTTATTCAAGAACATATCGTACTAATCAGAGTCTATGAAGGAAATAACATAGGAATTACTATTTTTAATGAGCTTTTAGAAAATATAAAATTCACGAGAATATCTCTAAAAAAATAACAACTAATAACTAAAACTGACTATTTGAGGAAGGTTGGTGATCCGCCTCTGTTTCATTAATCTCCTTGGCGATGCTTCTCTGAAATATCATCAAAGCAATTGCATCGAGACTGACTCGACTCCCAACCCGTTGTCGTCACTTCAGAAACATGCCGAAAATTTCTTTAATATGGCTCATTCTTTCAACGAACGGCATAGCTTTGAGTTTTTTTGCATCAGGAGGAGTTCCTGAGGTATATTGAGGTATACAATCTCACATCCAAATGAATTTCTCCATTTCAATAAAAAGTGATAGATATCTTACAGGGTGTGTTGGATTACAGCATGGCGAAACAATGTTCATAGAAATGGTTGCATATGGTTGCGATCTTTACAAACCGAAAAAAACTGCCAATTTCTACGAAAAAAAAATGAGTCTTTGTCCACAGTATGCGGACTAACAATTAATAGCCCCATGGTAAATCCTGCCTATCGTAAGAGGTGACTAAAAGAATAATCATAGGCAGTAGATGGTCCCCACCATCAACTGGTGAAATACCACCATCAACCGGTGAAATACCACCATCAACTGGTGAAATACTACCATATCGACAATATGTGCTATGAAATTGATTATTTCTGGCTTCAGTGTTTGCTCGATAACTTTCGGTAACATTTTTCCGTAACATTCTAGTTCATGTCTTATACTAACAGTAGGATGATGAAATCTCCTTTAGTGAAATACTACGGAACAAAATATACCTACTCATTCAGATATTCTGGTGCGAGGTACTTGAGGTAACCTACCATCGAACAATCTGAAGATCAACTTCCCAACATGCCTGTACTCAATAAGATCATCAATAACATCTGCCATCATTCACAGGCGGAAAAACCTGAGATTCTTTCTTCAACAGAAACACAAGTGAACTCCTCCAGCATCAAGTTCCACAAGCTTTGTCCTGGTTACGATCTCCATTCTCGACTCATATACAATGATGGTTTTTAACTTCGCTCCGAGACTAATAGTTCATGTCAACGCGTAGGGAGTTCGGAGCCGAAAGACTTAGACGTGATATGGTTCAAGCTGGCTATACCAAGCAAACCAAATTCCTCTGCTGCCTTTATATGAACTCCACCTAGCGTTTCATCCAACAGACGAGGCATATCATCAAACTGTCGCTTACATGTAAAATCTCCACCAAGAAGAGCATGTTCAATAGGAATGGAGTAGTCAAGAGAACATCTCACTGGTAGAAGAATAGAAATCCTTATAAAAGCAACTGAAAAGTCTACAAGAACAATGTGTGGGCAAATTCAGGAAATATTCAAACGAGAAAAATAAAGTATACATTCATAATATAGAGATCAGCAAAATATCTTTCAGAGACAGTCTCTACTCATTTCTCGAATAACTAATTTGGTGCTCAATCTCCATTTTTGTTATTGGTTATTACTGTTTTTAGATATCAAAAGAAATATCTGTATCTGTAATAATATATATTTTGTTCTGAGGAGTACAGAACAAATACATTCCATACCCACTTGAATTCTCATACCATGCTGGAAATTTTAGAATATCTTTATAATTTTGGAGAAGTAAGAAAAAACGAGAATAATAATTTTTTTGAAATAAATGATTCAGTGATAGCTATTGATGTAACGAGAGGAAGTGTCCAATTTCATTCCCAAGTCGACGCCCATGATTGTTCCTGGTGAACGTGATATTAATAAAAAATCAAGTACCTCAATATTTTTGAAAATATACTTAATTCAAACCAGCGCATTCATTCCTAAACTACATTTCCACAGGAAGCTTTATAATCAATGATACGGTAAAAAATATAAAATCATTCCAATATAAAAGAAAGATATTTTCTCAATGAATTGCTGGTACTAAAGAATAATGAATGTTATTTCAAGAAAATTGTTTTTGGCTTCAGGAAGAGATACCATATAATGTTCATCAGAGGATATCGTGAAAGCTAGAGAATTGTAGGAAAACATTCCGAAGGTTGAGTGAACAGGAGCAGTTTATTCAATGATTTTCACGAAAATATCTTATCAGAGACAAGAAAAAACAGGGAAAGAAGAAACTGCTGAAATTCCGATCGAGTAATTGAACATTGTAGCTCACAATAAAAACCATTTGATGGAATGAGTGTCTTTCGTTGATAAATTGACTGGAGTCAGGAAGAAGCTATTCGTGACGATGGATGTAATACGGACGTGTAAATGGTCCAGGCTACTTCATCAATCAAATGGATGATAGTATCCTGAGAACATTTGTTCAAGACCTTAAAATATTCATTCGTAACGAATATCGAATGAAGAGAGTTTTCAAGCTCAGGTCGTATGAAACTCATATACAGGGTGAACTACGACTACTGTCCAAAAAATATTCAGTGTGCTCTCCCGCAAAAGAGTGGGAAATTTAATGAAATTTGAGAATGTGGACCAAAGCGTGAAAACTTGCCGTCCCTATATGTGAACACAGAACAAACCAATATTTTTCGTTCTTCCTTTATTGGATATGGGACTGAAGATAGTGGTTTCAAATTCAGTCTCAGCAGAACTCTCAATAGGAATTTGCAGAAACAATTACTTTTTTAGAACACAGCACTACACTACAACTGACATTTCGACAGTTGGCGTCGAATGATCATATCACAATATTCGCTAGAAGTGAACACTGGTATTTTGGATGGTTTACGATAAAAAGTCAAAATACCACCATGAACTTATTTATGCTTGGTTTATGCACCCTATCTAAGAACTAAACCTAAGACTACTAACTAAGAAGTAAGAGTGAATCAATCCAAGTGTGCTTAGTACTAGTTGAAGTTCCATGAACGTTCGCGTTGTTTTCCTATTAATGAACTCTTTTTTTTTTTTTTCCCTTGGATGCTGGTCCTTTCGCCAGCTGCACCTCAGCCTCTTGGGCTTTTTGTGCTTTCCGGGTTAGTTTTACATTACCCACTCCGTAACTCTAGTCCCCTGTACCAGTCTGTACAGGTTCTTCACCGGTTGGGTGTTGTATTCTTCGGAGGTTAGCCTAGGCTTTCCGAATATTGCCTGTCTCTTGCGGTCTAGTGCCTCGCATTCTGACAGTACGTGTTTGGCTGTTTCTGTTCCTTCACCACATTGTCTGCAGGAAAGTTCTCCATTGTACAGTCCCATATTGTGCAGATGTTTTCTCATTGGACTGTGACCAGTGAGAAGGCCCGTTATTGTTCTAACTTGATTCCTGCTCAACTTGAGCAGTTCTTCAGTTTTGTGTTTTGACGGTTCTTTGATAAATGTTTTCCCGTGGTGCATGAGAGGGGCTTCGTTCCATCTCTCTCTTTGTTTTCGTTTGACCCAGTCCCGAATGCATCCTCGAATGTCGGATTTGTTAATCCCGAGTGCGGGTTCTGGGCCAATATATGGAGTTGATGAGCCCTTTCTGGCTAACTCATCAGCTTTTTCATTGCCCTCGATGCCACAGTGTCCTGGAACCCACATCAAAATTAATTTGTTGTGTTCTGAGAGAACACTGAGTTCTTCGCGGCATTCCCATACCAGTCTTGATGTCACTTTCGGGTTCATAAGAGCCTTCAGTGACGCCTGGCTGTCAGTGCATATTTTGATCCGTGCGTTGCGCATTTCCCTCAGATTGATCTCTCTCGCACATTGCAAGATAGCGTACATCTCTGCCTGGAATACAGAGGTGTTTGTTCCTAGTGAGACGCTGATTTGGGAGTTTCTCCCCTCACTGTATATTCCAGCACCAGTTCCTTCCCTGGTTTTGGATCCGTCCGTATACCAGATCCTCTCTCCAGGTTTGCCCCTGACGTTGTCATCTGTCCATTCCTTTCGATCTTGTATAATAACCTCGAAGTTAATGTTAAAGAAGTACCTAGGAACCATGTGGTCCGTTGGTTTCATTTCGAAAATGTTGCCTCCCACTATTTCCTTAATCTTATTGTGATCCGATCTGTTGCTCGTAATTTGTTGCCTTAGAAGTCCCATTCTTGCCTCTCCCATGATTGTTATGTCAATCGGTGGGAGGTCCAACAGTACTTCCATGGCTGTTGTTGGTGTTGTTTTCATAGCTCCCGTTATGCTAAGGCATGCAAGTCTTTGTACCTTGCTCAACTCAGCTGCGGCTATTTTTTGTGTTATCTTTGTCCACCAAACCAAAGATGCGTGCGTGATCATGGGTTTCACCACAATGTTGTATATCCAATACACCATTTTGGGATTTAGCCCCCATGTTTTACCGTGTGCCCGCCTGACTGTCATCAGCGTCATTTCGGCTTTCTTCTTCACTTTTGCCAGCTGTTGGTTCCAGGTGAGTTTCGAGTCTAGAATAACCCCGAGATACTTGACTTCCCCCGACAGCTGTATGATGTTACCTTGGAGGGTCAAAGGTCCTAAGCTCTCTAACTTCCTCCTACGGGTAAACGCTACCATGGTTGATTTGGAGGGGCTAATGGTTAGGCCCTCCTTATCTATCCATGTACTAACCAGATTTAGGGCCATTTGCATTCTTTCCCTAACCGTGGTGTTGAATTTGCCTTGGACCATGATGACTATGTCATCTGCGTACCCAAGTGTTTTGTGTCCACCCCTTTCTAGTGGGACTAGCAGGTCCTCCACCACCAGGTTCCACAGCAGTGGGGACAAGACACCCCCTTGCGGACAACCCCTGGTGACCTTCGCTGCCAGTGTTTCTCCCACTAGAGAGGAATAGATAATTCTATCTCTTAGCATGCAGTCTATCCATCTGCAGCAGGTCTCATCGATGCCTTTTCTTCTCGATGCCCTTGAGATTGAGTTTAAAGATGTATTGTTGAATGCTCCCTCGATGTCCAGGAACGCACCCAACAATACCTCTTTGTTTCTTAGAGCAGTTTCCACCTTCTCTACGAGTTGGTGAAGTGCTGTCTCTGTGGATTTGCCTGTTGTATAGGCATATAGGTCTTTATGTAGGGGTTGGTTTACCAACACCATATCCCTAATGTGCCTGTCCAGCAGTTTTTCCTGTGTCTTAAGTATAAACGACATAAGACTTATTTGCCTCAGTGCCTTCGCTCCTTCCTGTGCTGTTCTTCCAGGTTTAGGGATAAAGGCCACTTTGACTACTCTCCATGCTTTTGGTATGTACCCCAGTGCAAGACTGGCCCTTAATACCGTGCATAGTTTGTGTGCTAGTAGGTCCATGCCTTCTTGTAGCATAATTGGATAAATGCCATCCGTCCCTGGCGATTTATACGGTTGAAATGAGTTGATTGCCCATTTCGTTTTTTCCAAATCTATCACTTTCTTTGAGACCTCCCATTCTTCCCTGGAGGCCCACGTGGGAGGTCTCAGTTCTGAGTGTCTCCAGGCCTCAGTTGTTAAATTTGTATTTATTGATCCTGGAAAGTGTACCCTGTACAGTTCCTCCAAGGTATCTTTTCCGTTCTGCGTATAGGCCCCTGATTCTGTCCTAATGAACTCTTAGTTCTTAGTTATTAGTTTCAGGTTCAGTTCTAAGGTAGGCTGCATGAACCAAGCATTACAAATTGATCAATGAACTGACGGATATTTCTGACGGGTGACATCTGGACGTGCACGATTGCCACTGTCCATCAAATGTCTGTACTCAAGACGAATAGGGTTCCCAATGAAATTATCTGGAGGACTCACCGTAGAATGATTTTCTTTGTAACTACACACGAAGTGTGTTTTCGTTGTTACAACCACCATCGATTTTGCACTCGGAGATCATAACATCGCAACTCTGCGATGTTTCAGTTCTCATGACACCTCCCACGTAAACAAGATCGTGTTCTCACTCAGATTCTTTTCAATATTCCAGTTATGCAGTGGTGCAACCTAGAAAGTTGTCGTTCGGAAACATTAGGTAAATCATCACGGATAGCTCTTAAACTTTACTGGTACTACCTCACATGATAGACCAGTGACCCATTCAATTTTTGATATTTATAATCAGGTGCTCTCATTAAACAGGGTGAACTATGAACAATTAACAAAAATTGTAGTACAGTGTGCTCTCACCAACCAAAATTAGAAAACAACGTAAAATTTGGAGATGTGGACGAAAATAATAACCATTTGTGAGTATAGGGGACCGCCGCCCCTGAACGAATGCACGTGGAAATGCGTTTCTCTATCCATGTTTCTTCATCAAACTGAAGCTGGTTATTTGAAAGGATGGTTTATTGACATGACAACGAATAGGGGGTTGCGGAATACATGATTATTGAAGAACACAACACATAAAACGATAAAAATTCAAGTTAATACTATTGGTTCCGAGCAAACTTTCCATATTTTCTGTTACTAAGAGCACAAATCACATTGATTCCAATCTACGAATGGCCTTTTTAAACGATCGATTAACAAAAATACGTCGGAAAGAGTATCTCAGTAAGTACACTGTGAGTAATGAACTAAAACTGACAATCTGCAGTTGTTGATCCGCGTGGCCACAGATATTATAGATGATTAGTTTCACTCAGGCGGAGAGACAGGTTCATTTCAGTGGCGCGTTGTGGGAGGTTGACGAAAAAAATATTCATATAAATGACCTCTGATTCCTTTGAAGTTTCACAGGTGTGTTTCTATATGGTAGACTAGTACCCCACTAAATTTTTGTTAAGTTGTGGTAGTTCACCCCGTATAGAAAGCAACTTGCCACACATAATTCGATGATCCCATGTATTTCACTATTTTCACGGAGTTTTTTGATTTTGTCGTCGTGGGTTTTTGCAATATATTTTCAGTTGGAACGGGTATGATTTTTTTTTTAATTAAATGATTGGCTCTTGCCCATGCTTTTCACCATTTTTACGGATTTTTCCGATTTTATTCCACCATTTCTTCCGAGAAGGAAGGGTTAGGAGAGTATCATTTTTGTAAATCAAATTATCCCATGGTTCTTCTTCGGTATTTTTACGGATTCTTCCGATTCTGTGCTCGCGAGTTTTCGCAATTTTCACGAAGAGGGCCGACCTCCGATCAGCATCATCTTTTTTAGCCATTCTTTTCAATTTCCGAAACCATCGCATCTTTTTTCGAATTTCTGCGCATTCCCAATCGAGCCTTCTGGAGCGAGGGGCGAAAGGGTGAAATTTTTTGTAATTATTTTATTGTCGTCTGGTTGTCAATACTTGCGTGTGCTCAATCGGATGCCAGCAAAAGTGCTTGAAAAATGCATTGCACGGACAAGCTTGTTAAAAAGGAAAAATTCCTAAAACTTGAATTATGACCATCAGAACAGAATAACACCCTTCTTTTGAGTTTGTTTTGTAAGGGAGTATAATAGGTTAATGTAATAGGCGAGAACACAAAATTTTAAAAATATGTTTAATGGATACTACAGCTTGTGAAATGAACCTCATTGCAGAGGAAACAATTGCAAGCGCTCTCTGTTCCCTATTCTGATATGTTTCTCAATATCTCAATTATCTCAGAAACCTCCACATCTAGGCACATGGAATGTTATGAAATGAAATCGGTGTCGGCCATTTCGGAAAATGGCGTCTGAAACACCTGTACTAGAATATAGTGATGTCCATCATACTTCGACTCTCATATAATATGTACTTCAGTAGTAAAATGTTCACGGGACTTCAGTACAGCGACTACATTAAATAAAAGAAAAAACTTATCGTAGTTTACTCGAAAACACTTCTGCTGTCAACACCACGCTCCAGATAAAGTTCAATTTGATTTTAGATTTTGGTGATTTTTTATAATTTGCAATCTGACGGTTATGAACAACTATCCGTGTGAATTATGGCATTTTACAATTACAAAACAGAACACGAACGGTTCGGTGTACATGTGTTTGGAATCAGTACAAAACAAAGTCAAAGTTTTGTCAGCATCATTGGTTACGAGGATTCGCTCTAAAGACCCAATTTGTTGACATAAAACGAATAATCATCCCAGAGCATTTTCGTTTCCATCAGAGATATAGTGGTATCCAACTGGGCATCTGAAGAAAAACAACATGACATTTTCTGTCTTCAATCTCTGGTGATATTGGTGTATGTCTGCTAGGAAGGGCGGTAATTATTATTATTTGTCATAAGCTACAAGTGATAGTTATTTCCCTCTTTGTCTTTACTTTACATTATATTCATGATGATTATTATGCTGTAGTATTTCGTGAAACCAAATGAAAATATTTGTAGTAGTTTGAAAAAATAATTAAAACATAAATATTTTATCCGCCAAATACAAATGAGGTAGCACCTCATATTGGCTGACTTTTGATTTTATATTAGGTCAATATTTGTAGATATAGTAAGAATGGGAAAATAATATCGATCAAATAGAGGTGAATATTGAAAACACAAGTATAATCAAAAATATTCAGACGAAATTTCAACCTACTTGGTTCTACTATTACTTTTCGCACTGGCAATTAACTTTTTCGCACGATTTTTGTATTATTGAAAATGAGAATATATAGAACTAACTAAATGATCCTATGTAACTATTCTGTCTTATGTGTCACTTTGTAGCATTATTATAAAATCTTGTTTATTAAAAACATTTATTTTCATAAATAAGATGGACAAAACACTCGTAGGAAAAACATTGTACCTTACTCTTGAGGAAAAGTACTACTTTCCGCACTTGTTAGGTAAATAACTATTTCACGTTGTTGTTCCAAAATGACATTTTGCACATAAAAATGACAACTGAAAGGTAGCATATTTTAGTTGTCAGTGTCGAAATCAATATTATCGGAAGTAATTACACAAGTGCATCAAAATTATCGATAATTTTCCATGAAAGCATGTTTTATAAAAACTGCATGAGTTTATTTTCATATTTTGTGGAAAGACCCGGGTCCGAAGGAGGAGGCTCTTTTAGCAGAATATGGAAGTAACCGAATGCAGTTTTTTACTGACAACATGCTTGAATGGAAAATTGAAAATTATCAGGTTTATTTTACTTTTGGTCACTCTTTCTTGAATCAAAAAATCATTTCGGAAACGTGACATTTCAACGACGTTTAAAATTCAATATTTATGCCTGTCAAGATGACAAATGTACATTTTAACAATCGTTACTATAGATACACGGACCTAGCGGGTAATTTTTGATACTTACTTGGTAATTTTTGATACCTACCGGGTAATTTTCACTGAAAATGTCCCGCTTATTGTATTTCCAAATTTGAAAGCAATTGGTTGAATATTATTTCGCCAATTATCAACAAAGTATAGTAAACTTCATGATGGAAGTTGTAAGGAAAAATTTACAACATCAAAATTAAAATATTTGTACAATATTACAAAGAAAACCTATTATCTCTATTAATATTTGCATATTTCAAAAACCAATATTCACATAAATATTCATAATAAATTATGACCAACCTGAGTGAATAACCGATAGGTAACTTCACATAAAGAACGTGAGCTAAAACCTAAGAAAATATATTGAATGCATGACATGTCCTCTCACAGCAAAGTCTGGTAAGAACTTGATTGATAGGGAACTGTAATCGTAGAAGTTCTGAGTCGATGGACATATTCTGGAAATGTGTCTTGAATATTTTCAAGGTAACATATTTATTTTGAATATTCCAACGACATACGTATACAAATGATATGAGTGCCGATATCCATATCTCTAAATGTTTTGAGACCAATATTGCTTTGACAATATATTTCCTTGCTTAACAACCAATCAGTGGATTTCAAATTTTGAAATTCAGCCAATAGAATCGGAACTACAGTGAAAATATAGCTTGTCGCTGTATTTTCACGGTGATAAACCTGCTCAGTTTTTGTTTTACTATCTGTCAAGTGAAAATAATGATTTAAATTATAAACGTCAAATTTATGTGTTTTGACTAGTTATCTTTATTTATCAATATGAGCGATCGTTGGGGACAAATGTCCATTGGTATCATAGATGAGGCCGTGGAAAAGAGTATTCCGTTGAATACGGCTAGAAGTAAAGCATCAATTAACAGGTGACACGATTTTTCTTCATTTCAAATCGATATATTGTCGTCCCAAATATAATTCGTGGTATGATTGAAAACCTATAATTTTTTGGAATATCAATTCATTGGCAATCCCAATGCAAGAAAATACGAGTCCTGCGGTGTATTTTCTGCTTTGGGATTGTAATTCATTCATATTCCAAAAAATTATCGGTGATAATCATACCACTTATTATATTACCCCTGAAAATATTTCAACATTATTATTTTCAAAATTTGAAGTAAATTTGCACCAATAGAACAATTTTTTTTTCGCCAATATCACTTTTGATGATTGCCACTTGGGTTAAATTTGTTATATAAATAACCATTCATAAACTTTGAAACTGTACAGTATCGGAAAGTTTTCATCTTGGGTATGGTGGTTTTATGAGAGCGTGAAGAATACCTTGCTAGTATTTTGAGAGAGTTTAACATGAGCTGGTAATTCGTTGGACGAAGTAACAGGAGAGGCGCTCAGTAGTGCGTCTCTCTTATTTATGTGGTATTTGGTATTATTATATCATTGCGTTCCTTGTTGCTCGCGTAGATTTCTGTCTATACCCCAGATGAAAAGTTTCCGATATGTATATTTTTTTAATTATATGGTGTATAATGGAGTTAGACAATATCAATAGTCTTTGAATATCATAAGGCAATAACAACAATAAATTATGTTCATCATTATGCAATTTTGTACGCAGCGTTTCTTCTGGTATCATTTTTTCTTGCTTCCAGAGAAAAAAAGTTTTTTCTGTTAGAAGCATCATAAGAAAAGAAGTATAATAGCTGTTTTTTGATAAACCCACCTATATAAATGCCTGGTAAGCAATGGTCCTTTCTCATCTTCTGGAAAAAATATGGAATTAGTTCTTGTAGCCACTTACATGGATTGGGAATAGTTTTTCAGTTTTGTCAGACAAATGATAAAAATAATAACAAAATGCGTGAGATCAGAGAATCAATTTAGACAACAGCAACTTCGAAAACTGGAAATGTTTGAAAATTTTGAACACATACAACGTGCCTGTTCTTTTTCAGTTCGTGTGTATTTTTTCGTTTTTTGACTGGTTATATTTGTTTAGAGATCGCTCCCTGTACATATTAACTACTGAACGTGGGAAAGGTATAAAATTATCGTTATCTTGTAAGTTTTTGTTACGGATGATACAATGCGATCCAGATAATGGAAATAATATTTTTCAAAAGATTTCTATATTCAGAAAAATTCTTTGAAGAAATCTATCTTTGAAATATACCTAGAGAAACCTAATCATTTCAGCGTTAAGTGGAAGAGCGAGGCACTAAGTGCTATTCGAACTTTGCCCTTTTGTCGCAATTAATTATTATTCAGTTTTCTTCTGTAATCTTCCAAAAAATGCTTGATATTGTGGCAAATAAAGACATGTAATATTATTTTTATTATTATTATTATTATTATTATTATTATTATTATTATTATTATTATTATCATTATTATTATTATTATCATTATTATTATTATTATTATTATTATTATTATTATTATTATTATTATTATTATTATTATTATTATTATTATTATTATTATTATTATTATTATTATTATTATTATTATTATTATTATTATTATTATTATTATTATTATTATTATTATTATTGCAAAACTAGAAGCATATAGATCGAAGAGAATAATTATTTTTGAAAATTCGCATTTTCTTCGAATACAACTAAATTTGTTTATGAAGTACATAGAGAACGTTGGCAATATATCAGTAAATTTTTACCCCGGTTATTCAGGAAACTGAGCATATTTTTTATTTTTTTCGTTGTAACTGATACTTGATGAAAATCCATGTTAACATTGATTTCATAATCAACCTTTGATGTTGACGCGCTTTTGTAAAACAACAAATTGTGTCAATATTAAAGTTTGATCATAAACGTTAGCATAACTTTTTCGGCTGACGGATAACGAAATATATCTATAAATACATCTGTTGAAGTTTCTCTGGGAATTTGTACCTACAGATTGATCACAAATGATTTTTGAAGATTGAGATTTCAGCTGTTTGTATGTTAAGCTTTTTCGAAACTGAAGATGCACGTGATAAAGTAGTTGATTCCATATTTTCATATTTTCATTTAAATATTTTTTTCGTATTGGTGAACAACTATGTATAGCAATTTGGGTCGGTAGTTCGTTTTCGTAACAATTAAAAAAATTCTTCCCCTTTAATGAAACGTTAGTTTTTGTCACGTACATTCTAATTCTGAACTGATAGGAGTAATATAGTGTCATATAAACTCCAATGATAATTAGTTATGGAACATTCGAGGGTATCTATCGTTTTGATCGATTCCGGTTTTTCATCCAATATTCCTTCACACATCTTACAAACTCAAATAAAGAAAACATATTCTGGTGATGCAATAAAAATGAAATATGCATATGAATATTTCTCAATGAGCATGTTTGATCCATATATCTCCATCAATTCAGGAAATGTCAAGATGATATTTTATATCTTGATATTTTACGATTCTCTGAATTCAACTGAAATAGTCTTGTCAAGAAACCACTCACGGTTATATCGGAGATGATCACCAACTTCCTATTCCAAACGGAACACCTTATTCCTAATGATTTATTTGAATTCATGAAAATGTTCATTTACTTTTTAAATCAGATACAATTTTCGAGACACAAATGATATTTATTTGAGCAATTGTGTAGTTTCATAAAAGTATTGTATTGTATTCAAGTAACGATAATTTCAGCGTAAGCTGATATCCCAGATAATGTTGTAATATGTTTCGAAACAAATTCTTCAAGTAAAAACCTATAGGGTTCTCTGAAACTATCAAGTCTAAATCTGACCTAGAAAAACTGACGAATCTTCTTTTCTTTATTGAAAATTCATGAGCTCAGATTTCGATACTTCTCACAGCCAAATCTTGGTTGATTGCAGATCGAGTTCTGGGTTCTTGGCCTACATCAGTTTGTAACACCCAAGAGATTTAATTTATTTCTCTCTTTAATAAATAAGTAGAATATTGGATATACCTGTGAAAATAATTTCTATCGTATAATGAGGAGTAAACTGGATTAAAAAACGTATTGATTTATTATGGTTTAATTACCAGTATTTGAGAAGAGATCGTAAATGTTTTTGGAATAATTCCTGAATCAAAAATGTTTGTTTGATTCGAAAAAAATACTTATTCCCAACCAATTCCACTGAAGCACGAGGCTTACACTATACGTTGAGGCTGTTAAGTCTCCCGAAATATAATTCCCGTATCTATAAATTTTCCCCAAATTGAACTGCTTGCTTGTTAACTCCTAATTTTTATTACACCGAATAGAATAATTATTTTGTTTATGTTGTCATCAATTTCAATGAATAGTATACTCGTAATATTTTTTTTTTACAAGAAACACTCAATTTTTGTCAAGGTTTTACCTGATGACAGCAAAATTCATTTATCTACGTTCTTGAATATTTATAGATGGATCAAAATAACTATTGAATTCGTTTTCTCAAATATCTGGCTCATTTTTCATTTGGGGTAGTTCTTTCATAAAAATTGTTCAAAGATCATGTCTGAAATGAAGCAAGGAGTCATCAGAGAAAAAGTTCAGTTTGAAACTTCACCCCAATTAAATAATATCAAACATACATAAGTAAGAGTTGTTCGAAAAGACAGTTAACAATTTCTACAAATCGTGCTCAGTTTCATTGTTTATACGACGGAACATTTCTACTCCCATACCGTGTGACAGACTCTTTGTACACCCCCGTTTTCTCCGTTGTTTCTCTATCTATATTTCTGAAATTAGGAACATTGAATATGCTCACTAGACGACACTTTTTGACATTTTTGACAAAAAAAATACAATTTAACTATGGAGATATCGCTATTTATTTTATCCATAAGCTCAATGAGTGGGAGAGAGTTGAATTAACCCGCCAAAAAAAGTTTCTCTTTCCAACTCAATGAGCTTATGGATTAAATGAATAGCCATATCTCCGTAATCTTTGGAGATAACACCATCAAAACTAATATCGTTGGATTCTTTATGATCGTTCCTAATCGATCATGTGATAATATACAGGATGTCCCATTTGAAAATCGAAAGTTGATGTCATTTCTGGAAAAACCGAAAGTTGAATTTTTATCCCCAATATGTCAAACAATGCCGTCTAGTGAGCATATTTTATGTTCCAAATTCAAGAAATGTAGCAAAAGAAACAAATGCGAAAACGCGGTTGTACAATGAGTCTGTGTCACACGGTATAGTCTGATATCGGAATTGTTCTGTTGGGCCAATCACAGTTTTTATTCTAACCAAATAGATCAACCTCTTACCAAATTTTGGCATATTTGAATTATTGTGAGGTCAAAACTCGTGAAACTAAACGTTTGTATATTTTGAAAATTTGTTAAAATGAGAAAGTTGTGAATTGCGAAAAAAATACTAAGTTATCCCCATGAGGAAAAATGTCCCTATCCATTCATTACATGATATTTCTGGGTGATAGATTTTTTTATTTTATTTTTTCAAAGTAGTTTCAAATACTTATTCTCAACAGTCAAAAAGCTCGACACTTTCAACGAGCATTCTCTATATTCTATTGTCTGGATCGCATCTGGTTATAATTTAACGAATAAAAACACCACCTAAAGCTGAACAGCATAAATAACACATACTATAAGGTTAATAGATTCCGTCGATGTAAATTGGATGTGAATAGACGACTGAGGCAGAGTGTGAAACGCGTACTTGCATGTTCGGATGTGAAATGGGAGCATTAATCGATTGGATATGGCGGGTCTGAACTCTCAAAACACCAGTCCCACCTTTGTTCCCAAAGGACGGATATCATCTCTTCGGTTTTGAATAATAAAACATACAATTGAGAACTCTAATTTTTGGATTGCAATGTGAAAGAAAACTTAATAAATATTCTCATTCTAAAACACTATAAGATTTTAATAATGAAACTATATCCTTTCTTATTTTTCTAGCATCTTGCTCATCCATATCATTTAAAGTTTGCTCAATGTATTGGGCAAATGTATGATTTTTATTGTCTGAGGATTTACTGATTTTACTAGCTATGTTTTTTGCAATGTCCACCATTTCACTAATGTCACTATCTTCTTTTGTTTTCTTTTTACCTGAAACAAGAAGCTTTATTTTATCCTTTCAGTTCAATAATAATAATAATAATAATAATAATAATGGTAAACTTGAAATATATTTCAAATTATAACCTTTACAAGTCTTGGCGATATTAACAGATTGATTTTTATTGTGTTGGTTAGATAGTGGTTGAGTATTGTCTACTGTTTCTTCATAGTGTATTTCAATCGATGAAGATGGATCTTCTAAGTGTTTTGGCAATAACAAATGTACTGAATTCAAAAAATTCTCTGCTTTGGAATCACCTTCAAGTCTCTTGTGATTTTACTGAATTTTTTTTCGTTGTAGATATTGGTCTGAAATTGTCAGATTAATATTTTGAAGTTTGTATCAAGATCAATATACCTTCTCTTCACTAAACCTTTTTCATAGAACATCATAGAGTTGAAATATACCCAACTAGATTGGGATGCTCCTGTTCCTGAAGGGAGAAGTCTTTTTTCTTTCGTGAATCTATCCCGAAGATTTTTCCACAGACGTTTACAATCCTCAACTGAAAAAATATAATTACTATGGAAAATATAGATAGAATATAATCGAAAATGCATACCTGTAGTGTCTACTGCGATTGAAATTTCGTTCCAGCTGGTTTCTTTCATTAGTAAATTCTTATAATTTTTGTCTTTTAAATCATACAGATGAGGAAAGCTCTCAATCAAATTAAGGAATATTACAACATCAATATTTTCAGATATGGATGTTGAAAAAGTAAACAAAAATATCACGTCTACTCATTTGTTTTTTGACGTAGAAATAAAGAATTGAAAATATCAGCTTCATGAGCATCGTGTTTTATGTCATTCGTCCGCTGCCGCTGCGGCTAGAGATAAAAGTTGGCCATCTTCGGGCGGTAGCGGCAACGGCTACGGCAGTTGCTGCGAATCTATAAACGTAAACATGTACAACGGCACATTCAAAATCGTACGGCTACGTCAACTGCAGCGGCTGCGACCCAATCTATAAATCCACCTTCAATTTCAATATCTCAAGGCTAGTTTGAAAATATCAAAAAGCACTATAAGAAATCATTTCCTAGAAATGTGATCAATTGGTTACACTTCGTAAATAACAATTTTAGAAATGATAATAAAAAGTGATGAAACTTCTTTCTTTAGGTACAGTGTCCCTCGAAAAGTTGAAGTCTTATGGAAAAAACTTGCATTGAAAATGTACTTTTTAGCTTAAGAGTGGCGTTTGCCTTACCCAAACATTAACAATGGCGTTCTTGGACAGTATTAACTTATGCTACCTGTCGAGGCACATTTTGTTAAAATGAGCGTCCAATATAGGCTTCTATGTTTGTGGAAATATCACAATATCAGTATCTTTATCATGCAACTAACTGTTGATTACTTCTTGATGGTTTTCCGGGTTTTGCCATAGTCTTCTTTGGTCAAAATCTTCTAACGTTTTGACTGAAAATACGGCAGACATCTTCATTGGCGTGGTTAAAGTGCCCTTCTTGACGTATCAATTGCGTTTCAGTTGATACATCAAGAAAAATTCTTCGCTTACGATTTTTCCATTATATTTCAATAGTTTATGAATTCTTGAAAAAAATTCTTTCATGATAATTTGGTATTTGTTTAATTATCTGTCATAATAGGTGCGTTAGGTTCGTAACCATCTTCAATAAATACATACATATACGTCATGCTACGAAAACTATTCGACTTAATGTTTTTCACAATGTTTACAGATTTTCGAAATTTTGTCTATATGAGTTGTGGATACTTTTTTCTACCCCTCCCCACCCCCACCCCCCCCCAAACATCTTTTTAAGGAGTAATTTTTCCCGGTCCATTTTAAAGTAAACACTGCGTTAAGTATGGACGCGCAACTGGTTTGGTTTGAACTTGCTACACTGTTGACCACATGTATCCAGCTACAAGTTGTTGTGTTCAACAAATATGTTGCCAATATCCGTCAACATGTTGCCAACAGTTGGCAACATTTTATTGTCTGGTTTGAACATACCTTCATAACCTGCTATAATTTTCTTTGCCATGGCTATGGCCAAGTTGATGGTTAGACGACTGACTGTTCATTGTCAAATTAAATTCGTATGTTGACAGGTGTGTGGTTCTTTGGTGAATTTTCTTGTGATTTCGATCTTCTGACTGAAAAACAAACTTATTTCTAACGGACCCAGTGTCGGGACACCGCACGTGTCGAGATGCACACAACAGATCACAGAACACAGAACTTAGTTCGGTGATCACAGAACACAGAACTTTTTTGTTGTGTTTTTGTTTTTAAAAAACTAATCATAATTAATCCTCTTTACTCTTCAAGTATTTTAAATAATTGTCTCTGTTTGAGATAAGATGCCACTTATACAGTGTTTTAATATGTTAATTTTTCCAATGGTTTTATTAAAAAAACTATGTATGCTTGATGACTAAGAAAAAAGTAATGGCTATTTTCTTTTGGATATCCTCTAGTTAATGTCTTGATAATGAAAATAAAGTTTTTCGAAAGCTTGACAAATTGTTCTTCCACCAGGCCTTTTATTTATGACGGTATCCCCAAAGGATATTCCCTACTTTGGTTGAGAGTATCTTTGATCTAACTGGTTTTGTTTATATATATATATATATGTATATATTCACAAATTAGTGGGAAGCAGTCAAAGGGAGACCAATTAAGACGATTTATTCGTTTTTAAGTCAAGCTTTCGAAAATAACTCATTTTCTTCTTCAAGACGTAATAACATAAAATTCAAAAGAAATTGGATACAAAAAGAAACATACAGGTGATAGACAGATTTTTCTTTTTGTATCCAATTTCTTTTGAATTTTATGTTATTACGTCTTGAAGAAGAAAATGAGTTATTTTCGAAAGCTTGACTTAAAAACGAATAAATCGTCTTAATTGGTCTCCCTTTGACTGCTTCCCACTAATTTGTGAATACATTTTGAACAGTCACGAAAACGTCCCCTTATTTATATATGTATATATATATGTTCATCAATTCATGAAACAATGAATTCAGATAGTGTTCTATTGTTCAATATAAACTCATTGATTTCTGAAATATATTATTATTCATTCATTACATATCTATTAATCAGCAATATTATGGAAACTTTACCAACGTTAACCGATTATAATGTTGCAATGATGCCATGAACTAGAAAGATAAACGCTTTTGTTGGAATTAGAATCAGATTAGGCATAGCTCTGTGTTATATTTTGAACGATATATTCGAAAATGGGGTTTTCGACTGTGCATCATGTTTGGGGTTGAATAATATATTGCAAAAAATATTTGCGTTTTAAATGCAGGCTCTCCCAGATGAACATCAGCTTCAGACCATTTGCTATTTTGGTAGGTCCATATTTGCTCTTCTATCGATGTTCAGTTTTCATTTTGGTCTTCCTATTTGGACGTCAAGAGAAATTGCAGCTAAATATATACAGTGCGGCGCTAAATTATGGAATACATCTATTTTTTCTGAATTTAAAGATATTTTGGAAAAATCCTCGGACAGGTCAATTTTCTTCTCCGATTGGTCAATTTTTTAAACCCCAAAATATATAAAGTTATCCGCATTTGAGTGAAATTGACTTTGGTGATATTTTTGAATGGGATTTTTTCATATTTGGGTAGAAATCATCATTACAAATCCAGGGATACCAGGAGATATGGGCAAAAAACTTACACTTAAGAGGAAGTTTTTTGCCCATACCTCCGCAGCCGTTTGACATAATCCCATTACACCTGGTATCACTAGATTCGTAATGACGAGCCCTAACCAAATATATAAAATATACTGGGTGTCCCATTTAAAAATATCTCAAAGTAATTTTTACTCGGATAACCTTATATACTTTGTGCGGGGTTCAAAAATTGGCCCATCGGAATTTGAATTTCTGAAGGCTGTATGCCTCAGGAAACACCTCCCGAGGCAGCGAGTTTCAAAATTTGCCATTCGTTGGAAGAACGAGCCCTGTTAAAGAGATGTTCGGCATGTCTCCGAAGCGACGGCATATGGATGTGAGGACTGAGCTCGACAGGTCAATCTCGATTGGATCGCTAACGGTGCAACGTTTGATGATATTTCGGAAGAGCATCATCAATGGAAATATCTATAAAACAGAGACAGATTGCCGACCTTTCTGCGATGTTCCAGAAGAGTAAGCGAGCTTGTGAGTGAAGTATAACCGACAAGACGAATGGCTCTCTTTTGAACATAATCTAAGTTTTAATGTGCGTTTGGTTGCTTCACTTCATTTATGGGGATATATTCCTGCTGCATTTGATGATTATTTCCTTTATTCCTGACTCACAATCCCTGTCGAATGCACTAAAAACCGTGCGAAATCATTTAAATAACAACCTGCTGCTCTGAAATTTTTTCTAGGTAACAACGCCAAGTTCTCAGTTTTATTATTTGGAATGTTATATAAGCTTCCATGTCGACATCAGATGTCCTTTAACTAATTGATTAAACGGACTTACACATAAGGGGCATTTACCTAATCTTGAGGTCAATAGAGCTTTCAGTCAGCTAGGTATAGATATTGAAAACGTATGGAAGCCGCTCATAGATCGTTTTGGAGGGACATAAAAGTGCGAAATCACATGCGTCACTACACCTCGCCATATTTCCCGACATCGAAGGAGAATTTGGGAATACCCTACTTAACAATTTCTATTGGATTTGTTTTAGCTGATGAAGGTATAGAACCAACCATTATCAGCTAGATCTACGCCATGCTCATCAACAGAACAGCTGCACATCTCTACAAGACGAGGCCAATTAGTTCAATGTCTTCAGGGGCTGCCCTGCGTTGTACATTTTGCCTCGTGCGGTTACTGCTGATGGACAGCTACTCAACGTCATTGAAAAAAGAGTGGTAGATTTTCAAGCATATACTGATCACCTTGTCATTTCGGACAACTTCAGGAAGGGTGTCTCCTACAAAAAAAGTTGAATGACGTACAAAGTTGGTGCCAGAAAAACAGATGTTATAGTACCATTCACCAGAAAGAGGAAACTGGAAGATTTCACTTCACTTTCTTTCAATGGTGAAGTCATGCCTTTGCAGCACAGCAAAATCATCTAGCTATAATCCTGGATGAAAAGAAAACATGGAACGCTCACTTGGAAAAGGTTCTCCACAAAACCAAATTATTCTAATGGACAAGACGGAGAATTTGTGAAAACTCTTGGAGTTCAGGCCCTAAACAAATCCACTAGATATATACAGGTTGTCCCACTAGGTTTTGGCCAGGGAATATTCCGGAACTCGAGAGTAGTAGAGAAGTAATTGAAATTTTGGGTTTGTAAATTAGAGCAATTGGTGCTGCTCTATTATGTTACCCAATGAACTTTTTGTTCTCGATCACGTGACATCTGATTCAAAATTATTATTGCGACAACCTGTATATTTTGGCATTTCTATGTTTCTCCCGATGAAACTTTCAACAAACTATCACACTTGTGGTCTGGGACGATTAGTTCAAAAACCACAGGTACTTCAATATCCTTTGTCGCACAACATCTGAAACGAGCAAGTGCCACATTATTTAGGTATAGGGCCACTCTGTATATTTGGACAGTCCTGTATTTTTGTGATGATTGAAACAAGGCACAATTATAATAATTATTCATATTTCTTTAAAGTACTTTTAGTTCTTAAATTGATCGTTATAGACCACATGTGATTCGTTTTTTGGAATCGTTTTATCGGTTGAAACAAAGAAATGCCAAAATGTACAGGTTGTCCCATTCATAATTTTGAATCAGATGTCACGTGACCGAGAACAAATACCTCTTTGGGTTACATAATATCAGAAAAAGCTGCACCAATTACTATAATTTACAACCCCAAAATTTGAATTCTCTACTACTCTCGAGTTACAAAATATTCCATGGCCAATACCTCGTGGCCACCCTGTATGTGATGATTATTTTCACTCTATTTCAGCGTTTTTTTATATACGGGAATTTTGCTTAGAACGGCAGATTAGACTAATGATCACATATGGAGCGATCGCTTAGTGGCTGGAATCTTCACAGCGGACAGCACGAGCAAAGCTCTTTATTACATAGACAGGCCCGTCTGGCGATCTCTGAAGCTATCATCACCACACTGACAGAATTTATGCAAACCTTTTCAGCTTTCAGGCTCACCATTTCTCTGTATGAAGAATATGTGGATATTGTTAATATGACCTGCATCATACTGTCCTAATTCCAGATAGAGAAAAAAAGAATCATCCGGAAGGAGGAACTACTAAGTGCAGACAACTGTTGTTTCACAGATGGTTCGAAAACACTCTCAGGCCCTGTAGCGGATGTACACAGTTGTGGACCTAGGCCAGAGATTTCAACATGCCTAGGGTCCTACGACAGTATTCCAGGCGAAAATTTACGCCACTAACATATGTGCAATTGAAGGAAACCAAGCCCAAACACAAATCAATTAAAAAGAACTGATAGTTACGCGGTTTCAAGAACACTTGACTCGTGCCGGTCAATATCCAAGTTAGTAAGAAACTGTTAAAAGAATAGGAAGATTCAACAATCCGTCTCTGGTCTATATTCTCTGCCAGTCTGGCATGGTGATGAAGCGGCAGACTCTCTTACGAACAAGTGAGCCGCAAAAAGTTCGATCAGACCAGAACCTCCACGTGGTATCACTTCAAGAGTTGGCAAACAAACACGGAATACCTGAACTGCAAGAAGAACATTAGGCTTACGGCATTACTTACCAGGATTACTCTTTCCCAAGGCATTTATGAATCCATTAGAAAATATCAAATTATCGTTAGACATGAGTGGTCTCAATGAGACGCAGTTGCCATGTTACTTCTTCCTATTCTTAATATTCCAAGCAGACAACAATGGAAAGGAATTACGGTAGAATTTTACCCAGAAGCCCTATAGGGACGGATCGCGTTTGACCGATAAGCAGGCTTTGGGAAAATACACAACAGTTTTTCAAGCTGCAGTCTTTGTCAAACCACACTTAGCTATGAGACAGGAAGTGAGAGAAGAGTTCGAGCATAGAATTCATATTTGGTCAGACAGTCAGACAACGCTCAAAGCCATCTACCATCCTAAGCGAAGCTCAGCATTTGTACAGGAATGTGAATATGATCTTATTGAGAAGCTAGCCGAATTGAGGGAAATTGAATTGTTATGCGTTCCTGGTCACAGATGGGTGCCTGGACGACTACAGCAAGACCCAAAAAAGTCCCATAGATGCACTGTCTACCAACTTCAAGATGTTACTGAATTACTTATAATAACAATTATGTCCAACCTATTGCCAACCAATAAATCCCTAACGACTCTCTTTGCTACCAATTGTCTGTCATCACTTATTTATACACCTTTTATATTGCTACTGAGTACTCGCATTGTTGTTGTTGTACCAATGACAGGAGTCGTCCTATTATTCATCAATTATTTTCCTTGACATTGATATATTATTCAAATAAATTAATTCCGAACAAGCGCCCTTCTCGACAATATCCTAATATCTGAAGATTTCAATATCCAATCCAACACAATATATTATAGTCCTAGATACAGTTTGCAATCATCTTTATTTTGATTATTGTTGACTTTTTTTCGCGCCACTTTCTCCTTTACACAGTTGAGAAGAAGTATAATTTCAATTTTTTGTTAAGTTTAATTTTTTTTTGCCAGGGGGTAACATAAGATTCCAAGCATATTCTCATCATTCTTAATCAATTCGGAAATGAAAAGTTAACAGCATTAACATTCCCTACTCGTGATCGACACGAGTGCTGAAAAACAAAACATGACTGAAATTTCATGTTCCAATTTTCGTGAATACAAAATCATTTACGGTAAATTCACAGACCCAACCATCCGAACGGAAACTAATGGACTATGCGTTATAAACTCGTCCTGGATAATCTCATTGGAATGTTTCAGCTTTTGCATGCGCCCTTTTTTGTCGACACACGTTCAGTGAGCAGCGATGTATGAAACTGCTGATGCATTTAGAGATAAGTAAGTTTCATGACTTCTTCATTGAGCTATTTTCATCTGTTTCTCAGCTCCATGAAAATATTTTGTTTTTAATAATTGAAGCAAATCCGATACTTCACCTCCACAAAAAGTATTTCGTTTAACCCTAGAGAGCTAACGTGTTTTGAATGTACGTAATTACAATCCTATCGTAAAATGTACGACTTTTTCAAATAGCAATAAAAAGTAATAAAAAATGGCGGATGGATAATTTATTTATATTTATAACTAAAATAAACATGTATTCTAAACAAAAACACAAGGAAGAGGTAAAAAAATTATATTTTTCAACATCAACACTGGTCATAACAGGAGTGGTCATTTTTTTTTTTTTTATGGAGAAAGGCTGCAAATGGTTCTTTATGAGTCATCATCTCAGTCGATAGAACCATAGGATTCAAAATAGAACTCAAAATTTTTTTGGGTGATAAATTTTTGTATTTTATGACTAAATGCCGATTCAACCGACTAATTCAAAGTGCACGAAAACCTGCCAACATCTGCTAGTTCTAGACATCAACTGATGAAAAGTCGTAGATGGACTAAAGCGGCACCTGAACAACACCGAAGATTTTCAACAATTTGACGAGCGATAGCTCTTTAGGGTTAAAATTATTTTAATCTGTCGTATAATTTAATATCAGACAATTCCAAATAATCGTAATACATACTCAATATTATTCAATAAATGTGGATTCACGCGGAGTAACAACTGTAGTCTGTCAGTTACATTTCATTTCTCACCGTGTTCACCGACACATTTATTTCAAAGAATTTTTGTTAATCGATCGTTCAAAAGGCATACATAGCAACCTCCTATTGGCTGTTATGCTAATAAAACTTCATTTCAGAAGAACACTGTGATTCTGCCTTCCCACGTGTGTTCATTCAGGAGCGGCCTTTTCTACACTCACAAAAGATAGTTTTTTCATGTCCAGATTTCCAAATTTCAACTTGTTTTCCACTTATTTTGGTGGGAAGAGCACAATGAATACCTTTTCTGTATATTCAGAAAACAGTGAGAACCAGAAGTGAAAAAAAAAGGAAAGTGGCACGACAATGAAAACCTCCGTTTCACAAATAAAGATACTTACTCAAATGTTAAGTATCCTATGTCGCATGCGACAAAATATTACTATCTCTTTTTAGTGCATGTTTGAAAGAGACGATGGAAGTATTTTATGACACATTTTAGAATGAGGAAACACTAGAACAATGTTTCGAAGGGCTACAATATAATGACTAAAAAATTGCTAATGGAGAAATAATAGGAGAGCATTTCCCAATGGAATGTCTATGAAAGTGAAGCAGATATTCAATTTTTCTGTGGTTTTCTTGGGAAGTGAGCGAGACCCCGAGAGAGTTCTCATGGATTGAATAGTTCGCAATGTTTCATCGCTGATCTCTGAGATCTATGTACATGAGCAATAAGGATCAGAATGGCACTTTCGAGATCCCAGTAGCGTAAGCGGCTGCAGCGTAACTCAGTTATCACTGTTGTTGGTGCGCTAGTCTGACCCGTATTGCTTATACATCGCATTTCCTCATAACAGTTAATCAGCTGTTCTTTGATGATATGACAATTGGTAACACTGGTAACCTTGACGTGAGGTAGAGATAAAGTTTTGAATTTTCATTCATCTTTCTTTTCAACCATTTCTGCATCTGAAAGAACTCGCTGATGGTTTGATTTTTATTATGAAAATTATCCAATTAGGGTCTACTGATAACTTTTATTGAGAGGTAACTATCTATTTAAAATTCAAAGTGGAATTCATTGGAATACATATTTTTGTTATTTATAATGTTTTTGAAATTATTTTATTTTCAATGAATTTTCATGATTTTTCAAGTGGCGTCAAAGGACATGTTTCACAACAAAGTCTCTATTTTTTATTGGTGTAGTTCTACCAGGTATATAGAATGAATAGTTTTTAAAACTTGATCAAAATGAATACTTCAAAAACTGAAAAGTTTAACTATTTCATGATAATAATAATAATTATAGTTATTCATTTATCAAAATTATTATTTAACTCTGTGAATATTCAATCTGAAATACTCCAAGACTCCTCAATTCAGTTAAGAATTTAAGTCTTCACTTCTCGCCATTGAATGAGCGATAACCGTTTTTGGCTCATTGACTTATGATAACTGGCTGAATTATACACTCTATCAGATGTCCAGAACCAGGTGGTGGATTCAGGAGTGTTTCAGAGCTGCGGTTACTGTATATAAAAACCAAAGAACCCAAGAAGAGCTTGAAATATAAAATATAATCACAAGAGAAGAGTTTGGTTATTTCTTATCAAGAGTATTATAACCTAGTGGTCAGGAAGAACATGTAAGGTTAGATGCATTCAATCCAATAAACTTCCAAAAAAAATTGTATGACCATTTGAATAACGAATAATATATTCCAAAGAACCAAATTTTTTTAAAAATGGTAAATAACCTTATAATTAGAACAAACATACATAAATCGAGGAGAGAGAGTTCTGAACTGCAAGATGGTCTCAAACATCCACTAATGATCCTGTTTCCATCAAATCATAAAAAAAAGGTTTCATTCACTTGGTATTTGCTGTAGTTCAATCCGGTTGGAAGAAGCCCAATCAAATTATGTCATTATGCATTTATTCGATAGTTTCTTGTGAAATGATAAAATTTATCACATTAGTCGGCAAGATAACTGTAGTGTAGATAGGCTCATCATAAAAACAATCACCATACGTACTACAAAAATAAAGGACGACGAGAAGATATATTTTGCTAAGACCGAAATATCTCTTTTGTTATCTCCATACCACCAAAAAACATTGATTTATCCTCAACAACCACCACACGAGGAAATTATATCGGCATTAAAAAACGAACATGGCATCACATTACACAAAATCTTCAAAACAAAAAAAAGTTAGTAGGCCATACGTATAACGTCGAATGAGATTACAGAACAAACCCCACCACAGTCACACAGTGCAGGAGATGTGGAAAGTCATCTCATTATAAGTAGATCGCATGACACCTTTGTATTTTTCTTTTAATTTTTTTTTTTTTTTTTATTTAATCTGGTCCGATTCCAAAGCCATGTTATTTCTTGACATGCTCTTACTTCTTGTCCATCTGATCGATCTGCTTTCTGTAATGAACATTCTCTTCACTATGATGATGTCTATGATCATCTTAATGGTTTCAGAAAATCAGACTCTATTCGCTTCTGTTGATACCATAATTCTGACACATAGATAACTTTTCCTCGTTAACAGGAATTTTTCGATACCACAGAGTTTAAACCACTGTTTTTAACATTTCGACACATGTTTCAGTCGCCAAGTGACTGGTGGAATTTCAATCTTTCTCTAGCAATTGCCCATCGAAAGTTGAGGGTTCCAAACTTTCAACTTCGCACCTCTAATTGGGTAGTCATCTGGAAACAGTCACTTCTTTCAGTCTATTTTCGGTTCCCTTCTTCGTTCAATTTCTCATCTACTCGTGCCAAAATTTTGGTTTTGCTGGAGTGCTCGTTTTCGATTTACTAGACCCTTCCTGGAGTCTTTTGATACATCAAGGGCATCACCACTGACTTTCCTGACATTTTCGATGAAATCTTGGACTGATACAGTGTTCTTCATAAAGTTGTCATCATATATGAAAAACTTTTTCAAAAATCAACTAATCTATACATCTCGAATTTATTTTCCTCGTTGAGACAAAATTGATCTATCGTTCAGCATGGGATATTAATTGACTTAAGTCGATTTTTTTTCGGTAGTAAAAAGATGCCAAACCGGAAAAAATCATCGAACTACTTCACGTATCTAACCAAAGTTTTGAAATTTCCACTCGATAAATTTCATGCGATCATTTTGAAAAAATATAATTTTCCACAGGTAGCAAAAGTCACGTAACTCTGACCGAGTAGGCTTTTTTCCATCATTTTCAAAGCAAAAATTATCGCATGCAAATTAAAGTAGAATATCAAAATAAATTATTATTAAACATTTTCCCCATATGGTGCTAACATTTTGAAGGACAGTGTACACAAGTGTCACTGGGCTTGTTCATATTCACATAAGGTTAATACCGTATTTGTTTCCAGCTGTTTCGATGTTTTTGATCTCAATATCACGTTAACTCAGTTTACACAGGGGTATGAAAAATGCTGTCACTTGAATCCTTACAATTGGTTTTTATATATCATATTTCTCACACGTATGTTGAAAACCACCACTTTCGTTTCTTATTTGAAAATTATCAGGCTTGCCGCTGAGAATCAAATGAAGAAGATATTCTATACACCGATCGCTTCAAGCATTCCCTTCGTTCTTTCAAGGTGCATATCCACCAAGCACGCAAAATGATTGCGATTGTTACCAAATATTTGCAAACTCAATATTTATTTGGTGGAGATGAAAACGACGCCGACGTGCATTCGCAAACATTAACAATGGTTTGTCCATGTTCGGAGCGATGTAGGTACATTAGGGGCATTCGTTGTTTGTGTGCGCGCGTTGTCCATTTCGTGTACAGCTGTGCACAGCTGTTTGCGAATATTTGCTGGTGGAGACACTTATAATTGCAAACATTTGCAAGCACTGATAAACGTTTACAGACGTTTGCTGAAGATGATTTTTTGGTGGATATGCACCTTTATATAGTTAGCAAATTGTTCGTTATCGCTATTTACAAAAAAAAACCATAATTGAATTTACTTCTTTCCTCCATGGACCCGCAGATTGACTCATATAATTCACAATCAATCTATTTCAATAAACTGAAAAATACTTAAGTATTTTTTGTGTGCGTAATCCTCACTAGTGTTTAGTGAGCCAATCCTGACATAATAGATTGTTCTTTCGTAATCTGCATCCATTGAGTAAGGACCAAAAGTCCGTTGCTCCACCCGTAAGTTATTTTTACATATCACAGGAAAATGTCAAATCCATAAGTTGTAGGGTTTCATTTGATCTCTCTAATGGTTTAACTTTAATTTATACAGAGTGTCTCAAAAATACTCTGCATTTCATTGCATAATCCGTTAGGGACCATCATAAGAAATCCAACAATACCAAGTTGGATGCAGTTATCTCCAAAGACTACAGAGATATCGTCTATTATTTGATTATAAGCTCAAAGAGTGTGAGAGATAATTTATTGACACGCCAGAACAGTTTCTCTCTCCCACTCATTGGGCTCATGGATAAAATAATAGGCGATTTCTCTGTAGTCTTTGGAGATAACAGTATAGAAATTGGTATTGTTGGATTCCTTATGTACATCCCTAACCGAGCATGCAATGAAATAGGTGTCCTAAAGAAAGAAATCAAATGAAACCCTACAACTTACTCTTTCAACATTTTTTTAAAACATGTAAAATATAGAAGTTACGGGGAGGGCGACGGACTTTTGGTCCTCACTGTATGGAGCATTCTGAATGGGGATATACTTTTTGAATGAATTGACAAAATTTAAAATGTTCTTGGTCCATTTGAGTGCGATATGAACCAATTGATATATCATACCAAAGAACATGTGTTCAACAAGCAACCTTTGGTAAACACACCCAAAAGTTTGATTATCCCGTACTATTTACATCCGAAACAGCAATTCACTTTTACCCGGAATGAGTTTGAATCAGAGTGGTTTTGGATAATGTCACAATGACATCCTAAAATTAAAAAATAATAAATCATGCCATTGGCGAGAATAATAATAAAAACTATTTTAATTGGCATATGTAACATCGAACATTTTTTTTAATGGTGTAATATTTTTTGACGCACCAATCACACCACAAATTTTATACCTTTTCCATAGGGAGGTTATAGCTTAGACTTTCGTTATTAGATATATGTCGCTTCTTTTGGCTCTGCAGACGTGCTGATCGTGTTTGAATATTATTAATTCATGTTGGTGGTACATTTTTTTGCTGCATCCAGTTCGTATAAAATAATATTTTTTATTTTTTCGTAGATCCTGTATATCAATATTGTTTTATGTTACTGTTATACTGTGGATCTAGAACACTGTGGTTGTGCGAGATCTAATTGAATCTGAATGAAACTGCATTGATGATGCATTTGATATGTGAAATGCTTGTACGTGAAACTAATTACCCATGTAAATACTGTCCTAATTTCCGTTGTACATACAGAACATATGTTTTGAATTTATGAACTTCAGAAATGATGAATTTCATGAAAATACTAATTCATAGTCTTTTGTTCGATACATGATTGATTATTTTGTGTTAATCAATGTTAACTGTTAGTTGTTCAGTCTACTCGCGTGTAATGATGGCTACTACCCATAGGAATGAAATTTAAGATGCGTCGTGAACCATATGAGTGAACAATAGTCATCTCACGTAAGTAGAATACTATACTCCTTTTATAAATATGACCAGTGTTCACCATTCAATTCAAACAGATGATGTGTTTGTTCTTGTAGAAGAAAATAAAAATTAAATCGATTTATATTTCTACGTTGTAATAGAAGAAGAAATATCTCGTACCTGCTATAGTTTATCTAAAAAACAAACATGCAAAAAAAGAGAATAGTTGAGGAAATTATTCGAACTACAGTTGAAATCGGAAAATAAATCAGAAAAAAATTCGATTGTCCTCCTTTTCAACATGAATACCTCCCAAGAGGTTATCTTGAACGATGGAAATAGCGTCTAAAGTTTGTCTTTCAGTCGCAGATGATTCCACAACAGATTTTATAAATATCCTAAACATATTTTCGAATTAAAATCGAATAAAATCTGTTGTGGAATCATCTGCGACTGAAAGACAAACTTTAGTCGCTATTTTCTATCGTTCAAGATAACCTCTTGGAAATTGAAAAATGAAAGATATGATTTATTTGTAATATTTATGACAGGTCTATGTCAAAAAATAACTTTCAAAGTGTTACAGCAGAAGAAATATTTCCCTCATATCCATCCCTCATGTGTATGATTCTGAAGAGCCTGTTTTATTCCAATCCTATATCAATATTCCTGAAGAGCTTGGCAAAGCGAAATAGATTTTCGTCGACCAAAATGTATTGGGGATTAAATGCGAGAGAAGCGAACCTTGCTTCAATGAAATGAACGATTTCTGTGAGTGATATTTTTTATTTATTTATATTTATATTTTTATTTATATTTTAAGGAGAATAACATTCTCCTTATCTAATTTATTTAATGATTTTTCAATGAAAACTAGAGAGAATTAAAAAAATCAGATATCTGAATGAAAATGCGAATTTTTACTTTCAGATTTTTTCTTTCTTTTTCAGTTAAAGTCTTTTCACAATATCTATCAGATGTAGTTCAATGTCCAGCGTGGCTTGTACCGGGGAAGTAGTTGTTCTCGGTTAAATATTACAAATAAATCACATTTTTCATTCTTCAATTTTCATGGAGAATGTTCCCCTTTTCAACATGAATACCTCCCAAGAGGTTATCTTGAACGATGGAAAATAGCGACTGAAGTTTGTCTTTCAGTCGCAGATGATTCCACAACAGATTTTTTGAATGTCCTATTTATATTTTCGAACTAAAATGAGTCGATCTTTTCGAGCATGAGCTTATGTATTTCAAATAATGGATAGGTTTACCACAATTGAGAGTCTCAGTTGAAGCTATTAGTGCATAAGGGTGTTAACTCAGTTTCTTATCAAAATAGCGAAAATGGCATGTAAGGAAGTTAACTCATTTTCTCTGCGTTAGTACTGACTCTGGTTTATAGATGTCGCCAGAAAGCTTAAAAACTCTAGTTCAAAACACGTTAACTTAAACTTTGTCAAAATATTTGGAGCAACAAGGTTTCAACTCTTGCTAATTGGGCAAGAACGGGTTAACTGCTGAACACTTTCTTCCAGTATGCATCAGTAGGAATTTGATTGTTTACATTACACACGTGTTGTTTTGGTTATTGTGCAGAGTCTGAATCAAACGATATTTTTTGTATTTATTGTGTCCGGCAACAAAAGTGAGTCCTTTATTTCAGTTATCCATTGAATAATATAGTTAATTTAAACAGATAATTATATATAAATATAAATTAAAAATCTTTTTTGAACACAACTTTCAAATGAGAGATATATTCAATAAATTGAATTTTACTTTTGAAAATACTTCATAATAGCTTGACCTAGTGGAAGAACTAGAAGAACTCTTAAGTTAGCTATGGGTGCTACTGAAATAACTTAAGACCAAATAGAAACCGATGAGGATTCATTTTTAAATTCTGCTTCAGATCACCAATTAGAATCGGATTCTGCCGACGAACAAAGATTACAATTTTTCTCCCACGAGAAAAAGAGTTAAAAAATAAATAGCCAAGAGGAAATCAAAGCTAAATACAGCAACTTTTTGCGAAAACCGAAAATAAGTCCTCATAGATATATTATATTAATATATAATAATATTAGCAAAATAATGGTATTCTATATTGAGAATAGAAATTGACGTATATAATACCAGTGTAAGGAAATTACTTTTATATTTTATCGAGTTGTGTATACCACAAAATATATAAATTACCCTAAAGAACCTGTTCAAATTATACAAAAACAGCCGAGTCCCTCCCAATGCGAACCAAAACATTCGACAACATTCAGGAGCAACTGCCATTCATTCCAGAAAATTTAAGTGGATTTTATATGGGCTTAAATCGATATGAAAGTGTTCAGTATAACCTTTTTTTGTTTTTTTTCTATTGATGAATATTAGTTGATCCGTTCTTAATTTGTTTTTACTGAAATTTAAACAGTAAATTATTGCGCATGAAAGTGCTAACTCAATTTTTTTTAATCGAAAATCCCACACAAACCACAAAAAATTATGAAAGCTGATCCATCATATTGAATTAATTTCTATTGACTAACTTTTGACTCAATTTGCTTTGATTTTAGTTTAAACAGAAAAAGCTCCAAGAACATTATTTCAACCTTTAATATCTCAAAATTGTTAAAACACCTTCAAGCACTAATAGCTTCAGTTGTTAACACATTCAAATGTGTTTGTCAAGATAGGTGTATACTCATATTTCATAAAAAATGCCGATTCAAAAGGTCTATAATGCTTGGACAATTTGAAAAAAAATATTCATTTGAACATAAGTACGCATGAATATATATTTTCTCCAGCATAAATGTTTTTTTTATTTTTAATAGAACCGTGTTATCGTCATGTCATTCTGTAATTGGATATGACTATAATTCAAATTATTCCCAAGAGCTGAGAATAGAAAAAAGTGGAAACTGGAAATTGAAATAATACTTCAACGTAATAATGTTTTATGCTCCCGACAAAAAACTTCAATTCCAATTAGTTTCAATTGTTCATTAAAGTCCCACTTTCATTATCTCTTGCAAAAAATTCAACTCTCAAGCAATGGCCATTGGAATGCGACAACGTTCTTTCTATTTATTTTCACTTCCAACCAATTAGAAATTATTCTTTCTATGTGTCCGGAATAAATTGGTTTCCAGTTCCTGCATTCGGACCTGTTACTGGAACGAACCAGTGTTGCCACTTCAATATCCATCTTGGAGGTTTATAATTAAAAGTCTTCGTTTGTCTTGACTTGTCATTTGATGTGGTCCAGTAAATTTGTATTATCATTTCAGAAATCAGAGTATTTTCGAGCCTAGAGTTATATCAGTACTCTTGGAATTTCATTCAATTTACATCTAGAAACCTCGACTTCCCTAGGAACAACCAGGAGATTTCCACGTCAGCAGAGGTGGGCCAATTTTGGCTCTGGTCTGTTACTATCGAAGTCTCTCGAAGACCTCTGAGGGTTGCTCGTAAGGGGGTAGCCGGTTGATGAAAAAAACAATTTTAAGAAAAAAATTGAACTAACTTCAAATTTTGAAATAAAATATGACAATCAAACCCTATTCCGATTCAAATTTTGCCAACAACGTCGATTACAGGGTATACAAGGTATACTTTTGAATTTTGCATTATTACTGTGAGTTGGGCAAGCAAAGAACATAATAAATTTGTCAACAACGGAGCTAAGTATGTTGCTGAGTCTGACGCAACTCAGGAATCTCTCTGGATATAACAATTACTTTGAGACATTGGAGGAAAAATATATTATCCTACTGCAATACACACACATAACCATAGTGCTGAGCGCCAGATACGAAAACCAGAATTCTTTAGGCGTACGAAGCATATTAACATACTCCCAAGAAAATGGAATGAAAACCGAAGTCGGTATTAACCAAATGAACCAAGTCTCAATGAAAATGGGATAAAAGTTATTTCCCAGTGTTTCCTAAAAATTTATTTTCTCTAATCTGATGCACTTCAACGAGCCACCCTCCAGAAGTCTTTTGTGAGCTAGGCAAGACGAGGCCCTTACCTTTCAACTTGTGCCGGTAAGCCGGTTACCGTGCTGGGATTTGAAACCACGCCCTTAGTGTGGAGGAGAAAAGACTCTACCATCACGAACACCACGGTCCAATCAAATCATAATTGACAAAGACTACATACTAACGCAGATTCGTTATGGAAGAAATCATGTAAAAAGGGATGTAAATTTTCTCAGAATGCAATAGCTTGCTAATCTTTACGAAACCATATTCAAAATATCAGTTGGTGGCTTTATTAATGAGCTTCTTCATCAAAAATGTATTTTTTCAAATTGATTTTTTTTTGTGACAAAAATTCGATTTTAATCTTTTTATCTCAGTTATTTTTCAAAATTCGCACATAGCTATAAAATGTCATTCTGAACATCTTTTCTCAACAACATTTTTCGATATTTTCTCAAACAAGTGTATTTTGAGAAATAATTTTTAAATTCCGTCAGACTTCTTGGTTGCCAGTTTTGTTTGAACCCGGACTATTTTGTGACGCGTCGGTTTGTATGACCATTGGCTCTCTACTAATGAAAATTCTCAAATAAAGTGCTCTTGTTTCTATCAGTTTGATTGTTTCAACAGTTTTTTTATGTACTGTCTCAAATTTAATAACCATACTTTTTTTCAACATTCAAATCCAGTCAATAACGACCATGACAAACGAAACTGACGTAGTCTGTCAAATACTTCACAAAACACTATATGTTTTGTGAACCAATTTTCATTGGAAAAGCAATATAATACTGTAGCAACATAACCGAAAAGATATACATGTATGGTTTTTATTCAATTATAAGATGACATGTAATGCATATGGATAATCAAAGCTTGAACAAATGAGAAGTGAACCTTTCAGATATGTCTGTCTATATATATATTGAAATCTTTGCTTGTATGGTTTCAATGATTGACGCAGGTTTTCTAGGTTTTTTCAATTCCTGTAGATTGATTCCTCCACCGACGAATACCAGGTCATCTGCATGAAATCCTTCTTTGGGTGGGGTTACATATAAATCATTGATCATATTGTTTGAAGGGTACATAACGTCCCATTGGTAGAAAGTCTCTCACTAAGGAAAATGCATATCACTGTTTTGGAAGAGTTGTCCATTATTTCCATTTGTTCAACTATTTTGAACTTCCCGAAACGTTATAAATCGGAATATAAATCATTCCAGACTTCTTAGTGTATTTTAAATTATTCCAGAACTGTTACACAATGAAAAATGGAACTAATGAATCTACCGCTTTCGGTATATCAAGAAATTTCGATATCACTCACATTCGCCTTTTTGCAAGAAATTAGGAAAAGTTTTCCTTTCATCAATCTTTCACTGGCCCAATAATAATCTGAAAAACTTCAAAGGGTAGTTTTTCGATTATGAACTGGTGCGAAGTTCGACTTAAACAATGGTTCATAGAAAATGAGATTCCATTCTTGATATTTTCTGGAAGCGACGTGATAATGCGCAGAGTTCGTTCATTACTTCTCACCAAAATTCATGAATCTGACGATGAGGATGAATAAATTATGTCAAAACAACTTTTTGTTCAGCTAGAACGTAATAAGAAGGTCAAGGCTTCCAAAAGCGGACGTGAAGCCTCATTATTTCGCCTCGTGCGCCAAAATATTAATATTTAAGTTGATAATAAAGTCGTCAGATATGAATAATTTTATCCGATTATCTTGGTCGTGATCTAGACAAAAAGCTACCCGGTGTTCTCGAAGTCACTGGTTTGGGAGTAAACCACGCAAAATCAGACAAAACGCGATTTATTCCGTAAGGGAACGCCCAAATACAATGTCTTCGGAATTAGAAATTCTTGACTTTCACTGACAACAGCATTAACATTTTTTATCCGATACTCTATGTTCAAAAAAATAATAGAGAATGATAGAGAGATTTTTAACTAATTATTCACAAATTACTTCACTCGAAACTTCATGATAATAAAAGTGGCTCACAAATGAAAAGAGTCACACTGTTAACAGATAAAACATCAATTTGTACTAAATCTGACAAGTAACTTAGAATGACGACCACTACGCGTAAAAACTTTCGATTTGGGGACTCTGCTCTTGATACAAAAATTGGCATCAGATGCTCCTGCACTATTATCGGTGGACTCCTCTTGTGGAGTCGATGCAGATGACGTTCCATTGGTTCGTTCATCTGACATCTTCGTTGTGGAAAGACTGATTCTATCATCGTTTTCATTAGGACCAACACACTCCACTGAATAGATTTTTGCAGAGGTCTCAGTAGTTGTCCTCTTGCGGTTTTAACTCGCACCAAACGTATTTGTTGGTCGTTACCAGGTATGCTCAACAACACGTCTGATTGGTCAATCCATTCATGTTTGGTTATCATTGCCAATGGGAACAATATCATTAACAGAAACAAGTTTTGGTGATATATTCTTTGTGCCATTCTCAGCTGAGCTGAATACTCATTGCGAAATCTTGTGCGCAAATTTTCCATTAATGTTTATTTGTGGCGTATTTATGTATTGCGTAAAAATTTCTTAATCGTATAGTGACACAATGACTGTTCTGAATGGATTACCACAGGGTTCAGTTTTCAATCATGTATTGTTGGACATATTCACATCAGACCTCCGATAGGTAAACACATCGGAGTTTGCTGTTTATGCTGACGACACCAAAGTGTATAATAATCCTATGTCCTAGCACCAAGCACTCCAACGTGACCTAAACAAATGGTGCTCAGAATATCCTCTGAACATCAATGAATGTTTAATGCTTTATAATGACAGAAAGTTAAATTACACGACAAATGGCATCATACTCAACATAACGGACTCTCAATCGTTCCAAGCAAATATACAACAAACAAACCGTACCGTTTACGTAATAAATAAAATGTCCCGCTTCCCTGATATCCAAACTTTAAGTAAGCTTTATGAAACTTATGTGCGCCCAATTTGGGAATTTGCTTCTACTGTTTGGTGTCCAATTTACTAATGCAATATCAATAACCTGTAAAACATTCAGCGTTGTTTTACATGGATTCCATTCAGAAGACAACGCCCTTCATACCTACGAAGAGGGGCTTCAATTGATGAGCTTACCTAAGCTCACCTAAGCCTCCGAGAGAGAGAGGAAATCTCATGATGACCTACAATGTACCACACAATATTTCATCACCTATTGGCCACCTATTCACAATGAATGAGAACGATCAACCTCGTAGGCATCCTATCAAACTGTACAGGGAGCAATGTAGAATGAGCCAGAGGACTACCTTCCCAAGAGAGTGTTATTTCAATGAAATGCACTCCACAGAGAAGTTGTCCTAGCACCATCAGTGATTTGTTTTTTAAAAAATGCGTTTGATTCTTCAACTGATTCACATTTAGTGTCATGTAATATCATTTTTGAAGTCTATTTTTGTATCATTTCTTCCAAGACAGTACAATAGTATTAATCCTCTACTCATAACCTTATGTAGTAATAATAATTATAGAAGGATCTACACCAGTCCTCAAGAATGGTGCGAAAGTAAGCGCGTGATATCGGTATGGAGTCTGGGAACGACAAATGTGCTACGGGTAATCTCAAAAGAGGGCGATACGAGGAATCCGGAGACAATATGCAGCTTGTAGACGGAATCATCTCACATCATCTTGAATCCGGAGAGACGTATACTTACCTAGGGGTGGAACAACGCCAATCTCAAAAGCCATATTTGAAAACTCTCTCCGCGGCAAGTATCAGCATAAACTTCAACAGATCTGGTCATCAGAACTGTCTGTTAAGAACAAAGTTGCTACAACTGATATGCTTGCCGTTCCGATCCTACTCCACTCCTTTGAAGTAATGAAATGGACTCGTAGGGGTCAACCATGATCAACAAGGCGTTTCCCCAGACTGGGCCCCATTCATTGCACTTCGGTTGACTTGCATCCTAAATCGTCCATTCCACGGTTGTACTTCCCCAGATGAATACAATCAAATCGTCTCCGGGTGTGCCTGTTTCAAGAAAAAAATATAGTGGTTGTTTTTTTGCACGTTCAGTATTTTTCTCGGGGTGCTGAATCCGAATTTCAACTTTGCTACTCCCCACGGATATGGCTCCATAACGAAAATCGCAAAAAACCTCAACATTTTAGACTTTTTTCAGGTTTTTGGCAAAAAGGCATAAAACTACGCAATTTTCGAGGTAGACCAATATGAAAATAAAGAACATTAATATTCCTTCAAAAGACACCCTTCAACTGTATTTTTAGTTAAAAGGTTTTGCCGCAAGACCACGCTGAAAAAATGCCAAAATTTCCTACTTGTCCCAGTAGTTGTCCCAGTAGTTTTTCGCTTGTTACTCAAATATTATAACTATAATTGAAACTTACTTTAGTTTCTGATTGAACTAGATTTAGTTCTCTTCAAATTGCAAACCATAATCAGTTATTGTGGCCAGAAAGTGTAGCCGCTAGAAAGCATTGAAATTTTATGTTGTAGAAATAGCCCTCCACCCAAAACTCAGTCGAGACCTATATTATACCTATATACTGATAAAACATTGTTTATTTCGTCTTAGTAATTACTACTTATTGATAATATCAACTATTAATATCAAGTATGTTTTGGTATGTTTGGTATTCAGACACAAAATAAAAAACAATTTTTTTGTCGCGTGATGGGTATAGAAGTATAGGGGTCCCAGACACTAGACGCATAGCGCGTCGCGGGGCGCCTGAGAACATAATGCATAATGCTGTCTGCATGTCAAGCTTATGCGGTCTCAGCATATATCCACAGGCATAACGCGATGCTACGAGTGTTGCACTGCCATCTACGACACTTGATCGGTATAGACGAGACAACGGTGCCAAATCTACTGGAACTACTCATTCTCCACCCCCAGTCAAATACAAACAAATAAGTCTTCCTCGACCATCAAAGTGAGTCGATTTTCGTGGAGTTTTCGGCTCCCGGCGAAACAAATATCAATCGAAAAAAGGAAGAAAAACGGACTTAATATCTGGATTTACTCTTTAAACTCCGCGAGCTGTACCCGAACCATTCTGTTGACACTCTGACTGCCATGTCAGTCTTACACGACTGACAGTATTGTTTGATGTCCATCAACGCAATAGTATATTGGGAAAAATAAAAAAAAAAAGGATAAAGGGTTACTCTGGGACGCCTTAAAAAATTTAGCTATCCATAAAGCACGTATTTTGTACCACAAATGTCTGAGACACGGGGTTATGTAAACCCATCCATATCAGCAAATACGACTGACATGGCTCCCACATTCAGGAGCTGAGTCAGCCGAAAATGCATGACGTGGCCTTAATAAAAAAGTACCAATAATTGGCTTGGCAGTCATAGTGTTAAAACGCTGGTTCTAATCATAGAGGTACTTTGTGGAATGATGAACACGGTGATATATAATCTGAAAATAATACTGCTTTACCGTGCTGCGGCAGAAGTCTTAGCAAAATGAATGCAGAAGACTGTCTTCACTCCGTTTACTCAGGGCACATGATTTCCGGATACAGTAATCACTCACCCCACGGACGGGACGTTGGGAGTGACTATCTGAGTAAATGACAGCAGCGCGCCCTCCGGATGTATCGGGGCTCCGGAGATAGGGTCCGACTGGGATAATCCTAACGAATGGAATAATAATAATAGTAATAATAATTTCTAGCTTCAATCGTTGTCACCTAAGTCATTTTCTGAACGTTCAAAGATAATCTTTCACTGCAAAAAATGGAATGTGGACGTCTATAGTATCAGACGATGAGAACGAATAATAAGTTTTTTATCAATACACAGTTTTCCATACCGGGTGAGTCTGAGAGATGGGGCACCCCTATTTTTGAGAGAAATAATCCGATTCAAAGCACGAAAATTTAGAGGGCTATTGAACAACTAAAATGTGAATTTTTGAGATAAAAACTAATTTTGTAGCACTTCCGGTTTCGCCAGAAATGATCTGAGTATTGGTTTTTCAAAATTTTCAAAAGGAACACCTTGTAAATTTTCTTATTTTTGAAATCTAGAGCAAATTCTGAAAATGATAACCTAAATTCTTTATTAAATTTCTCTTTTTTTTTTCAATTTTTTTTTAAGGATGATGATTTTTTGCATGTTGAACGTTCCTCTCCGATGACATGTTTTCCAAGAAAATGAAATAAGTATTTTAATTACAATACCAAAATTTTGAATATCTATCAATTATTTTCACTTAAGATTGTGAGAGACTACGGATCTCGCGAGAAAATAATGATTTTCGGAGTATTTTGCTGGAGGTAATAATTTGCAGATAGCTAAATGATTGAATTAGAATCGTGAAAAAACATGTTAGCTGCATTATTTCTTTGGTTTAACTTTTTATAGATGCGTGTATGAATATGTAAGAAAAATTTTGAAAATGGAACTTTTTTACCGAGGCTGAAAATGATATACTAAATAGTAATCAGTTTGAAAATCATAAAAGAATTTGTTAGCTGGTGCTCAGGTGTGATTAAACTTGTCAGCTGCGCTTCCTTTGTCAGACCATTACTGTGTCCATTGTTTCGATTCGCTTCAATATTAATTCATGTATAATAATTTTCAACAGCTTCATTTTTTTGTTACTGTATAATGAGAATGAATACACCGAATACATCAGATTGATAAAAATCAGTCAATTCCTGACTGCAATCTGTCCTAATCTCATTATTTGGAAATTTCGAAGTCCCCCAAAACAGCTACCTGGATCCGTTTCTGAACGACGTTCAAAAATCATCTACTGTATCCAAACATCTGTCCTCTCCGAAAGAGTAGAGAAGATGTATAAAGGAAGCACAGCTAACAGGTTTAATTTCACCAGAGCACCAGCTAACATGTTTTAAAACTGATTACTATTCGGTATATCATTATCAGCCTCGGTAAAATGATCCAATATTCAAAAATTTTCTTACATATTCATAAGGCAGCTAACAAGTTAAATCAAGGAAATGAGCTAACATATTTTTTCACGATTCTTATTCAATCATTCAACCATCTGCAAAATATTACCTTCAGTAAAATACTCCGAAAATCGTTATTATCTCGCCTCTCACAATCGTAAGTCACGAAAATTTTCTTTCAGCCTTCACTAGAAAATTCAGCCTCGGTAAAATGGTCCTGGGAAAATTGACGCTACCTCCTCCCCTACTACTATCTTATGAACCAATATTTTTTCTGTTTCTAAGTATATATGTCGCTTCCAATTTTGGCTGTTATATCCCTAATATCCTGTATGTTTCGTTAGCATCTCTTATTATTTATGAACGTTTAGTACAGCAAACTAGTTTTCCTACACTTTGCATTATATTCAGTGGTACACCTATTTCAATTAGGGCGCGGCGCCGGCTTTTCTAATTAACTACGATTTGCTTTAGAAGCCTTCAGTAAAAGGACGTTTGATTATCTTTCTCTCCTCCATATCATGATATTCCTCAATGAATCACCGTCCTTACACAGGGTGTTCCTAAATACCATGTACATAGGCATGGAGGTAATTCTTTGGCTTACCGATTTACAAGGTGTTGAAATTTCAAGAATTTTTTCTTCGTAACTCCTGCAGTTTTTGAAATTCTCAGCTCAAATTTGGATAACAGGTTACGCCGTAGGTCTCACATCACTGGGCATACCAAAAGTATCTGGAAATCTACAAGGAGATATTTTTTCAGGGGTCACGTTCCGTTTTCTCCCTCTGAAATTTTTTGTATAGTGAACCGCTGATATAAACTCTAAATGAAGAATGAATTTTATATTTTGTTTGAACTATTTTTTGTTATCCTGTAGTTTTTTCGTATCTATGCGACCTTTATCACGAAAAAATATAAAAAACTCTTTTCTCTCATTCCTGGCTCTGGCTCTCTTTAAACAATTATCTTTTTCATTATTTTTAACAGTTTAGTCTGCAATATCAATTGAAAATCGAAGTTACGGCATAACATGCTTTTTGTAGCCATGACTTATCACTATACAAAATACCAGAGTGATAACAATAACAAGAAAACTATATTACAACATTTGTAAAACCTCATACATGTCTGCGCGCTTCTTCTCATTGATGCCCATAGTCTTTCGACCACCTTTGTAGTATTCCACAGGTTTTTGAATGCATCTTACATTCAATTTCTCAAGTCATCAACGGTATTCACTGTATGGAATAAAGTTTTGAAATGCCCCCACAGGAAAAAAGTTGTAAACATTTTGTCTGTTTATTTACTTTAGCTATGTATCAATATTGCTCACTTTTGTAACATATGTATTTGGTAAATAAACTTTTATTATTATTATTATTATTATTATTATTTTCTACAACTGTCAAAAAGACAATTCAGATTTCTATTGCAAATATGATATGAATTTGGAATATTTGGATATTATCATGATTAGGTTTGACTTATCTTTCGAATCACTTTTCATTTCCTTATATTGTTTTCCAACGTATTGCTAAATTTTCATTTTTTGAGCTCAACACTGACATAATTTTCAGTGGTTAAAATCCCTGAAACGAAAAAATGAGTCAGTAAAATATGTCATTATCTGATGGTCTATTACCTTGTGTGAGATAAGTTCAATAGTTCCTTGGAGGGTATTTTATTGCTATAAATATTCCACTGTTCACCACAAATATTTAGATTTTTGATATTACTTTTGAGTCAAAACGCTATGTATATTTCCGGTGAAACATTTATATTTTATATATTTACAGGTTATTCAGTTGTCATAGAAAATAAGACCTGTCTCTTTGACAGGACGGAGTTGTTATTCGGATCTGTCATTGTTGTGACATAAAAAATTCTGTTGCCTAGCAATAACTGTTGGAAAAAGTGCACTTTTTGATGCTGTTCCGCAAATAATTAAATCGTGTTTTGATATTTGAACTATGTTATACTTCAGGCATACACACAACCCGACAAAAGTTTACTTTTTGACAGTTTTAGAAGAGAGTGTTGTACAAGTCCGCTAACTCAGCTAATTGCCTGCGCCTTAAACATCTTACTCGTGCTGTAGAAATTAATTTACCGGACTTACAACGTAAGTAAATAACTCTAACATCTCCTGGTGTGAAAACTTTAATAATCACCCACAAAATTCTATCAAACTGTAGATGATAGAATTCAGAAAATTCACGAGGTAAGTTTCTTCATCACTTTCTGGTAACTTGTTTTAGGTTTTAGGAGAAGAGGAAAAGCCTTAAGGAAGGAAAAGTGGCATTTACAATACATGATTTGAAAGGAGACAATCCAATTTTCCTTATTCAACATAGGCGGTAAAGTGGTATTTTTCAGGCTGAAAGAAGATATGACCTGGCTTAGTAACTTCTTGAGGCCTGAAAAGGCACTTTACTTGGTAAAATTTCTTCTACAAAAATTTTATTTATTGAAAAACTGACTCCAAACAAACATTAAATATGACGACTTCTGATTTTATGAATTTGCAGATCTTGACAACTGCTAACAATTTATTTTTACACTGACGTTCAATGACGTCGCCACCTAGCGTGAAAATGTAAAATTTATTTTCTCGGCTAACCGTAGAAAAGGTAACTTTCTCCATTGCGTAAAGCTGGTAAAATTCAACTTTCTCACAGTGTAGGATAGAAATAATTTCTTTCAATGATAATATGTACCTATATGTATTCCAATTATCATACATTTTTATTATTGAAACTAATCAGTATAAATGGAAACATGGAAAAACAATATAATTTATTTTTGTACTATTATTAATTATGACAAAGACAAAGTTATATAATAAAGATGTCTTATCATTTTGTGTATATATTTTTTCGGCCTAAGGAACTCAGGCGGGATATGGTTACGAGAGAGACGGGCGCCCTCATAGAATTTCATTATAGATTCTTCTTATAATCAGATTGTATCTTGTGATGATTTATCATACAACTTCAACAATATTTTTGTTGTGATCAACGTATTATGAGAACGATTCAAAAAATAATTTTTTGGATATAGGAATATTGATACAGCGAACAAGGATACACCGAAACATGAGAGAGTTCAGAGAATGAGAGAGGGAGAAAGAGAATGAGTGAGAGAGTCGTTCAGATAACTTCAAATAGTTGGGTCATGCATTAATATAAGAATTATGATCTGAAAGCCTGCCTAAAATTCGAAATTACATTACATAAATTCAATACAGTTGTCTCTTTTATCCTTGGTCCTATATTGATTCCATCAGATGAGTATTGAGTTTTTTAGGTCATGCAGTATGGTAGAGTTTTTAGACTTTGTGTGAATATACAGTGCGTACATAATGTCGCCCTCCTTTCTGATATGCTTGCAATCAATTCGTATAGAAGTGTTGCATAACTTTCATTTTCAATGCTCTTCATCCAGGGTTGAAAGACATGACGTCCAAAGTCTTCAAGAGGACGAAGGTATTTGAAGTAACACCAGTGTTAAAGAATAGAAAATTCTAGCTTATAACACACGCCTGTGTTTATACTTTTATTACATCACGGTATGCCCAGTTACATCTCTTTTTCGGATGTTTTTTTAATTGATTGCATATGCTTATTACTTAATGTGATAACAAACAACAGATTATTTCAACAAACTAAACAGTGGACTGTTAAACACTGGTCCAAAAATATTATTCATTATTTTATTGTTCGCATTTTTCTAAACTTTATTCATAGGCATCTAGCTACCTGTTGTTGTTAACTTGCCCAACTAGTCTTCTTAGGCCAGGGTCGATAATTTTTGAGACAAAAAAAAAACTCTGGTTTTTATTTTTATCTCCCACAAAAATTTTTTGTTTCTCACGAAATTTAGTGCAAACTTATGTTTTCATGTCCCAAACACACTGTGATTTTTTGGATTCAAAATATTTATTTTTTCCCCTCATTTTTATTCAATATCTCCATTTAAAAAAAATCTGTGTGTTTTTTGTTCGATGTAATCTATACTTTCTGATGATATAAAAACACATACAGTACTATGGCAAATTTTCTCAGAAAATGCAAAAACGAATTAGACAAAAAAATTAATGTAAAATTTTGAGCTATTTATTGAAATTTACACTTCGGTTACTGGAAAAATCCTTGTCACATTGATATCGTTTTTGATGGGTATCCCGGAATTGACAAATCAGATACTATGACAACAGTACCAGCAGCTAACTCCACTAAAAAAGGAAAACAACCGACAATGTTGTACAGTTCAATTATGAAAAACATACAGAAATAACCTTTTTTGCAAAAAAAAATATCAAACGTGAAAAACAAGAACATAATAATGAAAACGTTAAAGGAAACATTAGTCACAAGGATTTGCCCATAAACAAGCAGAAGAAGATGCTGATGCTGACATAATTAGGACCTCGATACAAATTGCCAGAGATAGGTACTAATAAAACTGTCATTCTTGACTTGATTTTTTTGGGTTTATGACCTTCCACAATCTGAAAATTAAAAAATGTTAATCCAAAGAAATCTGTACAAGTGTAGAAGGGCAAATTAATTAATTTGCCCGATAAGTTACTGCGTTCACAAGATTGCTGTCTTGAAAGAAATTAGTTTTTGTCAGTAACGTACCTACCCTATACTGAATTTGCCTATCTGAAAAAATGCTATCGAATTAAAAAGAATACTTCTCTTTTTTTGCACAAAATCAAACTTTCAATCAATAAAAATGTCATATTCGTTGATCAAGATATAGATCTTGTGGTCCTTTTGAATCAATTGAATTCAGATATTTATCACATTTATTTTCTCAAGCCAGGTTCTGCAAATGTAAAAGATATATATTTCACGTCAATTAGTTTCAAAAATAAAGCCTTCAAAATTGAAGCCTTCAAAATTATTATTATATTTCTGCATTGTTTTTCTGGTTGCGATACATCTGTATTTACCACGGTAAATTCATTATTAAACAATAAGATTGTTTTGATTCCCTTCATTACCGATTCTGAACCAATTCTGAACAGTCGCACAATCAAGTGAATTTATCCAATATTTTTTATAAAAAGGATGCAAACAAATAAAATATTGCCAAAAATGGATTGCAATTAATCAAAATATGACACTAATTCAATAATTGAGATTTCAAAAATATCAATTGGCAAGAATTAAATCATCTTTCATATTAGCCAATCTCCCACCAACAGAAAGCGCAGCAGAACAACTTTGTTACAGAGCATATTATCAGCCTCAAACTTGGTTTGCTAACGAACTGACAGCAACGAATTGAGGCTAGAAGCAACATCAACGTGACGTTATGCCCAAATTCACAGATAAAGATTTAATTCTGGAAACTTTCCTCTATCTATTTCCTGCAGCTGTGAAACTGGAAGTAACAGTCTAAAATGTGGTTGGCGAAACATGGTTTGAAAATGCACTAATTTATGTTAAAATTGCCATGGTTCTGAAAAATGCACCATTTTTTAAGAAATAACGTACGAGGAAGTTAAGGAAGATGAAATTGTAGATGAAGAACCACTCCAGACTGGAAAAAATATTGGACACGAAGGCGATGATAGTGCTGAAGATTTCGGAGATCTACTAGAATCGGGAACATATTTGTCGAATCTAACGATGGAGAAATGCCATCAAAGAAGCGAAAACTAATGGAAAAAGTAATTAGAAGTCGAAATAAAGTATTTATAAATATAATCTTCCCTTCAAATCCCATCTTTATTACTTAGGAAATTACCTATTCACGCATGTTATTTGCAATTCTTCAGTTTATCAATATAACATGAAAAATTATATTTTTCGGGTAATGAAAGTGAGAAATTCAGTAAACATCTCTACATTTGAAAAAAATCAATAAAAAACTTATCGATTCGAGATATTTCGGTTTTTTGCATTTTTTGAGTAATGTATATTTTTTTCATATCATCAGAAAGTGGAGATTTAAAAAAATAAAAAGCACACCAATTTTTTTCAAATCGCAGATATTTTGACAGGTGAATTTTCGATTTTTTCAATATTAAATCAAAATAAAGAGAAACAATAAATATTTTGAATCAAAAAAATTACAGTGTATTTGGGACGTGAAAGTTTTCACCAAATTTCGTGAAAAATATTTTCATTTGAGGAAAGTCGTTTTTTGAATTTTTCGTATAAATTTTGAGGTTATACGAAAAAACATACAAAAATTGTGGATCTTTTTGTTACCTACATTTTTACCATTTTTTTTATAGGAATCGTAGTTTTGCCTGAAATCGTAACAAATCGTTTTCCACTGAGCATTGCTTTTTGGTTTCCCCTTGGGTGGCGCTGCTACTGACTCTAGCTGTTAGTCGCTGCTCCATTCGTGAGGAAATATTAGTTATACAGTGGGTTTTCTGTGAAGAACGTTGCACAAATATCTGTCAGATGTAATTCAATGTCCGTCGTGGTAGTAGCCAGGGAAGTGGTTGTTTTCTCTCAGATATTTGCCTGAAAATGGTGGAAATGGTGAAAATATTTGAAGATAAGGATACTTCGAAATCGTCGAATTTACTATTTCATTCATATCTTACTTTTATGGATATTCTAGTATGTCTATAATATTCTGCATTGCAGTCGTTACTCACTTTCGTGAATTCTGGACTTTACGGATTCCTCGACTTTGTGTTTCACTTCATGTTTTACAACAAAGCCATTCCATAGGCTTAAATTTATTGAGATTGAGTTAGTCAAGCAAGTTGAAAACAACAGGTACCTTGATACCCATTAAAGCAGCTTAGAAATGAATGAACGTGATAAGATTATGAATGAAGATCATTGCCTAACAGTTTACTGTATGGTATGTTGAAATAATTTGTTATTTGATATCACCTCATGTAATTAGCATAAAATTTAATTGAAACTTCACCTGGTCAGTGAATGAGGCAACATTGTAAAATTAATTCACGAAAATTGAAAGGTATGTGCGTAGCAAAGATATTCAATGGATATTAATAAGAACTATGTATGTAGATTCACTTTAATCTTTCCTTTAGAAGATGGACACTTGATGACTGAAACACGTGTCAAGGTGTTAAAAATGGCGGTTTGGTGTTAAAACTCCAGTATATTCATATTATTACAGTCAAGTTTCCAAACAGTGAATTGCAAATTCAAAATAATGTTGCTCGACAATTTCTGTCATATTATATAATTATATTATATTATATTATATTATATCATTTTCTCATTTCAAACCAACGACAAAATTAAGAATTTTCAGAATTCTGGGGTGCTGTACAAAACAACACTCGAGCAAGCTCTTGTGGTATTTCTAAGCACAGTTTTCCCGCCAGCAAGGTGAAAGTATTTTTTGAAAATTCTGCATTTTGTCGGAAAAAAATTGATCTTCCCACCGTTGATACATCGTATTGTGTGTTCTTCATGTAGAGTTGAACAACATGCAATTTGCGGCAATTCTCGGTAGCGTGGCATGACATCATAAAATGTATTACCTCACATCAAATTTTTTCAGAATCGAAGAGAAATTATTTAGGGCATTCTAGTTGTCAGACAGTCCCAAAAGTTTGCAGGGTTTAAAAAAAAACATCCCGCTACTGAGATTTGCCGTAAATTGCATATTGTTCAACTCAATATGAAGAACACATATACGAAGTATCAACGGTGAGGTAATCATTTTTTTTTCCGGTATCTGCCTGAGGACTAATATCAACAGTTTGTCTGTTTGCCCACAAGGAATTCCAAAATTGAACATTTCATTACCTAAGTACAAAAATATTCATTTATTCTCATTAGAGCAAAGATGGTAGAAATCATGCTGAAATTATTTCCTGAAAAATTAAGGGAAAAATTGTCAGTTTATATAAGCTAACCTAACGCATACAAAAAATTATGCATTCATGCCAATGCTGAAAATGGGAAGGACTATTCAAACAATCTGTTTCAGTCCCGAAGAAATCTGAAAGTAAGAAAACTCAGGGATATTATCCAAAGTGCAGAAATGTTTGCCGCAAATCCAAACTTCTAGAAAATGGCAGCTTGATATACGAAGAACAAAACGATATTCACAAAGGAAAGTTCGAATAGGATTCTTCAATAGTTTTATTGTTTGAGGCTTTGAAAAATTTTATTTCATTTTCCAAGCTGCAGCAAGAAAGAAAGAATTCAGTATTGAGGTGAAAAATCATAAAAATTTCTTTCACTCTTTCATTTCAACTGAAATGCAGGAAAGTAACGAATTGGCAGTGAATCAAACTAAGTAGTGATGTAAATGCTATTTGCCAATAAATTAGATGTTATATCCAAAACTGTGTACTTTATTCAAAGATTGACGAAATATCTTTTTTTGTATTGACAATTTCAATTAATAAAATCCATATAAGAATCCGTCTTCAACATTCTCCACCCCAACGAGAAATGAAACATATAATCTAGTTGTACTTAGTTGTTGACAGGAAGAACAATTTGGAAACAGGTCTCATGTAAGTCCCCTTTTATTATTTATCCTGACCACACGTATCACACCATCTTTGCCAGGGTATGTTTTTTTGACTAGTGCTATTATCCATTGATTTCGAGGCTCCTTCTCATCGACAACCAATACGATATCTCCTACTTTGAAAGGAGTACTTTGATCGTGCCATTTTTGCCTTCACCTTAGAGTTGGCCGGTATTCTTTGACCCAACGCCTCTAATAAGAATCTACCAGTGCTTGACCGATTTGCAACTGTTTTCTGCTGAAGAGTTTCTTATCACCATATAATTTCACATCACCAGGTCTTAGCAGCAAAGAATGGTTTGGGGGTATTACTTCCGTCTCATTTGGATCCGCAGAAATGTGCGTCAGGGGTCTAGAGTTGCCGATATATTCAATTTCAGTTAACAGAGTTATTATTACTTCTTCTTTGGGATTGATGTCTTTCAAAGTAATATTTAGAGCAGTTTTGACGGAACGTATCATCTGCTCCCATATTCCACCCATATGTGGAGCACCTGCCAGGTTGAATTTCCATACAATTCCTTTCGAATATAGTTTTTAGGAATTTTTTTCATGATCCAAACCGTGTACCCACTCCTTCAATTCTCGTTCTGCGCCAACAAAGTTAGTGCCCTTACCAGTTCTGAATTCTTTTGGCTGTCCTCTCCTGCACATAATTCTTCTTATTGAACTCATGTCAGAACTTGTATTTAGAGAGGAAGCCAACTCTATATGTATTGCTCGAAGTGTCAAACAGTTGAACAGTACACCATATCTTTTTTCGATTCTTCGCCCCACTGCCACAATCATGGGCCCAAAAAAATCGATACCAACAAAACTGAATGGAAATGTGAATGCGCTCAATCGTTCTGGTGGTAACATTCCCATTTCAGGTGGTTGATGCTTGCATTTTCTCATCTTGCAGGCTTGGAAGTTTCTGAAACACCTTTTTGCCACTGCTCGGATGTTGACTGACTTTTTCTGATTCGCAGCTTTTTGGCTTTTTCTACTTCTTTAACATCCAAACTTATTCTTTCTGGTCGAGGTTGTTTAGGAATTCTCCTTTTTTAATACAGAATTCAAACAGTGGAGGGGATGAGTCGACTGAATTTGGAGAATCTGGAGATGTCTGGAAATTCCGTTTGCAGGGGTTCAGTATCGTCTAATCTAGTCATGAAAATTTCATCAGATTCACTGGAACAATTTGTTTCTAATGGCCAATCAGCTTCAGGCCAAATCAGAAATTCTGGTCCGGAAAACCAGCTACTATCCAAAGAAAGATGAATATTCTTCATTTCCTTCGTAGCTTGATCAGCGACATTCATTTCTGAGGGCACCCAGTACCATTGTGAAACATCAGTGTCCTCGTGAATTTCCCCCAGCCTGCATGATTCGAACCTGATTACTTTTTTTACTCTAGTGAGACTTGGAAAATAATACCTATCAATCAGTATTGGACTGAATTCTTTCAGTTGTCCTAACCATTTCAACCAGACTTCAAAAATGGATTCTGTTATGTCTTGGTCCCAATGGATATTATTTCGCCAGATATTTTGCAGCAATATCCTGGCATTGATCATTAATGGAGCAAGAAATCCCAGCGGATCAAATATCGACATTACCATCCGTAAAATTTCCCTTCTTGTTCGTACTTTCAATCCAATGGAAATTTCAGATGGAATCGTCTTCAAGTTGAGAGTGAATACAAAATAATCTTTCTCTGTACACCAAGAGAGTCCCAAAACTCGTTTCAACATCTATGAATCTATTTTAACGTTTGCCTGGGAATCAGCAGGTAGATTTTCTGGGAAAGACTGTTTGACTGTACTCGAATTGCTCATCCACTTCACCATTCCGAAGCCTGCTTGCCTATGAACGTGAATTACATTTCGAATTCGGTGGCTCGTTTTCAGTGACATAGAAGTCTAAATAGTCATCAACATAGTGCTGCTTTTTCTTAGCTCTTACCATACCTGGGAATTGATGTTCGAATGTTGCAGCATTTCTGTTTTTACAAACGCGAAGATATGGCCCCAAAAATCATAGCTTCCATACAGTAGACATCAGGGTTCTTTTTTCTCTCCATACCACGCCAAAGAAATACCTAGGTACATCTGTCTTCCTCAATTATATGGACTTGATGGAACATTTCCGAGATATCTGCTCGGATCAATCGACTCAACACTACACTGTTATCAAAGATAGTACCATGATGAAGAAAATCATTCAAAAACTATTTTGATTTTTCCAGGTTCGTTAATGTTCCATAACCTTTTCGGATATATTCATTGATTTTGGCGGAGTACTGTTCAGCAAATTTTGGGTCATTATCCATTTTACGTTCCATGCAGTGTAACCTCTTCAGAGCATTCGCTGTGCTGTGTGGTAATGAACAATCTTCCATGTTAATGCAGTTCTTCATCTCCTACGCGACGACAGCAAAGACTACTATGAGTGAGAAAAATCTTTGAGTTGGTAAGAGCAATGGACTTGTGGATTATCCATCCTAATTTTGATTGGGACAGAATAGGCTGATTGAATTTGGGTTGAATGATGTGTCTCGATATAATTAGAACACAATTGTCTTGTCCTGTCAAGAGCTCAAATTGTGTGAATTCAATAGATCTCAAAATTTCATAGTCCAGATGGGGAAATCTATGAGATAAAAATACTCGCTGTTCTGACATGTTTGAAGAATATAGGAATATTTTTGTCATCAGAGACATCTTAAGAAACCATTTGAGATTCATCTTCATAGTGTGTGATTTCATTTGTCCACTGAAAGTGAAGTGGCACAACAGGACCAGGAAGTTGAAGTTTTTCAACCAAATCTTCCTCAATCATACTGTATGTGGATCCTTCGTCAAACAGAACATACGTTTTGACTTCTTCTGCAGGTCCACGAAGAATCACAGGTGCTATTCTCAATGAAATGACTTGATGATGATTCACTGGTCAAATTAGCGCATAAATCAATTGTTGCGGATTCAGTACCTGGGATTCTTTCACCTTCATGGTTTTGTTCGTCTCGTGGGACATGAAGAAGCATATGGCGTGTGTCTTTGCAACCATCCCTGCCACACCTGGTCTTCAAAAAACATCTTTCAGAAATATGTCTATAAGACAGAGGAAACACAATTTCATATTGAGAACATGTTCTCTTCTTTTCAGCACTGGCAGATCTATATATTTTTGCATTTTTCCACGAAAATGCATTGATTAGACTCTGATTTTATTTCCTGGAAATCATCTCTTTCATACATTTTTACCCAAACCACTTTTCTGGAAGGGATTGTTGCAAGCTGCCATCGAACTAAGTTCTTCCTCAAACCAATTTGTAAAATCTCTCAACGATTTTGGAGACCTTGTTCATTGATTGTAGGAAGTTTCTCTAATAAACTAACTAGCAAATTCTGGGTTGAAGAGATGACGGGAGGAGTTTACATTTTTCATGGTGGTTACTATATTGTTAACTGCATTTGAGAACTGAATACACGTATCTATTTTATCTTCTCTAACGTTGCTCAACTTCTCAACTTTAACAATGAGGGATAAAACGATTTAATGATTTTCTTAGGAAGGTAAGCAGGGCTTTGACAGAATCTCTAGCTTTTCTCTTGAGTGCTTTGTCTAAACGTAGCAAATTGTCTTCTTATGATAACTGACGATCTTCGATACTCATTTATAAAAATAGACCACTCTGATAGATCTTCGGAAAAATACGGTAGGTCTCTCATTTTGTTTCCCAGGAAAATTGTGTTGGTGGTGTTTGTATTTTCGATACACCTTCTAGCGATATCTATGAGAATACTGTCTCCGCTTCTAACGCACTTTGGGAATTTATAATTACACGGAGATACTACACAGTTAACTGATTTCTTATGAATCTGTATGGTTCTCATTAATTTGATTCGTATTATATATTGATTCATCCATCCCATTTATTCATAAAAAACTGACTTTAGTAAAGATGTTCACATGAAGAAATTTTATTTTCTTCAATAACACTAGTTGCTTTTCTTCTTTTGACCAATTTTCTTTCTAATTCAGCTTCTTTCATGAGGTATTGGCGTTCTCTTTCCAAAGCTTTCAATCCTTTTTTGGATTCTCTCTCATCAAGCTCTTTTTATTTCTTCATGATAGTTAACTCAAGGTTCAAACGGGAAACACTGGAGATCTTAGACATCTACAGATGATCTCATACTTTTATGGAAAATGTCTGCAGGAACCTCTTTCCTCTCCATATGTTCACCAGATATCGCTTTTTCTACAGATCTTGTATAATCACTCCCATATTTCATATTTTAACCTATATGGTTCTCAATCAAACACAAATTCAAGAAATTGTTTATTTCTTACTTTATGGGCCTCAATCAACGAAAAATTCAAGAAATCAGTCATTTCTGAATATTCAACAATAATTAAGTAAGGCTATTTGAAACTATCCAAATTGTGACAAAATTGTTACACTACCTTTTTTTTGACGTTTGTAGAAAAAATTGTGTTTGCATCTCGTGCGCGAAATACTTTGATGATCGAGAACTGAAATAGTCGAGATAGCATTTCGCCCACTAGATACAAAAATAAATATAATGTGCGAAATACCTATGTCGCACAATGCATGTAAACTATATGGGATTTTCATATTCTAACCTATATATTCCTCAATTAAGCAAAAATCCAAGAAATGATTTATTTCTAACTTTCGGGTCCTCAATCAAGCGAAAATCGAAGAAATCATTTATTTCTGAATGTTCAATAATAATGAAATAAGGCTTTTTAGCACTTTTCAAATTGTGACAAAATTTTATTACTACTTGTAGAAAAAAATTTGTTTGCATCTCGTGGGCGAAATACTTTGATGATCTCGACTTTTTTTTTTTTCGAGGCTTTTGCGCACTAGATAAAAAAACTATTCATTGACTTTTCAATTATTCATGATAAATTCAACTGTTTTGGTAGCATAAAACAAACAAATTATAAAGGGGGTTGGTTGAAATAAAATACCTAATGAAATCCAAATAAGAAACTGTCATCTTCATATTGGTTACTTCATTTAAAAAAACAAAACTTTGATATATCACGTTTTTATCGAACACCTTGTATAAAAATCATTATTTTTAAAATGTACTCCAGATCGACATTCATATACTTCCCCAGTCCGTTTACTGCAAAATATAACGTTTGGCCAGGAGAGTCCAAGGCGTTCAGTGTGACCCACCCTGTATGTTTAAGAATCCCATCAAAAATTGAGTTTTCACCGATAAAAATCCATATTAGGTCATTCAAACGATTACAAAGTCAGTGATATTTTTTTTTTTTTTCAAAAAATGTAGCCAAGAATAATTGTAAGAATAAACGATAAACGACAAAACGAAAACCAAGCATTTTTTCAAAAAATTATGGTGTTTAATTGGTCTGTTTCAAGATGAGGGAAATAACTGCTATCAATTACTGTTGAACCTGTATACAGGTGGTCCTCAAGTTGGAAATGAGACGAATATATTATCTTCAAGCCATTGGCTCTCTAGGATGGCATTAAAACCAAAAAAGTAGCTGAAATAATAGATGTGAATAATAATAATAATATGAATGTGGAGGTAACCCAGGTACATTCCAAAGTGTTACAATTCTTACCCTACAAGGAAGGTATTTGGAGTGGAATTGTAGTAGAATTTTGTTTACGAATTCAATATTCAAAAATAGAAAAGGGAGGGTGACAATTACATACGTGCTGTAGACGAGATGGCTTTGAATCAGTGAACAGTGGAGAATGAATTCAGCAGTATGTTAGCTTTGTGGATTCGTGAATAATTTTACGTGTGACTATTCTTCTAACAATATTACAATAAATAAATGGATCATCAACGAACAATAAAATAATGGGACGTCCCAAAACCTCGACATCCGCCGTGGTATAATTAAATTAGTGTGTGTTCTTCAAGAACGAATAACTCTGTATAATTCCTAATGATTTAAATGAAAACAATAATTTTGGCTTTTTATCGTAGCTGATAATTTGAGCTTTTTTTTGTTGTATGGCAAATGCAAACTAAGTTGTTGCAAACTAAGTGTTGTACAAAAACATTTTTATTTTAGAACCTGAATATCATATGTTTATTATCACAGAATTTCACCAAACCTCTCCTTCAAACGCTTTCATGGAATATGGATTGGAACAACAAAATAAGTCGATAGATTCAAGATGAAAAGTTGTCTACATATTCCCTGAAACACCAAAACATCTCACACACCATGTACATATTTGAATGTTTTATTGCATTGAATGTATATAGGCGATGAATGTAATGGTATTTAGATGTGATGCGATGTGAAAATTATTTGAATGCCTTTTACATCTCTATTTAATGTGTAGGTCGACCTGAGGCATATGGACGAGAAAGCTGGAAGCAACATCGTGGATGTTGGGGTGGATCTCTCAGAATTCTATATGTCCGTCGAATGGGACATTCTCGAAGTACCTGCTGTGAGGTAGGTATATACCCAGTTTTAATTTTATTTTTACTCTCAAACCTGTTGATATATCGATAATGGTACATTACCAGCGTAGAAAGTGACCCATTAATGTACAGTTGTTTCATACGACCACGCTATAATCGTACCAAATGATAAGTTTATTACGGACATATGTTTGAGGAAATGGAACACTTTGACACACTCCACTTTCAATCAATATTCTTAGATCATAAGATGTCTGACAAATGTATAGGAGTAGAATTGGCTCAGTTTGGTGGAGTGGGACGCGACGCTAGTTTCAAGTAGAGAGATCATGCGATTCATTTCATGCAGTTTAACTCTGGTTTAACTTTTTTTCATATGGAAATGTTTTGATATAGTGACATTTCAAATCACTCTAGAGTGTATTTTTTCAAGTCCAGGGCCACTCTACTTGAAATAAGTTTTACCTTCCAATTGGACTTGTATTTATACATCAATGAGACATATATATTGAATGAGAATATGACGTATTTGTCATAAAAAATAAGAACAAATCTAATGAAGTGTGAAGGCGTGTTAGTGAAGAGTTCAATTCAGTGAAACAACCACTTCCCCCAACTGATATTGAATTATATCTGATGTCAATATTCCTCGTGGATTGCAAGTGCTGATTGTAATGAAACAATTATCCTTCAGTTGGTTGAAAATGACCACCTGCATACATGCAGATTCTCAATCAAAGTGTTCGATACTCTTGTACACATATCATAACATTGCTATTATTTGGTGATATTATCGCGTCGTTATAGGAAAAATAGTGAATAATACTTTCGTTTAATTACAAATTCACACTCGCTAACACCCTCACTTATGTGAAATGGGTTACTTTCCACACTAGTATTTTACAATTATCTCAAATCTGTTTTGATTATACCCACTGAAATTCAATTATTTACTAGCTGCCCGCCCCGGCTTCGCACGGGTGTACTAATAAAAATAATGATACCAAATGTTCCCTTTATGACCATGTAATTACATAAAATATCCACTGAATGATTTCGATCCTGATTTGTGATGTACAATATTTTTGTCTTTGCTTCCGGATGAAAGACAAATAGCCAAGATGTTTTGTCAACTCTCAAGCACGCAACATATAATTGTCCATGTGAAAAACAGGCCCATTTAAGTTTTATTCCACAAAATTCAAATGCGATAACTTGCGATTTATTGATAGTCATGGCGAGTGTAAAGCGAACCGGAAACTGGACAGGCTTAAATTCAAAAGGAAAGTCAGTTAGAATTATTGGTATTGTTTGAATCAGCACATCATCGCCTTCGATTATAGTTGCTTCTATCACGTTCTTTATCATTTCTTTGGCAGCGAGTCTTGTTCCATTGTATAGTTTCTGTATAGTTATTGCGTTGCATAATTATCATTTGTAATTCGTGTGGAGGCATTCCTGGCAAATCTAATGAATTTAGGAATTCAGTTGGATAATTGACGACTTCATTTGGATGGGCCCTAGAATCGATCAGTTTGAAAGAATACATCTGACTATCAATTTGATTATGAATTGTTATGTTCAAATCGTTTACATCCTTATTTTTTTTCTGTTAAAATAGCTCGTTCGCTCAACCAAGGTTGTTTATTGTAATTTGCACCTTTATTCGGGAACACCTTCGATATCAATTCTTCCTTTAACATTTTCAAAAATTTGGTCAACCAGAATTCTCCTATTGCCAATGTATTATAAAGAAATCATGTCTGCTAATTCGTCATTTTGTAACGCCACTCGGATGGTCGTTGTTAACTTGGTAGTTTTTACAAATCTCTACAAATTCGATGTTTTCACGCAATTATTCATTTCATCAGCAGCTATTGATCTGATTTTGTCTTGTCTCGTTTGGTGTAGCCAGTAGAATCATTGCGCCTCCGAAGGTGTTCTGATGACATTTTCTTCAATGCAAACCTTGTTCTGACAATTACATCTGACGATTACGAACACAAAAACAACAACAAATAGATTCATTATCAAGAATTGCTGAATTGTAGGACAAAAAGACAACTGTTCTATACGTCTTCGCTAACGTTTATCAACTTCTTCGAAGCTAAAATAATCAAAAGAGAATATTTCTAGAAAATAATGAATTAATTGATTAATATTTTGTCCATTAGATCTGTCAAAACTTGCTTGAAACGAAACAAAATGTCAAGAATTACTTGGCTGTTCTGAAACCAATATATCATTTCATCAAAAACACGATCTGAAGTGCCATGTTCAGTTTCTGAAACTTCTACTCAAGCCCATTGGTAGAGATATGACTCTGCAAATAAAGTCTCTCATCGTCTTCATTCCTGTGTTCGTAAATATCACAGGTATGCAATCTACGACAAATTGTAAACGAAGTGTCCACGCACTGATTTCACCATGCTTAGATGAAACTTTATATGACACAATTTCGTAAGGAAAATTTTTGTTCCCACGTGTGTTAAACTCGGTTATGCCTCGTTCAACAAGTTCACGACTATACAAAAAATACCTATTCCACGAAATTGTATCATGAATTACTATTAGTGAAGGAATTAATCATTTGATTTTTTGTTGCATTGCTGAGATAATCGAATGTAAAAAGGTCATATGCCTATACCTATGCGTACTTGAGTTTTGCGTTGCTGAGGACTCGAAAGAATTCTCCCGGTAATAGTAATTTACGTAACAAGTTCGGAAAACACGGTTTTTTTGGACGAGTGGACAAGTCTGTGAGTCCAAAAAAACTGTTTTCGGATGTGTTGCGTACACAATTTTTTCGGCAACCGTGTAGAATAACAAATCGAGACACATTTATATTTTATATTTCTTTGTAGAAGAAAATTTCGAACATTTTAATTCTTATTTGTATAAAATATCAAAATTCGAACAGAAGATAGGTACGGAAAGTACGTAATTCCCGGGCTAGTTCGGGAAATGCTCGAATTTTAATATGAATATCAATATAAATAAGAATTAGAATGTTTCTGTTAGTATCTTCTACTGTTCGAATTTCAATATTTAATACAAATAAGAATTAAAATGTTCGAAATTTTCTTCTACAAAGAAATATAATAAATGAATGTGTCTCGATTTGTTATTCTACACGGTTACCGAAAAAATTGTGTACGCAACACGTCCGAAAACAGTTTTTTTCGGACTTAAATTACGTAAATTATTATTGTAGGATACTCTCCTATTATATCAGTCAATTGATCAGGAAACCGATTGACAAAAATCCACAATTAGGGGCACAGTTTGTATGCAATGCAGGAAATGGCCCCAATTTCAGTTTATTTATCGAAGTACCATAAATCACAGAGAGATTCGTGAATATAACAGAGCAATATTCAAACACTTGTTACTCTTCGATGGTGAAATTGGAATTTTGATTCACCTCTCGTTTTTTGTATTGTTCATTTTTCCCATTCTGTTTGGAGAATAAAGGGTAAAGTGACCAAAAAATTACGAACTCAATTATCCGGTTGTCACAGGGATCGAAAACATTTTTATGTTTTACCATATTTATGGCTAAATATGAAATATTTGTATACATTAAATGCCAGTGGTATTGAATTTTGACATAAATTCGAACTGAAGCTATATATCTTATGGCACTTTTCCTGATGTAAATAGATGAGTCGTAAAATATTAGTTCAGTTGAAATAAGCCATATATCAGCAAGAGTCGTACAAAACATTGTTTTGCTGAAATAGTAATTTGTTGATGGTATAAAATATTCATATCAGTGAGGAAACGAATCGATTTCAGTAAAGCTCTATTTTTTAATGAAAAAAATATATGGCCTGAATTTTTAATGCCTATATACCTACCTGCCTACAGAGGTATAGAAACATTTTGTTACGGACCTCTATTGATTGTTCAAAACATAACCCCCCATAAAACTTTCACAAATTCACAAACACTAATATTTCTTTAAATCATCAAGATTCACTTGAAATGAAATATTATAATATTATGAGCATTCCGTGCAAGTTAAACACCGTACCTTAAATATGCTCAATAGACACTTTTCAAAAAATCAACTCCTGGTTTTTCTGAAAATCAACTTTCGATTTTCAAATAGAACACCCTATATACAGTGTGACCCATTTAAGACCGGAGTACCCTTATAAAATCTACATTTTTCAACTGATTGGAATGATTTTTTTTTTTTCCATTAGGTAGACATTTAAAAAGTCCACTAGGACACCAAATTCTAAAAAAAAATATGAAAAAAGACTAGTGATTTTTTAGAAAATTTCTAACTACACCACTGAATTCACGACATTTTCAAATGGTTCATGTATGAATTACGTTGGAATGCATCAATCATTGAAAAATTTAGAAGGGAATGAAATTTGGTAAATATGCCGCTTAATCAACTCACCAATTCAATTTTGAAACTTTTATCAAAATTCAGGATACACCACTGTACTCAGGAGGTCCCGATATATAACTTACCAACATTTTATGGAAATCTGTTCTTAAATAAGAAAATTATAAGATAATAAAATTTGAAAAATATGTTAATGGATTTCAGGAGAATGTTTTATTTTTATTCATCAACAGATTTCGATGAATTTGTAGTCAGTGATATTTTGATACTTCCTGAATTCAGTGGTGTAGTCAAGTTCTGATAAAAGATTTTAAATTGAATTGGTGGGTTGATTAAACGGAATATTTTTCAAATTTCATTCCCTTATAACTGTTTTATTGATTAACGCATTCCAACATTATTTATATGAACGATTTGAAAATGTCGAGAAATCAGCGGCGTAGTTAGAATTTTTCTAAAAAAATCGCTAGTAATTTTTTTAGATTTTTGACCTTGAAAAATCAGATTAGTTGGCTCTGGAAATGGAGATTTATTCATGAAATTTCGTATCCTAGTATACTTTCTGAATGTCTAACTAGTGAAAAAAAATCATTCCAATCGGTTGGGAAATGTAGATTTTTTTAAGGATGCTCCAGTCTTAAGTGGGTCACACTGTATTATTATATGATTCTTTAAGAATGATCATGAGGAATCCAACAATACCATGTTCGATGATGTTATCTCCAATGACTCCAGAGATATCGCTATTTATTTAATCCATAAGCTCAATGAGTGGGAGAGAGAGTTGGATGGACCCACCAGAAAAAGTTTCTCCCTCCTACTCATTGAACTTATTGGTTCAGTCAGAATAAAAATTTTTAGTTTATTTTTATTTTTTATTTTATTGAAAATAAAAATGGCGTTTAGTATTATAATTATTTATCATTATTACTATTATTAGCATATAAAGACAACCCAACCGACTGACGAATATTTCCTGACCTTCACTGAACCTTCCCCAATTCATATACTACTCCAATCAGCCAAGAAACTGATAGCCACGAAAAACCTTTTTTTCAAACGCCCGCGCACGAATGATCTCAATTGCAGCTCATTATTGACTTTATTCGTTCCAAACAATTGAAAATTCAACTAACTCAGCGAATACAAATACCGGTAACTCTCTTTTGAACTTGGAATAAACGTACCTATTTCGGTAGCCACATTAAATTAATATTTCAAATTGATTTTTTATTCAGCTGTAGGAATATATAATCATCCTGTATTAAAAATACTGGTTTTAAGGCAACTTTTTCAGTGAATATTCTTTTTTTTTTGCAGGAACGAAAAGTTCTACACTTGCTGTGATGAACCATATCTGGATATAACTTTTAATATTACGATGCGAAGAAAAACACTTTTCTACACGGTGAATATCATTATTCCCTGCATGGGAATTTCATTCCTAACAGTCCTAACATTTTATCTGCCATCAGATAGTGGAGAAAAGGTAAGATATCATCATGTACAATTTCCGACATGCATGCATTCATTTGGCCGAGAGGAATTACAATTAATTTACACACAATGCTATTTGAATTCAACCAAGTCTCTCATATCCCTGAAAAAAGTTATAATGTGCAGAAGTTTATGTGTGAATTCATAATATTTCATTGGTGAAATGTATACTATATTTTATGTAATACATGCACATAACCCATAACAAAAGTTGGCATTCTCGAGTGAAAGTGATGTAGTTTTGGTGTTTTGGGTAGCTTCTATTTTTCGAATTGTACTTACCCACACCAAAGTTTCAAAAAATTCATTTATTCGATGAATTCTTAACTTTTCAGGAAATGGAATTTTTCATAAAAATCGGTACGTTTAATCAAAATTTTAATTGTTTTCTTCGGTTTTCAAGGTCTCATGAAATAAAAACAGTTCCTGGTGCTCAAAATAAGCGCATTCAACAGATTTATGACTGCAAAATAAATGCAAAAATTGAAAAATATGCAATATAATAATATACAGCCCGTTTTATATTAAGAAGGGGTATACCTTCTGAAAAAGATCCATGTAAATATGCGGCATGCAGGGGGAAGTAATAATCCCAAATGATGGAGGAGGGCCCCATGATAAAGAAAATATAACAACGTCCCACTCCAACTCATTGTGGTGTAAAATATTTACAACTCGCATAGTAAGTTTGACCTTAAATAATTTTTTTTATCTTGGAAGTCATTGCATATACCTATAGAACCAATACCGGATAAATAGTAGGTATATTCTGACGTAACGATCATGTTGACACGAGACTTAGGCGAGCGTCGTAAATTTCGTGCGACTGTCGTTAATCTCTTGCGCGTGTGTTAGTAGCAAAATTAAAATAAAACTTTATTTCAATCTAGTTATGTTCTTCAACATGAATTTCAATACGGACATTGTGGCCACAAAGAAGATTTGAATTTCTTTGATAGTACTTCTTCAACATAAAATAAAAAAAAAATTATCTTTTGTAAATCAACAGTCCATAATTATCTTCATATTTGTTCATAGTTTTTTTTTTTCGATGCAATTGAATTTTCATACACAGTTTTTGCTTTGTTATAAATTTCCGGTGGTGTGCAAGGTAACTCTTCACTACTTCACATAATGAAAATCTGTGTTATAGGGAGTAGAAAAAATTGTATCCCTGAATTGCCTACACTTTTTTGAACAATGCTGAGAAAGAGATGTTTGACTTGTCTCCAAAGTGACGGCATATAGATGTGAGGACTGAGCTCGACGGGTCAGTCTCGATGGGACCGCTGACGGTGGAACGATTGATGATATTTCGGAAGAGCATCGCCCATGAAAATATCTATAAAACAGAGACAGATCGGCAACATTTCTGCGGTGTTCCAGAGAAGTGAGCGAGCTTGTGAATGGAGTATCACCGACGAGACGGATAGCTCTTTTTTTTTTTTATAGAATCTAAAAGTTCCATTGTGTGTTTGGGTGCTTTACTCCATATATGGAAACCCAAAACTGGTCGAATTTGTGCCTTATAAATAAAAGTGATATAATTTTTGGCACAAAATAGAGCACTGTTCACTTGAACGATATCATGGATATGTACAATGGTTCATGAAAAATAGTCTAATATTAGGTTACCTGTGATAATTTTTCTTTTGAAGTGAAGTAGACTTCAAAATTGTTGGTGCAAAGTTGTTATATTTTTTGTTAACACCTAAGCTTGCTCAAAATAGTACACTAACAAGGAAATAATGTTAAAAAATATCGAGTGTTAAAAAAATCAAATTTGATTATTTAATTTATTTATCAATGAAATACTTGTTTATTGGGAGTAAGGAGACATGTGAGCGAACAAAAATAATTAAAGAATACCCGAGGCGAGATTAAGCCGAACTCCTTACGTGAATAGGGATAAATTCTGCCTTTCCATCTAATTTTTTAATAATCAAAAGAACATGTCATTATGTGGAGTACTACGTTAACACATAATTTCATACATACTAAATAAAATACCACACTTGAGAAAGAAACTAAAAGTATCCCAGGCGGAATTTTGACAAGCGGATTGATAAATATGTAGGAAATGAGAGCAGTGTTGAGTTTATACAGCCCCCAAGTAAGTTTGACCTTGAATAATTTTTTTTATCTTGGAAGTCATTGCATATACCTATAGAACCAGGGGCCAATACCAGATAGATAGTAGGTATATTATGACGTAACGATCATGTTGACACGAGACTTAGGCGAGCGTCGTAAATTTCATGCGACTGTCGTTAATCTCTTGCGCGTGTGATAGTAGCAAAATTAAAATAAAACTTTATTTCAATCTAGTTATGTTCTTCAACATGAATTTTGTTTATAGAGCTGACTGAATTATAAAAAATGAGAAACTGTAAATCAAAGTTTGAAATTTTATATATCATCAATTTTATTTCTCCTATTTTATCTCTGTATGATCTCTTATGATTTTCTTTCAAAATATTCTATTTCTTATTTTATTTTATGTGCTGTATAAATCCCCTTTATAACGTCCACCTCTCTCATTTCCTACATGTTTATTTATCAGCTTGTCAAAATTCCGCCAGCGATAATTTCAGTTATTTTCTCAAGAATCCCAAGTGTTATATTTTATTCAGTCTATACGAAATTATTTTTTACGTAGTACTCCACATAATGAAATGTACTTTTGATTATTATCAGATGGAAAGGAAAAAATTGTTCCTATTCACTTTATTAGGATGAATTAATCAAATTTGATTTTTTTATTACCTGATATTATTTAAAATTATTTCCTTGTTATGAAACTGTATTATTTTGAGCAATGTTAGGTGTTAACAAAAAATAAAAAGAACTTTGCACCAACAATTCTGAAACTTACTTCAGTTCAAAAGAAAAATTACAATAGTTAACCTAATAGTTGGGCAGGTTGTAATATAAGACGATTTTTGAGGAACCGTTGTATACATGATGTCGTTTGAATGAACATTACTTAGATGGCGATGTCTTCAAATCAAGATATATTTTTCAATAATTTTTGAATAACATTTTTCGATATTATCTATACTTTACTTCTGACTCAATGCGCCTTGTATATTACGTGTGTTTTGCTAAACTTTGTTGATGTTTAGATTTCGGGAAGCACAAACTTTTATCGTGAATACATTTTGTCAAAAATTAGTATAATAAAGAAAAGTTTCATTAGGTACTTTCTTTCTAGATGGCACTATGTATGAGCAGCCAACGCATATTTCCCCATTATCTTTTCAGCTGACTTTGTTTTGAGAATTTTCAATCGACCTGAATTCAATTTACGATATTTCTTTTTTACATAATTGTTATTTTCTCCCAGGTCTACCTGATAGCTGACGTTTGTTTTATGTCTAGCTTTATCTAGACTATACACACAAAATTTTGTGAATCAAAGAGACGACCTGAGTTCTTTGTAATATAAAATTTACCGTAATTTTTGTTCGAAAATTGTTTGTTTCGGATACAATTTTAATTAGGCCGCCATGTGTTTTGTAATGAAATAACGAAAATGAAATACTCGGAAAACTATTGGTACGCCGTTAGTGTCAATTTATACGATCAAATAAATTCTTCTAAAAGTTACTTTTCCGCACTCTCGTAGGAAACAGTTATTTACCTAACAAGTGCGGAAAGTAGAACTTTTCCGCACGCAACGGCAGTTGCACGAACGACGCGGAGCAGAGTTCGGGCAAGCCGTTAAGGGCGGAAAAGACATTTTCCATAAGAGTTAGGTACAATATTTTTCCTACGAGTGTTTTTGTCCATTTTCAACAATACAAAAATCGTGCGGAAAAGTAAAAATCGTACGGAAAAGTACAACTTTCAAAACGAAAAATCGTGCGGAAAAGTTACTTTTCCGCACTCTCGTAGGAAAAAACCTAAAAATGTTCCGGGAGTCACTATCTACATTTTTGGAGACTTTAAGTCTCACACCCGCACGTTAAGACCGATTTTGACTATATCCATGTTAAAGTACATATTTATGTGAGGGCGCTCGAATCAGTGAAGAAAAGTGATTCAATATTGAGTATGCAGGGGTTCAGCAAAAGTCACTTTGACGGTGCGATTATGGATGACTTCTTGCAATTTTTTTAACAAGAAAGATAAATGTATGAGACAGGTATCTCTCAGAGTGCTTTTTCGAAAAAAAAAATTACCTAGTGAGATAAAAAATAGTGAATCTGGTAAAATTTCTGCCATTTTTTAGAGGCCATTTAAAAAAAAATGAAAAAGTACTCCGATAGATGCCTAGATCCAACCTTTTGAATTCAGATGCTGAAAAAAAATCTGGAATATATTGAGCGAGCTCCGAGTATTTTGATTTATCCTACTCCTTGTTTCACCAATAGGAACTAATAAGGTTAACCCTCTCTTAAGTAGGCACTATTGCCGACTACATTAATATTATCGCTTCAAATTCGGTTAAATGGGAAAACTTGTAGTTTTTTTAAGGGTGGTATTTAACTGTCTACCAAATTTACTTTTGTTGGCCAAAATAATAAATGTTCAGCAAATTTAAATGCTCGCAATTGACTCACAAGCCTTACCTGTGCAAGATAAACTAGCTTGGGAGTCAAAATTCGTGAATTAGTTTTTCGCTCGCGATTGACACAGAAACCTAACCTGAGCAAGCTAACCTAATAAGCTTGCAAATTGAAATGCGTGAACTCTAAATTTGGTGAACATTTACTAAAATCGGTAGACATTTATTTGGGTTCCATTTAGACTTTTTGATGTTCATTGCATTTTTTGGCTAGGGATACATGGTTCAATTTGGTGTACATTATACTTATTTGTTCCCTTTTTTACAAGTTACAAGCTTTTATTTAACTTGCAATGTATGTAAGTAACTATGTTCGGGTCTAATCTTGCAAGTGAATTTTGACCTACTTCTAGTTGTCCGATTAACTGGATATTTGGCAAGTGTTCATAATTCCGGTGACTAACATTAAGAAATTGTTTTGTGTTTATGATTCGATTCTAAATTGGTATGTGAGAGTTTTCGGGGTCGAAGATTATGATTTGACAAAATTCATAAATTCAATATGGCGGCTTCAATATGGCGGACGAGTTGTGTGACTATGATCCGATTCGATTCTAATATGGTATGTGGGGGTTTTCGGAGTCGAAGAATATGATTTTCTTATCAAAATTCAAGAATTCACTATGGCGGCTCCAAGATGGCAGACGAGATTTGTGATTTTGGTTTGATTCAATTCAAAATTGGTACATGGGGATTTTTGAGGTCAGATATTATAATATTTTTTTTTGTCAAAATTCAGAAATTAAATATGGCAGCTTCAATAAGGCGGACCAGTTTGGTCATTTTGGTCTGACTCGATTCAAATTTGGCATGTAGGGGTTTTACGGGTCGGGGATTATGATTTTTTGGTCAAAATTCATGAATTCAATATGGTGGGTCCAAGATGGCCGACGAGTTTTGTAATTATGCTCTGACTCTCTTCAAAATTAGTATATGGGACTATTTGGGAAAGAAGATCATAGATGTTTTTCTGAAATTCCCAAATTGGAGATAGCTGATGAGTAAATATTCAGATGGCCTCCTCATTCAGGAGCTAGATAGGTCAAAACTTACAGGGAAACAGGCCTTAATAACCATTCTTTATCATAAATCTATAGATAGAATGCATACTAACTAAAAAGCAGAAAATAAAATATTAATAAAAAACTTTTCAAAGACAAGCTTTTAATCGAATGCACTAAAAAGTAAAAAAAAAATTCTTCAGATGTGTGATGTTGGTTATTCTGTGAGTTACAGATTCAAAAGCTTGCTGCTTTCGTATTCGATCTGAAAACGTTGCGCGGCAAGGTTTTAAATCTGTAACTTACGAAGTAACCCACATTACACATCTCAAAAAAATTTGTTTTCACTTTTTAGTGCATTTTTTTATTAATATTTTAAATTTCTAATTCGAAAACAAAAATAAAATGACAGTCGAGTTCTCAAAATATGTCATGAAATGATATTTTTATCAAATAGTGCTTCCAATATTCCATCATGTATTTCAGTTAATAATCACATTCTCAACAAAAACATTTCTATGACATTTCTTGCTAAAGATGAAAATGAATAAAGAAACTGGTTGTACAGTGAAATAATTGTCGCGGTTTTGTGAACCTTTTTTGGGAATATCATTCAAGCTCGAGTTTTATTTTAGATATCATATGAACATGGATTTTCATCATTATTTTGGCTATATCAATTGAAAACCGCGTTAGCCATTTCCTTAAACAGCACTTTTTATGTAATGGTTCTGAACTTCACATCAATTAAGTCTCTCTCAGATATATACTTTTCAATTAAATGGCTTGAAGGTATTGAGAAAACAAAATACATTTTTCAACGATGGTATTCTAACTTCAAACTTTGTTCTCGGATGTATTCTAACCAGTATTTGTCTCAGTCCCCAAATCCAATAAACAAAAATCGAAAGTTTACCCAACAAGAACTAGAAGAGAAATCTTTCTCACCTCTTACTTGTTTCCTCGAACACGTGACAACAATACCGGAGACCCTTGAACTCTGTCTGTATTGACGTACACGCCATACAGGCTGTTCCCGTGTATCATCGATATGTTAGGTAATGTTTCTTTTCTATTTAAAATATACCTAATTGTAAAGATGAATATAATCTGTCCGATACAAGTAGCGATGTAATACATAGTGGAACAAATAATCAAAACGAGTATGAATTAACTTAGTTACTGATAAAAAACTTGGATTTGGCAAACCTGTTGATTATATCGAATAGGTGAGCATCATTAATTCACGCCAAAAACCATTACTACAGTATGGAATCGCATTTTCAATATCATTCGTCAATACCAACACTTCCACCATCAAATATCACAAAATGTGCACAACTGATAGATGCATTTCAAAAGTGTACAAAATAGTAATGAAATACAATCACAACGCAATTACTGGTAGCCCCTAGAAAAAACACTTGTTTTTATTCCTAATTTCATAAATAACCTTATCCTCGAATATTTATCTCGAAATTTCCTATTTGTACACATAAATTAGTTTTCCTAACCTAACCTAACCTAACCTAACCTAACCTAACCTGATGCTTACCAAAACAAGTAAATTTAATACAAAAGTAAAGTAAATGTAGTAAATCCAAGAGATCTCAGTAATTTGTAATGTGTTATAAAATGAATTATGTGAAAATATTGTTCAAATTGTAACTCAATAAGAAACCAATGCACACAATCACAAATATTCAGAATCAGAACGTATTATCATTTTGTTCTCTGGAACCAAGAGAATAAAACTGTAAAATCTAATTCTAATTCTGAATATTTGTGATTGTGTGAATCAGTAAAAATGGATAGTAATTCCGACAGTGGAGAAGAATTTACGGATTATCCACCAGACTTGCAAGAACCTAGCAATTTTTCTCCGAATTTGTTACCCACAAAGTCAAGACACCAGTGCGAAAAGTGCTTAATGAATTGTTTAATAATTGAAAAAGGAGTAAGGAGAGATGTTTGTTACATTTTCCTTTTTTTTTTGTGGGCTGAAAGCAGTTGTGTTTAACACAAGCAGAAAACGCTTTAGCAGCCTTAGCTATCCTCTCGCTTCGCTCGCTCGTGCAGATGATATCCGCGGATACTACAGCTCATATTCTGCCCTTGTAACACAATATACTATTTTCCTACGAGCAAGTAACTTTTCCGCACGATTTTTCATTTGAAAGTTGTCCTTTACAGTAAGATTTAAAATCGTGCGGAAAAGTTACCTTTTCGCACGAATTTTTACTTTTCCGTACGATTTTTACTTTTCCGCACGATTTTTGTATTGTTGAAAATGAGGATATTTAAGACTAACTAAATGATCTATGTAATTCTCTCTTATTAGTCATTTTGTAGCATTATTATAAGAACTTGTTCATTAAAAACCTTGTTTTTTCATTAATAAGAAGGACAAAAACCTAACTCTTACGAAAAATGTCTTTTCCGCCCTTAACGGCTTGCCTGAACTCCGCTCCGCGTCGTTTGTGCAACTGCCGTCGCGTGCGGAAAAATACTACTTTCCGAACTTGTTAGGTCAATCACTATTTCCTACGAGCGTGCGGAAAAGTAACTTTTCCGCACGATTATTTGTTTTGAAAGTTGTACTTTTCCGTACGATTTTTGTATTGTTGAAAATGAGGATATTTAGGAATAATTAAATGATGTATGTAACTATACTGTCTTATTAGTCATTTTGTAGCATTATTATAAAAACTTGTTTATTAAAAACCTTGTTTCTTCATAAATATGATGGACAAAAATACTCGTAGGAAAAATATTGTACCTAACTCTTACGGAAAATGTATTTTCCGCCCTTAACGGCTTGCCCAAACTCCGCTCCGCGTCGTTCGTGCAACTGCCGTCGCGTGCGGAAAAGTACTACTTTCCGCACTGGTTAGGTAAATAACTATTTAGCCTACCATTCATGAAAATTAATCATGGCGCTTGGTCTGCTATAGTTATTGTGTCACAAGGATGTCACGTAAATGGAGGCATGGGCACATATTTTACATATGATGGAATTGGAAACTTGTCGTTGTAACCCAGCAACAACCTTCATAGCACGGCGTGTTAAAAGCTCGAAAATTTGGTACGCTTTTTAGTATGATAAGTATATGACAAGGATTATGATACAGATATATTAAAAATAACATTTTTTAGGGGAGGTTGCGCCTTCGAATAATTCAATGGTTGATATCACATATCACTTAGTGAGGGAAAAATGTGTATCAAAAAAATTAACCGACCCCAATATATTGTCGTCCTTCTTCTACTTATGCAGGTGAAAAAGCATTGTAGTCTAATGATTGTATAGAAACAAGGCTTGTATGGATTTTGTTCATCGATGAATTTCGGTTGTCAGACTTGACATATTGGCTCGATCTGGCTAAAGATTTTTGGAAATGCAGAGAACTAGTAGAGGGTGTACCAAGAAAAGTGGGGTCGATATTAATATCCACACATATTTGAATATTTGGTTACTTTTTAAAAATTGTATAAATGTAGTAGTATCTCTGTAAACTGTAGTTATATTCATACAAGTTAACATATCCGGTTATTTTGTAAAGCTTGAACGTGTAACCACATCTGTAAAATATGTGAAATTACCATAAAGCTTAGAGAATTACCACTAATGAAATATTATTACTAAATTTCAAAATATTCAATCTGGTTGTACATAAATATTAACTTATGAGGAAACAATGAATGTAGAACAATAAAAGCAGGAAGTGACAACTTTATTTCGGATAACAGTATATGAACTTCAACATGACGATCACTTTCAAGATTGGATTTTACTGAAATATAATATGTTGAATCTGTTTTATTAATTAATATTATTAAAATATTGCCAATATAAGTGCAAAAGCGTTCATTTAATGATATCATTTTTCATCCCAGGATACATGACCCGCTTTTTAGTCTATTCCAGTAAACTGTTTTCCATTTCCGCTACGCACGATAGGCAAGCCCATAATGGCCTATATTGAGTAGAACTTGAACTTTGATGGATTCACAAGAACGAACTGCTAGAACTGATGCTCCCCTGCTTCTCAGTCAGATACGAATCAGAAATGCTAAATGTTTAATCAGCTGTTCTGAGTCCTCCTGTTCTTGGGCCGTGAGGGTTTGTAAAACATTCGTTGCTTTCCTCACAACGCCAGTGTTGATGCTACAGCTTCCATGTTTTCTCATTAAACTCAGGTGGTTTCTTGCAGAACTTTTCTGTTTCAGAACTGACCCTGTATTCTTCAAACCATTTTGAATGTCCTCCAAGTTCAAATCAAGTTCCAACACTGAATTTCCATTGACAGTTTCTGTGGCATGGGTAGTGTCAATTTGGTTTAAACTTACTGATTGTTTCTTTCATTTTGTTGATTTCTTCCTAGATTTCATATTCGATTTTTTCCATCTCTATCTGGATGGTCCCCATTCTTCCTTTCAATCGATTCGCCACACCAGAATTTTTGTTTCAAACCTCTTGTATATTCAAGGAGTTTGTCTTTCAGAATCTTTAAATTTTCTAGAAGTTCCTCCTTCGAACCTTCCAGCAAAATTTTCTTGTGAATTTTCTGAGTTTTCTTGAAGTTCTTCGTTCAGACACCGAATGCTGTTATTCCTTCAGTGATTTGGTATTTTCGTCGAATTGATTTATTATCGTACCCGAATCAATTCCAGAAACTTCGAAAAAGTTTTCGGGGTTTTCACAGCATTGAAACAATTCGTCTGAAAGTATTTTATGGCGTACAGCCTGGTTACCAGTTGTTTCAAGTTATCTCTCCTCTAATTCATGTTTAAGTTCCGCGACCTTGATATCGACCAGTTGAACTCTTCTCGAAAGCATTTTGTCTTACATCGAGGTATCAGTCTATTTTATAAAATACTTGATTTATTGAATTTTCCAATCGAGAAGTGTATCAGTTCATACTCCCGTTAAATGCACAATTGTCCACTTCGCAATAAATATTCATCATGCCATTGTCTATTTTTCGCGAAAATAAAACAGAAACAATTTATTTTTCCGAAATGCACAAAATGTTTACTTACACGAGCACTATTTAATTTAATGATCTGCTTCAGGGTCATCAGGTAGCTCAGTGATTGAGACTGTCGCGTTCAAAACCATTGACTGATGATCGGCTAGGTTGAAATCCTAGCGACTACAGATTTTCATCTGATGGCCCGAGAAAGCACTAGGAATCGCACGTTTAAATATAAGACCTCGCTAATCCTTGGCTCGCACAAGTTTCGACTTTTGACGGCTGACGTTTGTAAGGGAACAACAGCTGGTTAACGGAAAAAACAGTTTTAACAACAACTTTAATTTCCGACACTAATTGTTATAGAAATCTGCTTCAGCACTGTCTAACAAATTTATTTGATGCGATTTCTACAAATAATTTATTTCGAACTGCTAATACAAAGCCATATTTCACAATTCTCAATTCTCTGACACTAATCTGATCTAATTATTCCCTGGCGCGTGTTATTTAAAAGGAAGTCGTATTTAGTCGTAAAACTCTCGTTTCACCCAGACATTCCTAGAAAGGTCGCGAACCGATGACATCATCCGTTGGTATTTTATTTCTTCGCTGTTCACGAATTCCAGGGTCGGCCCAGGGTCACTGCACTATTTTATTTTAATGTTTCGAAATAAGATATTTATTATATTTTAGTCATAGATTTTAAATACACCATCCCTATTCACTATGATCATCGTTACGATAGAATGGCATAGCAAAAGGAACAGATTGATAGCAATATTACCAACATTTTTACATTTTCTGTATCTATCTTAAAAACAAAATCACCTAATGAACCAGTAATGATCAAACTCATTTGCCTCGGCTGAAGCCAATATAAGTACAAAAGCGTTCATTTGATGCTATCATTTTTCATCCCAAGATACACAACTCATTTCCATTTCATAACCCGCTTTTCAGTCTCTTCCAATGAACTGTTTTCCATTTCCGCTCCGCACAATGTGCTAGCTCATAATGGCCTGTATTCAGTAGAACTTGAACTTTGATGGATTCACAAGAACGAACGGCTGGAACTGATGCTCGCCCTGCTTTGTAGTCAGATACAAATATTAACATCGCTGTTACTCCACAACATATACAGAAACAACACAGCTATCAGGGTTATCAAATGCTCTTGAATGGTGGCGGTTATACAGGGTGATATTTATTCAATTCGATATTCATTCTATTGTATTGTTCAGTTTATTCGTACGGAGTAATGAAAAAACACATTTAAACAACTTGACTTGAATGTGACCTGATGGCAACACCTATCGAAAAATATGGGTGAACTCTGGCCGTTGCAATACATATATCCGAGACTTCCATCTTATGACTTGCTTCCCTCCCCCCAGTTGTGTTCCTTGCTATCTAGCTTTATCTCAGACCGATCTACTCACTTGATGGTTGATGGAGTATTATCCCACACACCACAAATGAGTGCTGGTGTTCCGCAGGGATTCGTTCAAGAACAACACTGTTTCTCCGTCATATCAATTATTTGTTGGGGGCTACTTGATGTCCAGTGCACAGGTTTGCGGATGATATTACCCTTTAGATATACCGCTTTCTCTTCCAAAGTTTCGATATCGTGAACGATTTAACTGCAGAAATCTTAGAATGGAATCATTTAAACTTGGTAGGTAAAATTCCTCCCCACATACATATGTAACAGTATCATTTTGATCCAACAAAATATTAATAAAATAAATATTAAGAGAAAACACCAACCTCATTATTTTATTCAATTATAACACATATTCATGGATAATATAATCTTTATTCATTTAATGGATCTTTCAGTGTCCATCGTACCTACTTCAGGACTATACACCTATATATCCATGCCAATGAAATCTTCCATTCCAATGGTAAGTATGACTATCAGCAGTACCATTTCATGGAAAAACCATGTTAGTTCCATCGTCAAAAGTTCCTCTCGAAAATTTGGATTTCTGTTTCGTGCTAAGAAGTATTTCGCTTCCCGTCAATATCAGTATCATCAATCGATACACCGTTAGCGGTTCTATCAGACTGACTCGTCGATCAGTCCTCACATCCATATGTAACAGTATCATTTTAATCCAACAAAATATTAATAAAATAATATTAAAAAAAAACACCAACCTCATTATTTTATTCAATCATAACACATATTCATGGAATATATAATCTGTATTCATTTAATGGTTCATGCAGGTACCCAGAAAGATTTTGAAGTGGATTCAAATCGTTCGTGTCGAACAGAATGACTTCTTCGGTTAGTTTCAGTCGATGGTAGAGGTTATCCGAAGAAATTCACAATTTGCGTAAAGCTGACCCGATCTGACTTCTTGAACGGCTCGTGTACCACAGGTCTCGAGGTCAGTACACATTCAGGGGACATTTTTACTTCCTCCACCTTCCAAGGCCGTTGTCTTTGAGGCCTCTCATGGTACGTACTGTGTTACCGTCACTTTGGAAACTTGCCAAACATCTCTTTACTAGGGTTCGTTCTCCCAACGCATGGCGAATTTTGGAACTAGTGCCACGGGAGGTCTTTCCTGAGGCATATATCCTGCAGAAATTCAAGAACACCAATTTCTACCTACTTTCCCCAAGCTCTCACGATCTTCCCTAAACAATACAGGAGTTTCCTTTTCGTGGGAACCAGAACATAAAAAAACTGGTTATGTTGTATATCGATGGCCTAATTCTAACATGTCATATCCAACAATTTTAACGATATTGGGGTTTCGACGTTTTAATATCAGTCCACCACATTGGCAACTAATTCTAAAAGGTAGTATCCCATACACCAACAGAAATATTTTATTTTTCCATTTTAAATGAGGTCGTATCCCCATTGGCCAGAACTCATAGAAGCATGTTGTCGTAAACCACAAAGCAAGTTGATTGTCAACGTTTATGACTTTCCTAATAGATTCATGAAAAAGTGTTAAATCTGGTAAGAAATGTTATACATTTCATTATCATGTTGTTAGTAGAGATAATTTATTTAACTGTATTGCATCGGAATCACCACGTGAAATGAATTTGTTTTATACGATCTTTTAGAAGTATTAAGTTTTATTTCTGCAATATGTGGGTTACGACTTATTTCCTGGGAAGGCGTATTGCCTCTCTTGTAAAATCTACTCAATGAGAGATACGAGTTGTTAGAATAAGTCCATCGATATGTCATCAATTCACCTACCCTGGTCCCGAATACCTAAACATATATCGAAACTTGGAGATTCTGCCTAAAAAAGGTTCATTTGTATCGTCGATGGTACTTCGCTTGCAAACTAGCTAACTTCTCTGGAACCCCGCATGGAGGTTGGCGATATGACTCTGTTTTATACATATTTTCATGTACAATGCTTTTCTGAAATGGCATCAATCGTTCCACCGTTAGAGGTCCCATCGAGACTGACTCGTCGGGCTCAGTCCATATCCACATCCATATGCCGTCAGTTTGGAGACATACCGAATATCTTTCCCAGGACTTATTCATCCAACGAAAGGTGAAGCTTTGGAACTCACTGCCTCGGGAAGAATTCCCTGAGGCATACAGCCTGCAGAAATTCAAGAAGAACACCAGTTCATGCCTACTTTTCCTAGGCTCTCACGATGTGCTCTGAACATTACCGGATTTTATAGGATGTTAATAAATAATTGATTTTTCTACGGCAGTGCGTAAACTAAGTGTTTAATATCTGTGAAAACTGTGTAAAGTGATACATTTCGGCACAAGTGCGTGAAAAAATTAACGGTTCGAAAAAACATAAGCTGTGCGTAAAATAATTTTCAACGCAGTGTTTATGCATTTATGCATTCTTGAAAAAATACAGTATACCAATTACTACGATTTGGAAATATAATAAATGTCGTAGAAAGAACTTTGTTCACACTTTCGTGAGAAATCTTTTTGTACTCGCGTGTTTCACTGAACTTGCCTCATTCATCAAATTTCACGCTCATACAAAAAAGTCCTAATTTACGAACTTGTGTCATAAATAACTATTGTTTCATTCGAATAATTTTCACACTACCATTTCACTTTTCGCATTGGCCTATCGACGTTTAAAACTATTGAAAAATAGTACAATTTGGTTTTATTATACTGCTATATAAATAGCCCTTATATTATTCATATTTTCCCCTATTCTCCATGGATGAATCATTACCTCTGATGCTTGGAATGCGCACCGACCACCAGCGGTGTTTCTGTAGGTTTCTCACAGATGAAAAGTGAATGTGCCACAAAAAATCTGCAAATCGTCCCAGAACGCCGCAGCAAAAAATATTAATAACCGTCCCCTACCCAAACAGGTACACCCTTATGAAGTTTTATTATTATTTTTGTATCCGTTTTGATTATACCAGTCGGGCCCTACCTCCGGAGCTCCTACACATCCGGAGGGCGCGCTGATGCCATTTACCCAGATAGTCACTCCCCACGTCCGTGGGGTCAGCAACTACTGGGTCCGAGAATCATGTGCCCTGAGCAGTTGGAGTGAACCAAGGATAACAGCCTTCTACATTCGTTCGGCTAAGATTTCTGCCACATCACTAATTTTTAGACTATGGAGCAGCTTGTCCATCATTCCTCCAAAGACCCCTATAATCAGAACCACCAATTTAACAGAATGGTTTGGGTACATCCTGCGGAGTTCAAAGAGTAACTCTCGATATTTTGTCCGTTTTTCCTGCTCTTTTTGGACGATGTCCGTTTTGCCAGGAGCCAAGAACTCTATGACAGATATCGTCCTACTTTGATGGTCGAGGAGGACTACATCAGACTCATTTGCTTGTATTTGCCTGAGGGTGGGAAATGAGTAGTTCCAATAGATTCGGCACCTATCATTCTCCACAACGGACTCAATATCACCCGGAGCATAAGGCAAAACCGGTGTCTCGTCTATACCGTACAAGTGTCGTAGATGATAGTACAACACTCGTAGAGCCGCGTTATGACCCTTATTTTTCTGTACGATCAATGATCTAGTCATTTTTTGCTCGAAAAATAGAGGAACTTATATTCAAGGGAGTGATTAAGGGTTGCCTACAGTTTTTATGGCCGCACAATGTTCTAAGCTATAATGGCCTGTATTTAGTAGAACTTGAACTTTGATGTATTTACAAAAACGGACGGCTGGAACTGATGCTTCCACTGCTTTGAAGTCAGATACGAGCATTTGCTGTTACTCCACTACAGATACTGAAACAACACAGAGTGATCTGGATTCACTTCGATATACATTCTATGGTTTGGTACAGTTGAAGCATGTTTTTCTTAAAGGCAAACAACAGCTAGATTTATAAAGGGTGGTGAGAATATTCATAGAATACAGATAATTATTACAATTAATAGTCTATCCGTAAGTTTGCTTTCAATTATTAATTTTGTTATATTCCTTGATTCTTGAATTATGAGTGGTGACACTTTTTCTAATAATAGTCCAATCAATAGAGGATTTTTTCGTTAAAAAAATAGGATTAGGAAACCGACTGCCATCACATGAGAAATAGTCCGTAGTTTTATTCTGCTATGTTTTGGACACGCAACTGTCATTTATTAATTTGTTATAAACAATTAAATTAAATTTTTTTTTGTTTTTTTAGTTGTTTGCTTATAAAATGAAAACTAATACATCAATCTGGTTGCTCCAATGAGATGAATTATAGAGAATTGAAATACAAACAAAATGAAATTCAGCAGGATCCGATCGGATCATTAGTAATGGGGAAAAACTGAAAAATACGGAAAATTTTAAAAAAATTCACAACTCCGTCATTTTTCAATTTGTGGGGTTGGCACTTTTCATGAAGGTAGTGAATTGCAAGTACTCCATTTAAGGGTAAAACAGGTGCGATTGGACCATTAGTTTTGGCACGATTGCAATTTGATTTTTTTGCACTATCTTGCAGCGTGCCTGGATGGTCTAGTGATGGTCCGATTTGAATTTCTCGTATAGATTTTGAAAGTAGAAGTAAAGTACTACAAAACGTATATTCTCATTTCTCCATAAAATACCGCGAAATGGGTGAAAAATGCTTGTAAACATGACTGAAAACGACCGAGCCCACTTTAGCGGTGGCGTAGAAGGAGAAATCGTGAGGTAAGGGAAGGTGACAATTCATCTCATTGGAGCAACCAGATTGATGTACTAGTATATATATTTTAAGCAAAACACTAAAAAAACGCGTTTTTTCATTTGATTGTTTATAATAAATTAATAAATGACAGTTGCGTGTCCAAAACATAGCAGAATATAACTACGGACTGAGCTCCTATTGCAGTGAACTAGGAATATCTTTTTTTCTTAAGTAAATGTTGTATCATGTTGAAAACTACATCGAATGAGCAATTTTTTGAAATAACTTTCCAGGTTTGTGTAATGATTTTGTTTACAGTATGAAGAGTCCAAGAATCGGGCAAATATGTTTTTTATTTTTCCAAAGTGATGAGCTGGACTTTCAGCACTTCAAAGGATGACTTTGAGTTTTGGGACACCCTGTATGTTATATAACTGTTAGTTATAATGAAATAAAATCCCCTTCTTGGAGTGCTCAATGTAATAAACTGATTCAGTAGGTATACGTGAGTTTAAAATCTATCAGAAAACAACTGCTTTCCTGACTAATACCACTACGAACGTTGAATTGCATGTGATGATTTTTCGTGAAGAGTTCCTGCAAGACTTTCTCTTCACTTGCTTGTTGCATGAAAATAATCATCGAAACATTTGGACTACCTATAGATCGATTTCGGGGTTTTGTCCCTCGTTAGTATAGGATAGGTCTATGCAGACAACTACTAATGTCTACAAGAAATGATTCGGTCACATCTCCATTTCAAGGCCTCAGCTGAAACCTCGTCAGCAGAATAGATAAATCTGAATTACGAGCGCAATCTTAACCTCAGCCTTTCAACTAGCAATACCCAGTTTCGTGGTAGTCAAGACCACAAGTAACAGAAATTAATGCATTTTAAAATTATCTATGATGAGGGTACCCACTGATGTTATGAAACAAAATGCCCTGCCTGGACTGCTCATTACAATAAACCTATTTGCAATAAACTCATACGATAGGTATATTTGGGTCAAAAATCTTTCTGAAACAAACTACTTTCCTGGGTAATACCACGACGAATATTGAATCCGATGAATCTCCGTTCAAAGTTCCTATAAGTCTTTCTCTGCAATTGCTTGTGGCAGGGAAATGTTCATCTGAACATTTGGACCACCTATATATTGATATCGGGGTTTTGCCTCTCATCCTCATGGGAAAGGTCTATGCAGACAATTACTAATGTCTGGAACAAACGTTTCCATCACATCTCCATTTCAACGCTGAGCTGAAACCGCGCCCGCAGAATAGATAAATCTGAACTGCGAGCGCCATCTCCACCTCTGCCTCTCAACTAGCAAATAATACCAAGTTTCGACAAGAGTGGTCGACAATACCACAAATAACAGAAATAAAGGATTCTGAAATCATTAATAATGAGTGTATCTACTAATGTAATGAAAAGGAATGGCCTGCCAGGGCTGCTTATTGCAATACACATATAAAATAGATATATTTGGGTGGAGTACAGGACTTTTTTTTGAGCTGCCATCTTATTTTCATGAATGTTTGACAAAAAAATCATAATATCCTACCTAAAAAACCCTCAATTTTAAATGTAGTCGAGCCATGATCACAAATCTCGTCCTTTACTATAAGTGAGTCACAATTCACTTGCAACATGATAGGTTGAATGAAAGCTTGTGATAATAATAATAAAAGAACTTTCTCTCTACCTCTCTGCTTGGTACACTTTTTCTCTGACCAATATTCACAGAAACCTGATTTTCTTTTCGTGTAACATTTCGGCGAGAAATGGGAGTTCTCCCAATAGGAAAACTCCCAAATCAATTCAGTTGAAGACTTGGCCGTCAACAATTATCAATTTATTCAGTATGAGAAGTCCCAACCCCTGCTGACAGCCTATTAGCGGCGTGCCATCCAATAACAAGTTTCATTTGAGGAAAAATTTCTGACTTATTTTCTCCTACAAAAATGTTCTCGTCTTGTCAATTATACACCCGAAGTATTATCCGGCCCGAAAGTTGTCAGTGTAAATGCAAGGCGCTGGAATGAAAATGAATCAAAGGAACTTGACGGTTCTAACTTACAGCGTGACAGGTTTTGTAATGAACCCCCATTCAGTTGAACAAGAATCTAAGCGTTTTTGTGGCGAATGGAATTGGTAGTATATTCTTACAAATATGCCCAGTCGTTGTGAGAATATATGCTATTATCGTGAACGACCATACTGATGAGTTTTCCAGAAAATATTTCGTTTGAGTAGTCTTGAGTTATTCGAATACGACTTCTATTGACGGCTAGTGATTGATTTGGTTTTCTCATTTCTTCTCTCCCTCAGACTACTATCAACAAGACTCGGGAGCATTCTACAAACTCTAGTCCTCAGACAAATTTTAGCCAAAAGTGAAGGATGAATTGAAGCAGAATTGTTGGCCTAAGAAAAGACCCATGGTTGATCCTGCCTGTCGTAAGAGGCGAATAACAAGATAACCGCATGTGGTAGATGGTATACACCATCGTCCGGTGAAATACCACCATATAAACCACAGGAGTTGTGAAATAGATTAATCCATGATTCAGTCTTTGGTCGATAATTTCCGGTACCATTTTCTTTTCCTGTTCCCTACAATTCTCAAGTCTTATTTAAACAGTTAAGATGATGAAGTCTCCTTAAATAAAATACTGCGGAAACGGAATACATCTTCATTCGAATTTCCGAGGGAGGGGTACTCGAGGTGACACACCATCGAAAAGTTTAAAGATTCACTTGTGTAACATCCGTGGACTCAACAAGATCATCAATAATGTCCACCATCACCTAGAGGCAAACCTGATATTCTGGCTTTAAAAGAAGTACAAGTGAACTCGTTCGCCAAAAAGGTCCACATGCTTTGAACTGATTACGAACTCCATTGTCGGTTAATTCAAAGGTGGTGTTCGCGGGTTCGAATCGCCGCGCCGACACCGACCTCGTGCATGGCATCACACGATAAGAGGTAAGGGTCGCATCTCTCCAAACTCAAACCAAGTCTCCCGAAGACTTCTGAGGCTTCTTCGTAATGGGGCAGCCGGTTGACGGAAATTACAATAACAAATGGCAATCTCTAATAAACTTGCATATAGCGACCTCTTTGGTGCCTTTGAGATGTCAAACTAGGTGAGGAGGCGGGCACTCCGGAAAAGGAAACCGGAGAAAATGAAGGTACCCCCAAACGCAAGTTTACAGGGGAACCTTCGGAAGGACTTCTGTAACCATCTACAAAGAGCACGATCTACGAAACCCATTCGATGGGAGCTGAGCCGACCTTTCCGAGAGCGCCTATCAGTAGAACAGGCAATGGTGGTCATGAGATGGCAAACCTGTCTACGAAGGTGAAAATCCTGGTGGATGGAACCAGAAGAAAACTAAGATACTTCTATAACATAACTCGTTAGGTGAACCTTCCAAGCGATCACTGAAACTAGAATCTACAGAGGTGCCTTCCATAATATGTTAGTGCAAAATAGGTCCAAGTGGTGAGGCCTACAAGCAGGGGTTTCAAAATCGGTCTCTGTGTTAAGAGAAGAAGAAGAGAATTCCAACTATTAAGATATTGAGCAGATATTCTTGATTCTCGACAGCAATGGAAAGTTTACACAGAATTCTTCAAAACAGAATTGTTATTGTGCTAATATTCTGGGACTTTTTGACGCAATGAATCAAAGCTATTTATAGTAGTCTGAGAGCACAGCGGGGATAAGAAACCGTCCATACTGATAGGACACGCAGTAAATTGTAAAGAGAGCTATGGTGTGTACTTCAATAAATTCAATAAAATATGAATTCTAACTATTAAGATATTGAGCAGATATTCTTGGTTCTCGCCGACAGCAATGGAAAGTTTACACAGAATTCTTCAAAAGAGAATTGTTATTGTGCTGATATTCTGGAACTTTTTGACGCAATGAATCAAAGCTATTTATAGTAGTCTGAGAGCACAGCGGGAATAAGAAACCGTCCATACTGATAGGACATGCAGTAAATTGTGAAGAGAGCTATGGTGTGTACTTCAATAAATTCAATAAAGTATGAAGAACATCAGTGGGAAGTGTACAGCGAGCTCAAATTAATCAGTTTGTTATTAGGATTGCAGGGTACATACACAAAATACTCTCATTTTTTTATCTGTGGGCTACCAGGGCCAGATAGCATAATTATTGAGGAAAAGGATAACCTATTCGAAGGGAGAATATTTTGGGTAAAATGAACACTAAACATGAGTCGTTGGTAGATCCAAAAGATTCTACCCAATTAATATATTATAATTCTACACATTAAATTGAGACATGAAAATTTTTGTAATGGCGCTAAACAGAAATAGTGATGCTTACCGGTATTAATAAAAAATTGTTAAAGAAGCAAAAGGAAAGAGATGGATATTTGTTGGCCCAAAGATGTGTAATTTTGGTAATTCTTCAAAAATGTTCATTGAAGATTGATTTCCTGCACTTTAATTTGAGATTTTTCCTGAAAACTTAAAAAGTGTGAGTGATGAAGAGGGGGAACGTTTCCACGAAGATTCAAAGAGTTTTGAACGATATCAAGGATTTTAGGATGGAAACATATAAGAGAAATTCTGTTGATCCATTCAAAGAGAAACCGATCCAAAGAACCATCAAAGCACTTCTTCAGTCTTTCAGTACCAATCAAGGGACAACATATTCCAATACAAAAAAATTTCATCAAAAAATCCTTTGTAAAATCCAAACAATTGTTGATATCACAGTAAAAAATGTGATTTTTGTTTTTTCTCGGGAAGTGAGAGTGTTTTAATAGATTCAGGTTGATTCTTTATATTTCAGCTCTGAAAACAGTTCTAATCTACTTTTTTCACAGTAACTAGAACATTCAGTACAGCTCCAATCACCCAAAGAAATTTCAAAATCTTTTCTGCCTTACAAAAAATATATACTTACTTTCAGATGAATAAACTCAGCTTTTAATTATCTTACATAGTGTCTTTCACAATAATTTTTTTATATTCACAGCAGAAATCAACAACAGTGCATGACTGTAGAAGAAAATTTCGTGTTCCAATCAAAATTGACTTTAAAATTCACAAAATGAATCTTATTTCATTCAACGCGTAACTATCTAAATCTAATCTATTTCTTCCTAAAAACTGAAAAATGCCAAAACGCAGCGTGGCAACGTACCTACAGGTACAACGTAACGAGAACATCTGATACTAATTCTAATCTCTATTAAACTTGGGACTTAGGTACCTGATTGATTTGTGTAATTTGATTTGTAAACCTGATTTAGCTTTGCTCCAAGTTACGTCTGTAAATGTACCTAATTAGTTTCAAATTCTGTTACACATGAGTACCTGATTGATTTGATTTCTATACCTTCCTGATTTGCCTACGCTTCAAATTACCTACATATGTGAAAGTTAAATGTATTTAGTTTCAGAATTCATCTGTTAATTTTGTTAAATTATTTATTATTGATTTCATTTCATAATACTCGATCTCGTTTTCTCTTTTATTTGGAAAGTGTCATTGTTTGTTTGTTTTTTCTACTGTGATTTTCGTTTTTCATATTAACTTAACTATCAATAATTTAAAGTCATTTGACCTTGAACAAAAAATTCTCCCTCGGCGCTTTTCTATTTTCTGTATACGAGCCTGGTTTTAACATATGGGCCGCCAATTTGTTTTGGAATAATATTTTTGTCTAAAATTTTGTTTTCTCTCGTATGATAATAATATTCATAATTCATAATCGCTATGAGAATTGTACTTTCTACTACGACACTCCTACGGTATAGACAAGACACCGGTGTTGCATTATGTTTCGGGGAAAGTGACAAGTGCCGAATCTATTGGATCTTCTCATTCCCCACCCTCAAGCAAATACAAGCAAATTCATTTTTTTTCACCTTTTCAAAAGTTTGGGAGGTAATGTTGCACCCACGCAAATCCAGGCAGGCTATTGTTTTCTTCCCGACTTCTAGTGCCTACTTGAAGTGCTCAACGACTACCCCGGGAAGTTCTGTAGGTTTTCAGGGTTTTTTCCTAGTTTTTCCTATGTTTTTCCCAGTTTTCCGAATAAGCCGAGGAATTCACATTAAAGAATTAATGTGTAAGACGTCAAATGGCTTTCCATGCGGTGTTGCCGATTTTCTCACCACGGCTCTGGAGATTAAGTGGCTATGACTGCACATATGATAGTTTTCGAAATTGTTTGAAATACAACTTTTATTGAAATCAAAACTATCTCATAATAGTCATAATCCATTCAAATTCGGAAAGCTGCTCCATCACTTATAATTTGATCTTCTTATAACAGATCTTCTATTATATGCCTTATTAAGCTGTACGTCCACTAGGTCGGTGGGACGGAGCAGCGCGGCGCGACGCGGGATGGAGCGGAAAACTCGAGGTCCGTCCACTACAGAGCGGTTTTAATCGACCGCCCCCACAAGTACTGGTTGGTATTGCTTCTCGCAACGATAACACGCAAGAGTACGTCCTACAATCTCACGGTCTTCCTTGTTGTCGGAAGTCGACGATATGTTTGTTTTCGCTGCAGTAGTTGAGGCTGTAGAGGAAGAAATAAAGGCTGCTAGAATAAAGAATAAAAATGTATGCACCTCTCAAATATTTCAGGGTGTCCAATGAAAAGTTTTTCGAACTCCTGAAAACAAAGTACTTGATTCATAGAAGCTGTTACCTCGAAATTGGACGGAGTCGGCAAACTTCCGCTCCTACCTCGACTAATGCGGTGGGTTGGCGCCGCACCGCGCCGCGCTCCAGAAGTTGACAGAGCAATGGAAAGCGTAGATTTTCCGACCGCCATGCGCCGCGTCACTCTATCGACCCAGTTGACGGACTTTCATTTGATTCCCATTGCCCTTCTATACAACAAAGTAAGCTTCATTAGTATGAATATTTTTTTTTTTCATATTCATATACAAGCAGACCTGATGGTCTAATTACTATGGATATAATGTGTTCTGGGTAGGCCTTGTTACTTACTCCATACACCACCTTAGGAGCAGCACTGTTAATTATTAACGCAACAGTGAATCGTGGAGGATTATCCCCAGCCAGCAACAAGATTCAATCACTCAGATTTATATCTGAAACTGAAAAAAATTTGCCCTGCCTGGGGCTCGAGCTCGCGACCTTTCGATCACGAAGCCCTGGCGTAACCATTGCGCCAATCCCCGCTCATTTAAAGCTTTCTGTGATGATAACTTCGTTAGCGAAAGACACCCCACCGCTTCGAATTGAATTCATTCACATTCAATTCCATTTTCCTTTTTATTTATTTTTTATTGCTTTCACTCGCAAGGTTCCAATATACGCCTGAGTGATGCGAGGGTTTTAGGATTACAATATACGTTATACGGTAATTGACTATTGAGAAATATCTTATTGTTGTGAAACCCATCAACACTGGATATGAAGCTTTCAATTATACACAAGCTCATACATTAAGCCACGGAGTTGAATTCCACTGGCAGGCGAAGTATCGATTTGCAAATGCTTGGTTTATAAAATAATGGACTTGGCTTCAGTAAAGCGTTGAAACTAATCATCGATTCAAAAGGTGCATCAGAATAAACATATTCTGATGCCTGAACATAAAGTGTGATCCACTGAAAACCATAGCACCCTTATAAAATCTACATTTTTAACCGATTTTTTTCTTATTAGGTAGACATTCAAAAAGTCTACTAGGACACCAAAATTAATGAATGAAAATGAAAATCTAAAAAACTTACCAGAGATTTTTGTAGAAAAATTCTGACTTCACCACTCGATTCGCGACATTTTTAATTGGTCAAAGTTTCATCAAAATCTATTTATAAATAAGAAAATAATAACATAATAACATTTGAAAAATACGTTACTGGAAGTTCAGGAAAATTTTCATTTCACATCATAATTTTTTATTTTCTTTTATTTATCAACAGATTTCTATGAAATTCCCTGAATCCAATTGTGTAATCCAAGTTCTGATAAAAATTTTGAAATTGAATTGGCGGTTTGATTAAACGGCATATTTTTCAAATTTCATTCCCTTATAACTTTTTTATTGATTGACGCATTTCAACGTTATTTCCATATGAACCATTTGAAAATGTCGCGAATCCAGTGATGTAGTTAGAATTTTTCTAAAAAAATCGCTTGTCATTTTTTTATATTTTTGACCTTGAAAAATCAGATTAGTAGGCTCTGGAAATGGGTATTCATTCATAAAATTTGAGGTCCTCGTATACTTTTCAATGTCTACCTTATGAAAAATATCTATCAGCAGGAGTTGAATGTCCAGCGCGGTTTTACCCGGGGAAGTAGTTGTTTTCTGTTAGATATTACGAATAAATCACAGTTTTCTTCTGTCACTTTTCATGGAGAATGTTTCTCTTTTCAACAAAAAAAAAATCATTCCAATTGGCTGGAAAATTTAGATTTTATAAGTGTGCTCCGGTCTCAAGTGGGTCACACTGTATGCTATGAAACTGGTGCAGAATATTTTAGAATGTGAAATAAATTAAAATTTCAGTATTCGGCGCACTTGGCGAAAGGCCATAATTTCATGAAATAAAAATGGATTATAAATAATCCAGCCTTTCACAAATTTCCTCTGCTAAAGGGATTTCGTCGGCAAGCATCGAACCAACTTACTAGGATTTTTTTTTAGAACACGCAAGTTTCCAAGTACGCCATTTTGGGTAGCTTTCTTCTCATGGACACATTTATTTTTTGGATTTGGGACCGTACAATATAATTGCTATATCTTACTCAAAGAATACGTTGATACTTTACAAGCTAGAGGATGAAATCCATTTCACAGCTGAGATATTTTCTAGATAACGTATTAAATTTCATTCGATTATGGGGTAGATTTGATAAGGGCTCGCTGGTGAATAAAATATTATTTTCCTACAAGCGTGCGCAAGGTAGTACTTTAGTGCGGATAAGATTATTTTCCGCACTCAGTGCGGAAAAGTAAAACCACTCAAAAATCTCACTGGCATGGCAAATCAATATTTATTTTAGTTGTTGTAGACTATTTTGTGCAGTATGAAAAGCCGTTGCAAGTGTATTTATTCCCTTTTATCTTCAAATCGTAATTTACGATATTTGTATTTCCTCTCAAAATCAAATATTGGTTTAATATTGTCAAGCAACAATAAGTGAGTGCACTTTTCAAACACCTTTGACATATTATGTCAGATTTTCTTCAGTTTCTGTCAGCAAGAATCCACGAATACCTGCAATCAATTTGCAATATGTAAATTTCTTTATAAATATTGCGAAAAAATAATTTAATTTTCTTTTACGTATTTTTTAGTGTTATGTAATTGTTTGTTGTTTAGTTTAATTTCAACCAAAAATTATTTGATAAGTTATAATTTATTCGTTTTCGTTGTAATCTGATATGAAGCTTGTAGAAAAAAAAAATGTTCATAACACATGCGCAAGGTGACTTTTCCGCACGCAAAAACTTCTACGAACTCCGCTTCGCGTCGTTAGCTTAACTGTAGTTGTGAGCGGAAAAATAGTAATTTGCACACATGTTAGGAAAATAACTATTTGGTCGACGTTAAAAATAATTTAAAATTCTAGTTGCACCACGTAATATATTTTCAATTCAAATTTACTTGATTCATGTAGATTTTTGGACAATAACTTCGACTTGGTTTCAATTATACAAACTTAATTTTTAGGCGATGAAATCTCACTTACATTAGATAGATAGAATACAGTTTTATGGGCGAAAGGAATCATGAGCCTGTAGTCCTCTCAATCGTACCCATTATGCACCCACTCCTGGGAATTGGTTCAGTTTTGAAGATTACTTATTTCGCGAGCTAAAGAGGCCGGTTGGCCTCCTTACCGATACCCTTCTCAAACTCTCCGGGTTCAGAACAATGCTTCCAAGGTGCGCTTTCCATACTGCTCTTCATCCTTCAACCACCCGTCAGGAGCCCTACCACTAATCTGTTTCCCTTCTGCTCATAGAGAGCAGAGTTTTGGCCTTCCTAGTAGATGTGGAATTTTGATTGCCTCATGTCTGGGGCCTCTCTCCTTTACTTCATTGGGATGCTACATGATCTGGAAACTCCTAGGATAGGTTCTGGTCAGGGATTCGATCGACGCTTGACTGTGTACATCGTGATATGCTGGCCGTGATTGCTTCTGTTGATATTATCTCTTACACAGACAAGTATGGCATACACTTCTGCCTGAAATGCAGTGGCAAACTTTTCCAGAGCATAACAGAGTTTTGCTCTCGGAGATTGCTCGTATACCCTAGCGCCAGCTGATTTACCCATCTTGGAGTGTACTAGATGATCCCAGTGGTGGGGATCAGACGGTACCCGATCTGCTTTCAGTCCTTCCTTTTGGGAATGACTGACTGCGGCCAAATATTTCCTCGTTCCGCCATTGACTGGAGCTTTACTGGCAATCAATGGATTTGCGTGCCTTATGTTCAATGAACAAGTAGAGTGAAGGCAGTCCTATGAGTGTCTCCAGCGCCCTAGGAGGTGCCGTCCTCATAGCATTTGTCGGAAGGCAGTTCCAAATCTTTGCATCCTATTTAATTGTGTTCTTGATTTATCGGTTACTGTACCTTGCCACCATACGATGGCTACGTACGAAATCATTGGGAATATGACAGTCATGTAGATCGAGTATAGGATCTTGGGGCTGAGGTACTCCCAAATGCTCTTCTGCATACGCAGAAGATGTGGCTTTCCGAACTTTATGTTCGATATGCTCGTTCCAGTTTAGCTCGAAGTCTATAATGACTCCAAAATACTTGACTGAGCTAATGTGTTGCAGGGACCTCTCACTGAATTGGACATTTGGGAGGTCCCCTGGTTTGCGTTTCCTGGTGACAAGAATCAGCACCTTTTTTTCACACTCACGAAGCCAGACCCCTGGTTATCTACCAAGTTAACAATGTCATCCTCGTAGGCCTGAGTGAAGTAACCCAGGTCTTTTATTTTTACTAATAGGCCATTCATCACGAGTCACCAAAGCAAGAGCGATAAGACTCCTCTTTGCCGACAGCCCCTCGCGTGTATGGCCTCACTTGAGCAGAGCTACATCTTAGAGTTGCTCTAGGTAGCCTCTGAGAGAGCATGGCGTGAATCCATATGTTATTATGGTTGGGTTCACACCCCTGTCCCTTGTTTCTTGATATCTGAAATCAAATAACATATTGTCAAATGCTACTGATACTAAATAAACTTAGAGTAGCGCCGACACGATCTCACCGCCCCCCCCTCTCAATCATGTGAACGAGACGATGAAGCCCCCGCCAATCTGGTACGCTTGCTAAGTACGCTGAGCGGTGAATGTCGCTTCAGTACCTTCTATCTGCGGCCTCCAGCCTCTCAATTGTCTTTAGAAGAAAAGACATGAGGATGATGGCCCTAAGTGTAGTCACTTTAACTAGACTTGGAGATGAAGATGACTTCGACTGTCCCCCATATCTTGGGGGATTAGGATATATTCACTCTTTTGTAGTAGGACTAGAAATATACCATCTTCTCCCGGGGATTTGAAGGGTGGAAAGGACTCAATTGCCCAAACCATTCTTTCGTCAGTTACAAACCCAGCAGCCGTCTAGTAGTCAACCTTTGTTTTGGGTGGTACAGTTGGCTGTGGCTTAGGTGTTGCAGAGATACTGTCTGGAAAAGGTACAGGGGCTCTATTCTCGACTACTGAAAAGTGATAGAACCTTTTATTCATCAATCGCATTAAATCGTTCTCCTTACTAGAAAGAGGTTGGGGAATGTCGTCAAATTTGAATGTTTAACCTATAAAATGAATAATGATTTCGTGCATTCTGATTGGTCAAAATAATAGGCAACCCTGTTGTTGGGTTTTCCACGGTTTCTCTTCCTCACTCGAGTTCAAGAATAACAGTTTTAATCAGCAGTAGAAGCAAATCAAGGAACGCTCCCCAGGGAGTGTTCTATTCAATCGTCGTCAAGAAAAGAGGCCCAGAGAGCATGTGTTGGATTGTCTATCTGTCCGAGGTACCTTCAGTCTCACTCTCGGTTCTTTGGATGGGACCTTGTTGAGTCTTGCTTAGTAGGCAGGAGGCTCTCCAAGTCTGTCTCTGTGACTTATAGCCTTCCCAATCTATGGGTTGTTTGGTCCGTTTGACTTCATTAAGAATTTTATGGATTTGCAGTAAGACTGTATTTATGAGTTTCATCAAGGGGTTTTACCTTTTTCAAGGCACAGCTGGTTTCGTATGATTATAGGATGGCGGAATTAAGACACTCTCAATTTATCATTTATGTATAATTGTTATTAGAGGTAACATTCATTATAATTTGAGGTGTTGGGGCCTTTTCATTTTATAAGTGGGCGTAGTTTTGGGTCGGATCCTGTACACCTGATATAACTATTTCATGGAATTTTACCTCCCGTTTGCGTACTGCGTTATAAGTTTCATCTTCAAGTTCAGAGTCGACCTGATTAGGTATAGCATTTCAGTTTCCGTCATGTCACTTTCTTTTCAATTCAGTTAGGTAACCCCGTTAGTGTGATCTACTTTATTGAAAATATACACCGTATTTTTTTTTAGTTTTCTTGATCTCTAAGACTGTGGACCATCCTCATGTTATTATGTTTAAGAGCTACTGAACCTGGGTATAATTTTTGTTTCATAGGTAAGGTATTAGAACTTTCTTTTTTACATTCATGCAAAATGCAAAACTTTATTGAACTATATTTAGTGAAAAAAAAAAATATTCATTGCACTAGTGCAATAAAGTTTTTTTTGCTCTCATCTGTCATTCTACTTCAACGTGTTGTCATCATGTCAAACATAAACGTTCAAATCTCACCTGAATTAAAGCCAGGTCGACCCATTTCAATGTGTTTTCATGTTCCAGGGTTGAAATGTACCTGACTGTTCGAGAATATCTGTTCTTCCAAAATTTTGACAGTTCAGGTAGTTTTTATATCTTTGAAAATAATTGGATAGTTTCCATGAAATCTTTGGATTTCTTTTTATATCATATAATCAGTGTTGATATTTTCTGTTTCCACAGAAATTTATGCATCACAAAGCCCAACTTGGATCACTTTCAGAAAATTACGTTCTATAATATTTCTCTTTACTGATAAGTATATAACTAATTTCATGTCTTCCTTTGTTCAAATTACAATCGAGGGCAATATCGTTAAATTTACCTTCCTCAATGAACTGATATGTATAAGTTCTGTTGACAAAACTTTGTTCATTTCGTTTCCCATTCTACTTTAAGTTTCTGCATGAAATTTGTCAATAGGTTATTCCTTGACTTCGAAACAAACTGGCTGAAGTTTGGAAACTCACAAAGTTAATAGGGCGAGATAAAATATTGTGAGAGGTATTCGAGCCAAATGCACTTCTTGTGCAAGTTTAGTTCCGCTCAAAGGGGTCTCGATTTCATGATGACATTTTTGGGAAGCCTTGTCGTTGAAAATAATTTGTATATCAATGGGTACAATATAGATTGATTTTTTTAAGATGGGTACAATATGATAGGGAAAATAATGTTTGTGTATCCAGTTTTAATTTTTTTCAAATCAGATTGACACCTGCCATTGAGGGCCAGGTAGCCGAGTGGTTAGAAGCACCGTATTTCAATCATTCTGGCTGCCGGACCTGTGGGTTCAAAGCCTAGCAACTGCAGAAGTTTTTTCTGATGGACGCAGAAAGTGCTAGGAATCGCACGTAAAAAGGTAGGACCCTCATGGGCCATTTTGCCATCTATGTTATTGTCGGTTCATTAAAGCTCTAAGATTAATTATGAATCAAATTTCGTTCCATACTTAATATTGACGTACCATTCTCCTAATTCAATTATGTTCGTAAACGATAAGTTCAGAGAAAATGAGTCTGTACCTTCTTAATATCAGAGGGGAGATCCTGAAGTTAAAAGCGAATCGTCGTTTGCTATATTCCATTTGTAAACATTTCACTGCGAACAAAGAGCTTTCCATTTCGGAAAATATCAACGGAATTCTCATTATGTTACCAGAGTAGGATGAACATTCTTAAAAAAAACGTACATATTCGTAACGTAACGGTTTTTTGTATTATGTTATCTGTCGATTGATCTTCTTTGCTAAAAATTCCCAAGTTTCTCTAGCATTTATGCAATTATATCAGTTTTGATTATACAAGGATGGCACTGAAAGTATTCAGTATCACAGTATATCAAGCCAATAGTGAATTGCCAATGTGATATTCGTGAATTTCAGCAGTTTTTACGTCACCTCACCACGAGATGTTTCAGTTGAATTTTTTGTGACACACTGCTGTGAACTGAATTAAATTGGCAAAATCCGATATGTACAGGGTGTAACTTAAATGATGTCATTAAATCCAGGTGGTAATTCCTTGTCACATATCATGAAAATTAGTTCATATAAACGAGTGTCCTAACATGCTTCGTTTACGAGTAACGGGGTGTCAAAATTTTAATAAAAAATCGGTTTTTCATGAATAACTGAAAATTCTTTACGACGATTCTGATTAAACTTCGTGTGTTTGTTAATAGTAACAAGGGTCTTCTTTTCATGGAATTATATAATGAAATTCAATTCCAGTGGCGTCGCAGTTGATACCTCGTTACACAGAAACGAAGCAAGTTACGACATACGTTTATATGAACTCATATTTTTAAAATCTGACAAGGAATCACCACCTGAAATTAATGATATAATTTAGGATACACCCTGTATGTACGACCGGGTGTAGAGAAGCATTTTATCGCCTGGTTCTTCAGGCGTAAAATGACACTTCAGCTCTCGCGGAAAACTTTACCGCCCGGTTGAAATCTATATCCGAAAGTTCAACCCAAAACTTAATTGATAATAATTTGATGAACATAATAATGTAAATGAATTATAACTCGATATTGATGATACAATTCGAACAGTTTTTATAGTAGTTGGAAGACAAGAGATCTGATGCTGGTTCAACATACACATAGTTTAATTGCAATATTCTCAAATTGACTCAAGTAATTAGTGGAATGCTAATCATTTTGGGAACTTTCTCAGCAACCTTCAGCTTATTCAAACAAACTTGAGATCGCACGTTAAAAGCTAAGACCTTCGTCGTACCCTAAGATCTGAAGACTAATGAGGGTTGCTCGTAAGGGTGTAGCTGGATAACGGAAAGAACAAGTTCGCAACAGAATTTTCAATATAACGTTCCGCAAAGTAATCGACTCCCACGTTGCATGTCTTTTGTTTAATGTTGATTATATCCCCTCATTTATAGTTACAAAAAATAATATGGTAGTAGGAGGAAAATAGGCCAAAAATGTTTTTGGATTCGTAAACAGAACAGTTATTCCACTGATAATCCGATTTTTCCAAAAAATTATTTAGTTTCGAAAAATTCAAATATATCTCAAATCTCATGAAAATACCCCTGTAACTTCCGTTAAATCTGACATTACATTTTGAAATTTGCAGAATAGATAAACCAGAAATGTACAAAAATTCTAAGTTGAAAATTACATAAGTTATGGAAGTGCTTTCTCGAGAAGTGAGACACACTGTATATAGGTGATCCAATGAAGCTATAATAAATTTCAAAGGAACAATGGGTGATTTAATTTGGCACAAAATAGATTTCAGTCCGAACTTCACTAACAATATTCAATACATTTTTAAAAAATTGGATCTAGAATTTCAATAAAATATTTCATTATTTTCATTCTGGATAGCGTCTGCATAATTTTTATGGATCAATTTGTAACTTACATTAACATGACTATCCGTTATTGGTGCAACAGTAGTAGAGAAATTAGCCAGATTAGTAGCTTTCTATTAATTTCCACTAATAGACGAATTCGAGTCCTTTTATTATTATTTCAAGTGTCAATTGCTTTTAATTAGGTATTCATATGTTATTTAGGTACTTCATCTAGGCCCCTCAAGTATACCAATTTTAAATAATTAGTTACCAAAATTTCTAATGATCTAGGTCATTAATTGAAGGTTTCCACACATAAGGAATCTCTATGCTTGGTTGAACACGTTGTTTTCCAGAATGTATGCCGACTCTTTGAATTTTCTTCCATATCAGTTCTCTTCTTTATGAATAACTTCGGCTTCAGTCCACTTAATGTTATGTTGAATCGTTTAAACATGATCTACTATCCCTCTATGCAACTCCTGGTTGAGTATGTGTCTTATGTTCAGTGATTCTAATATTTAATGGTATCTTGGTTTCTTCAACATGAGCATCACCGCATTCATAAAGAATGCGATCGATAAAGCTTTTGAAATCAAGAAAAAAATCATTTCTTTGTCTAGGAGGATGGACTACCGATGGGATCGCTTTTATAGCATATATTTATGGTGAATGGTAAGAAATTTATGCTATTAATGCAGCCCACAAAAAGCCTCGGATGTAGTTGAGTTACGTGAACGATACTTTTGTCATATGGACTCGTGGAAACGAGATGTCTTTCTGGAACACCTGAACAACGTCAGACCGTCCATAAACTTCACAATGGAAGAGGAGATCCAAGACGGATTGCCTTTTCTTGATCTGAAAGTTCAGAAGACAGATGGTAAGGCCCAAAAATCAGTGTACCGAAGCCAACCCATACGGTACCTTTGAATCAAACCATCATGGAGGTCATAGAGCGACGCCAAGAGGAATTGTTCGATAGCTGGTTGACAATGTCAGCCTCATCAACACCAGTGAAAGTCTTACCATCGAATTGAACAATATCAGACAAGGTCTAAAAAAAAACAGATGAACCAACACAGGCTACCCTATGCCTTCATTGTGTTAGAGGTCTATCGACGATCTATAGACGATTTGGGTCGGAATACAACATACTAGCACGCTTCAGGTCGGATAAAAACATCTCCAGTCAACTCACGAAAACCATACCACTTACCCAGTCAACACAGAATGATCTCAGAGACATTCATCAATCAATCAACTTGTGATGCAAAATGTGACTCGAAATTAGCCCAATGTGACGTTTCATTTATACTTTGCAATCGAATGCACATCAAGACCGTTTCGACGTAACGATGTGAAAATGAATGGACTGGTACTTATTTAAAAATGCGCTTCAATTTCTGATTCTCTTGCATGTCTCAGACGCTTCGAATTTGTCGATAATGTATGAAAGATCTTGCAGGTAATAATTTAACTTGCATGTAGTCACTATACTTACTAAGGATATCTAGCAGGTATCTCAAATTGTCTTCGAAGCGAATTCACTACTAGAACAATAATTAATTGGAAACTTGAATGAATATGACATATATAATATTCAAGAATAAAACATAGCTCACCATCTTTCAACATTTATAGATATCACACCTCAATATTATTATATTATTACAAATGAATCATGGTTCATATGGAATGGAATGCTAGAAAACAAATGCGTGAATTGATTACGTGGTAGATATATACTTTTAACAAAAAATAAATAAAAAAATAATAAATCATGAAATCATAAAATGATGGAAAAAAACAATACACAGGAATGTAGGAAAATCTGTTTTCACTCACCCCTCCGGTCCTTTAAGGAATACAGTTCTTAGTATAAATAATAAATGGGCAATGTTAACAAACACATTTGATTTAACTATCGAAATAAAAAAAAACAAACAAAACACTACTCGCTAGCAGAAGTACCTATAGAATCTTCATAGAATGGCGTAAACCCAATACAAATTCTACTGGACACTCGACTTGACATACAACTCTGACCATTTTGTATCGTGATAGTGATGTCATGCTCAATTTTGTAACGTACCTAATTCCTTCTATACCGACAAAATCGCAATGAACCTAAAATTCTTGTTAATGTGCTTCGCAATTTTCTTTGAATTTGTGCCTAAAAGCAACACTAACGACAGAAATATCTATAATGAAACTATAGTTTAAATGATTTTCACATCAAAAGGGTTTACAAAACCACGACAATTGTTTCGCTTTACAAAAGCTTCTTCAAGTGGTAAAGATACACTAAATTACTTATTTGCTATGTTACTTTAAATACTTATCTAAAATTAATTAGGGTACGGTTGTATACCTGACTCCTAATAAATTCACAATAAGTACCTTTAAATTTCTATTAATTAAATCTAACCTTTCCAGGAAAACAAATTTATGAGTGGTGACGCATTTAATGCAAGTTGGTCATTAAGCAAGTACTGAGAATTTTTCCATTTATTAATCTCCATACTTTCTGAAAGATTCAGCTTTTTACCTTTGTTTTCGACATGAAGGATTTCAAAATCATTGTCGAAAATATGGTTTTCGATTAATAAATGGTTAGCATACGTTGAATTTGTTTTCCCGTTTACAAAACTACTTCTGTGCTCGGCTAGGCGTTGTTTGAAGGTTCTACCAGTTTATCTAAGATAAAACTTAGGGCAACTACCACAGTTTAATTTATAGACTCCACACTTTCCTTGTTTTTCCACCCTATCTTTATTGTTTTTAATATGTCTGCCTAAACTATTGTCTGTCTTGAATGCAAAAAATTAATTGAATTGTCCTTTAATTTTTTGGACCTGACAATAACAAAAGTAAATAATAAACATGAATTTTCTATTTTCCACAAACCATCGCATACAGATATCACAATTCACAATAGTTCATCCAACCCATATCAACATAAAGTAGCAGCTTACAACAGTATGATACATAGATTACTTAGCATTCCTCTTAGTACTTCAAATTTTAATAAAGAATTGAATATTATTAAACATATTGCAGTTAACAATGGTTATAAAACATCTTTGATAGACAATCTTCTGACCAAAAAGAAATACAAAAAAGCTATTCAAGAAGTTTACCCTACTACAAAAGACCACCAAAGGTTCAAAACAATTACATATATCGGTGAACCAAGCAATAAAATAGGTAATTTCTTAAAAAAGCAAGGTTTAAATATTGCATTCAAGACAGGCAATAGTTTAGGCAGACATATTAAAAACAATAAATGTAGGGTGGAAAAACAAGAAAAGTGTGGAGTCTATAAATTAAACTGTGGTAGTTGCCCTAAGTTTTATCTTAGATAAACTGGTAGAACCTTCAAACAACGCCTAGCCGAGCACAGAAGTAGTTTTGTAAACGGGAAAACAAATTCAACGTATGCTAACCATTTATTAATCGAAAACCATATTTTCGACAATGATTTTGAAATCCTTCATGTCGAAAACAAAGGTGAAAAGCTGAATCTTTTAGAAAGTATGGAGATTAATAAATGGAAAAATTCTCAGTACTTGCTTAATGACCAACTTGAATTAAATGCATCACCACTCATAAATTTGTTTTCCTGGAAAGGTTAGATTTAATTAATAGAAATGTAAAGGTACTTATTGTGAATTTATTAGGAGTCAGGTATACAACCGTACCCTAATTAATTTTAGATAAGTATTTAAAGTAACATAGCAAATAAGTAATTTAGTGTATCTTTACCACTTGAAGAAGCTTTTGTAAAGCGAAACAATTGTCGCGGTTTTGTAAACCCTTTTGATGTGAAAATCATTTAAACTATAGTTTCATTATAGATATTAACATGGATTTTCATCAAGTATCGGCTATGTCAATTCAAAAAAACGACAGAAATATTGTGAACAATTCGTAACATTTTGCATCACCAAGTGATAACAGTGATGTCTTAATGCAACTCATTTCGTTATCATAATAATTAAGAAAGCAACATCTCCTAGCCGTTTGTGTTAATAATAATAATAATAATAATAATATCGTCTTTATTATTTCCAAAATCAACCAATACCAATACATCAATAAAGACAATAAAAAAATATTTGGAAACAAAGGGCGAAGTTCATTTCCTGCAAATGAAGCAATTGCAGAAAATGTTCTTCCACTTAACCCCTAAACGACAGAAAGAAAACGAAAACAAAAAAAACCTATCATTCACAATTAAACATATCATTTGCAAAATTTATATTGAGTATTATGTGGTGTTGAGTACAATGCAAGATCAGATATTCACCCTTGGGAATTGAACAAATAGTTTCTAGTAATTAATTTGAATTTATTCGTAGAAAGAGATTTGAAGTTTTCTGGTAAGTTGTTGTACAATTCGAAAATTTGATATTTGAAGGACCGTCTGAATATTTCTGTTCTAAAAGCAGGTATTGTAAGCAAACCTCTATGCCTAATGTTCAGATTATGTATATCTGTACGATATGTAATTTTGCGATGAAGATAAGGTGGTAATTTCGTGATAAGTATTTTATGAAAAAAACATAGTGCATGATGTACTCTTCTATTTTCCATGTTCAACCAACCGATTTCCTGAAGTTTATATGACGTTCGTTGTGGTCTACGAATTCCATAGATCAATCTTAAGCAAGAATTTTGTACTTTTTGAATCTTTTTCTTGTAGTATGTAGTTAAATTTGGACCATAAAGCACATCAGCATAATTGAACACGGACAATATGATAGAGTCACATAAGGACTTCTTCACTTGAAACGGCAGAAAATGTCTGTTACCATAAATCATTTTAAGAGTAGCGTAGGCTCGTTGTATCAGTCTGTTAATATACTTTTCAAATCTCAAATCGGTATCTATCACTACACCTAGATTTTTTGCTTCCTCTACAATTGTTAGAGATTCTCCCAGAATCTGTATATCCACAGATTGACTAACCGTTTCTCGGTGATTTTTTGGACCGAATATCAGCAAATTGGATTTATCTGAATTGATACATAAACAGTGATCAGTAGCTGCCTCAACAAATCTATTCAAATCTACATTGACTAGGTCCAGTGCATCATCAGCTATTTCAACCGGGAAGCTGTAGTACAGCTGGGTATCATCAGCATATAAATGAGCTTGACATAACTGAAGCTTGGATAGTAGTTGAGATGTATACATAGAAAACAACAAAGGTCCAAGTATAGAGCCCTGCGGTACTCCAGAGGTAAGGTTCAGGAATTCTGAACAACGATCACCTATACATACTTTTTGTTGCCTACCTTTTAAGTACCTTCCTTGTAAATACGGTGAATCTCATGTTGGAGAAACCAATAAACCCCTAAATATTATAATCGCTGAACACGAGAAACATACTCAAAGAGGAGAGGAATCAAAATCAGAGATAGCAGATCATATCTGGATGACTCAAAATAATATTAAATGAACTGACGCCGGAGTTATCCAGAGTAGAGAACTGGTATAGAAGAAAATATACCATTCATTCTGAATAACAACGTGTTTAGTCAACTACGCACGTAGAATCCTGATGTGTGTAGTGACCTGGATCATTTGAAATTGCGGTAAATGATATTCCGGAATATTGCTACAGTCTTGAGAGCCTTCAGCGAAAATGAATTGCTCGACTTCGCACACTAAAAAATTAAGAAAAAAAGATCTTCAGGAATTCATGAAAAACGTTTTTTTCGGCAACCGTCCGGGGATTTTTCTTTGAGAAACAATCACTTCCCGGACTAGTCCGGGAAATGTCCGAATTTCAATATAAATATTCATATAAATAAGAATTAGAATGTTTCTGTTAGTACCTATCTTCTGTTCGCATTTCGATATTTAATACAAATAAGAATTAAAATTTTCGAAATTTTCTTCTACAAAAAAATTTAAAAAATAAATGTGTCTCGATTTGTTATTCCACACGGTTATCGAAAAAATTGTGTACGCAACACGTCCGAAAACAGTTTTTTTGGACTCGCAGACTTCCAGGACTCGCTACGCTCGTCTAGAATCTTGTCCACTCGTCCAAAAAAACAGTGTTTTCCGGACTTGTTACGTAAATTACTATTTTTTTTTTTCAGTGAATAGGGTCCTGAATTTAAGGTACCCCTATTCAGACAAATTAAAATTTATCCATAATCGATCATTTTAGATCAGTGACTTTCCCCTCAAGTTTTTCGATGGTTTTTCGAGTAAATATGCATTTTTGAAACGATTAATGAACTTCATCGGTTCTCTGATGCCGAATCAGCATTGTTTTCGTTCTGGAAAATCTCCTCAAACTGCTGTACAGCATGGCAAATCTATAAAGGAATGTCGATAAACGTATGAGATGCGCGAATTAAAATGAGAAAGTATTCGGAAGACAAAGAGGGTAGTATAAATTGTACATTCAGTTAGAATGTATACTGAACTCTTCTACTACCGCGCATCGATAGGCGTGCCGATTTTATATTCCTTATAAATTTGCTAAGCTGTACTCTCTTCATATAAATATGTGATGGATTTTTAAAGACTCAGGCGAGTGCACTGCTACGATCCTATGCGACCTGGGCGGGGCGTTCGACTACGTCAATCACGCAAAACTACTGAGTCTTCTGGAAGGCTATGGTTTGAGAGGAAAGTCACTGACCTGGATATCTTCATTCTTCACTAATAAAAATCGACTCATTTCATTTAAATTTGATAACGGTAATGCCCTCTCGTTTTCAACAGCAGAAGCGGAACTGGTTTAGAAAGGAGTGCGTCAAGGTTCCACCTTGTGACCAGTTTTTTTTGTTTGTACATCAACTACATGAAGAGATGAATTTCATACCCTTTCTTCATTTTCTACACGTTTGATATCAGCTTCTTGATTTCGGCTGAAGAAACGCATGTTTTGGCTACTAAATATGAATCAATTTTGAATGCGGCTTTCAGATATTTCAACCAACAGATTTTGTTTTCTCAGCAGTAACAAAACTCAAGTGATTCGTTAACGTAATAAAAAAAACTGATACATTTCAAGTAAACACGAATCATACCATCATAAGCACCTGTGATAGAGTCAAGTTTCTCGGAATTAACCTGGACTAAAATTACTTTAAGATTTAGATGAATTTTAAATTAAGAATATGACGGTGTTCAGGCAGCATCAATTTAACGAAATTAAGAAAGTACTAGACATGCGCATATCGTTACAACTGTCAATTTTGGAAACGTCTTAGGGTATTCTTCGATCAGAAAACAGAAGGTGAACCCGAACTTGAGATTATCGTGGTTTGTTGTTTTTTGTTTTATCTATTCTGTTCTGGTATTTACAGTACCGCATGAAAAATATCACCAAGAGAAGTAAGTATGGTTAGTACTGAGTACATTATTGCTTCTGCGGGAGCCTCTGGTGTTGTGAGGAATGAGAGATATAGAAAATATGGCGTCAAACGTATGCTGAAATTGCGAACATAACATAACCTCTTCCCTCTTTGAAAGCAATCAGCTGTGATTAAAGAGACTACGCATGCGCCGTTTCTAATTTATGGAAGAAATTGAGTTATTAGTTGAAAGTTGGCCATCTTTCTTAGTTTTAATGTTAATTTCAATTGCTTAATTTCTTGCGTGAACACCTCCATTTCATTACATTGTTTTATATTCCTAATTTTAGTTTTAAATTCATTTAAGTTTAGATTTATGCTTGCATGAATCCACCTTTAGTCTCTAAATTAAGCTTACTGATTTACATATTCAAGAATTTAAGAACTGTATTGAACAAAACTTGAACAAAATACAACTAATGAGCATATCTAATGCTCGAGTTGATGCCAGGTTGCTTGTGGTGTAGAACACTCTTTCAAAATCACAAAATGTTTTCTCTAGTCAACCTGTTCATATATGAGTTGTCGATATACATTTTCACGAACAAAACTGACTTCACTCTCAACGGCGATATCCACATAAAAGTACTCACCAGAAACATTTGATTCTCATAAAATAAATCATTCAAAATACCTAAATACCTAAAATATTCACCTGAAACAATTAGGTCCAATAAGAATTTCATGAAATCTATTTTGCAAGATTGTTTCAATACTCTCAAGTTTTCTTTATATGGCAAAGTGTGATATCTTTTATATATATATTTTATATATTGTTCTTTTATTTGTATATTTCCGTTGCTATTTTAGTTTTCTTTAGTTTTAGATATGTTGACTATTCTTGCTCAAAATAATTTTTTTTGTCATTTAAAGGAACTAAAAGAATTTGAATTTGAATCACAAGCAATTCACCTCAACGCTAAGACACAAATTAGCTTTATAAGAAGCATTCTCAAGAGGTTGTCGTATTCTTTTACTAGATAACGGCTTTATATTTCAATAACCGAAACGCCCCGAATATTGAAACAATAGAATTTGTTTATATTACTTTTCGAATGTCACTTGAATGAATGAATGAATTAGGTATTAAAAACCGGATGATGATAGTACGTTCTCTTATGGCCCAACAATGGTATCCTACTATAATATTACATTACAACAATATAATGTAGTAATTCAATATAATAATATAATATGATATTTTAATATTCACACCAGGTTACCAAAAAAATGTGAAGTTTTTACAAATTCGAGATATTACATGTGAGTGCTCTCGACAATCTTCACGGCTCTATTAAACTGCTTGTTTTCTCTTCCTTTTCGAAGATTACAGCACTGACTGCTGTCGATAGTGCTCGCATGTGATAAATCGAAGTTGCTTTTTGTAACCTAGTATGAATATTAAAACACTGAAATGAAGGAAAACCAGTTGCATTAATCAGAAAAAATAATATAATAATGAAACAATATAATAATGTAAAATATATATGTGAAAGTTTGTATATTCGGATGTTTGTTGTTACTCAATCTCGCAAAAATGACTGAACGGTTTAAGATGAATTTTGTAAGACAGACAGTTCATAACCTGTTTTCACAGGATACTAAATGCTCAGGACTGTTATAAAATGTGCTTTCCCGTAAACTGGAGCTAAAAACTGGCTCTCAGCTGATGCGTAATGTTGATTTACTGAGATTGTGCAACGACACCAGGCTACGTGTTGCAGAGCTGAGAAAGAATATTATGAAGGCCATCATTCGAATTGGAACAGCTAAAGGGATAGCGTGTTGATTACCCGAATCACAATTATTATCCCAAATAATTAGGTTTCTTAATAGTAACTAGTTCCCAAAAAATACACGTATTGTCGGAAAATCATATAATATCGTCCATGTGTGTAAAAAAATCAATTTTGGAATTCTACCATATTAAAAACCTACGGCTGAAATTTTTCATTCCATATTTTTTCATTCCTCTCTTAATGAAATCGTAGCAGAAAAAAATTCTGATCTTCCCAAATGAGTAACAAAAAAGATTTCGTTCACCCAAGTCAAAATTCAATATTCCATTTAATCTCTACAGATCGAGATTCCTCACGTATTGAATGTGGTTTTCGGGTGCAAATTAATGCAATGAATACGGTGAACTAGGTCTAAACTGGGAAATGATGAATATCAAATTATTCTCATCTAGAAATTCGGTTTGAATTCTATATCAAATTATTTTGAATCGAGTATGAAGTTCAAACTAAATACTTCGGATATTAAATAATTAATCGAGCCACCATGCATTCTAGAGATCACATACACGTTTGATATATGATTAATTTCCCATTGGATTATATGAATACTGAAAGTTCACCAAAATGCAGATAACTCGATCCGGGGTGTAGCTGTGAGAATTCAATTTGTTGTTTTAAAATTGTTTTTAAAATTGTTTGTTTTAAAATTGTTTTTTTCCGTTAACCAGCTGTTGTCCCCTTACGAACGGCAGCCCTCAAATGTCGAAACTTGTGCGAGCCAAGGATTAAGGAGGTCTTACCTTTTAACGTGCGATTCCTAGCACTTTCTCGGGCCATCAGATAAAAATCTGAAGTCGCACAAGAATGATTTTCAGTAATACCTTATGAAATACGCTCGTTTCCTCAGAAAACATGGTATAACGCCGACGTCACATTTCATGCTCACGCTAACCCGCCACTGCAGGGCCGAAAATTAGATTTGTCATAACTTTTCTGAAAATTATAGTATAGGAGGAAAAGAAAAGGTGCATATCGTTCCTGAAGACTTCTACTTCCTCATGCAAATATAACATGTGAGTTTCTGAGTACCTAAAATGTGTTTTGTCCCACTTCACATAACCCTTCTTCTATATTCATCAATACCCTCTTAGGACCATATGCAACGATATAAGACTAGTAAGACAAATCCCAATTATGCATGCATGCAAGAAAAAACTGGGGTTTACTCCTGCCTCAGTTTTCAACTCACCCATAATCCCAGCAATTTCTTCAGTAAATTTTGAAAATAATCGCTCATACACATCCTACATGAAAAATGAAATATGTGATTCCAAGCTTAACGTTTACACTTCACAATAGTGTTATTAAATATATATATATACAGTAACACTAAAATTTTAACCAAGGAAGTTAACTCTACTAAAAGACTTTTCATGGAAATGGCTTTCATCTCTCAATCAGATAACTGCTTAAATAAAAAAACAGATCTCAATCATTTAAGTGAAATTTATTCATATTTATTACTCATTGATAAAAAACCGACAGAACAACTGTCAAATAATGTTTCAAATTAATCTTTAAATAATTCTTTTAACAATTCAATAAGAAATATGCTCGCCCTTCTGAGTGGTACAATTGGCTGGTTTACTCACAAGCAGAGGCCAAATCGTGGACTCTACCTGTCAAACTTCAATTTTCATAATTTTCTTCTTTTAAGTACATGAAACATATGTCATTTGTCTGTTTCCTAACCAAGAGGATATACACGTGCTTGAGTATGTCCACACGTGGAAATTATCCATATAAATTTTAAAAAATGTATATTAATTGACTAATTATTTTAATTATTGACCTTTTAATGTTATGTTAAACGTAGTGCTGAAACAGATCTACAAAAGATTCACACTTGGTTAAACTCGAATAAGCTCACATTGAATATTGAGAAGACAAAATTTGTAGCGTTCACGCCAAATATTGTAAACCAACCAGAAAATTTTTCCTTGAAATTACACTCCGTACACTGCAATAACAGGAACCCATGCCTATGCCCCATGATAGAAAAAGTATCATCAATGAAATACCTCGGAGTTGTCATAGACCAACACATAAGATGGTCGGATCATATAATGCATGTCAACAAACGCCTAAGAGCCCTGATTCATAGCTTCTATACCTTGAGAGACATTTTGTCAGCTAAAAACCTTCTAATGTTATACACCTCTTTAGCCGAATCAATCTTAACCTACTGCATCACAATATGGGGCGGGGCTTTCAATACCACTCTCAATATTCTCCAAACAACACAAAACACAATTTTAAAAATTATCTTAAAAAAAAACAAACGTTACTCTACCGATATCATCTACCAGGAAACAAAAGTATTGAATATCAAACTACTTTTTGCCCATCAATGCTTGAAAAGAATGTACACAAGCCATAAAAATTTCTATCAAACAAAAAATAGAATAACTAGATCAAACACAAACATGAATCTTGTAACACAATTGTTCAAAAAAACCATAACACAGAGATCATATTTCTTCTTCGGACCTAAATTTTTTAATGCTATCCCAACCGACCTAAGAAAAATTCCAAACCATAAAAAGTATAATATTGAAACAAAAAAGTATATTTTAAATCACCCAAAGATATTCTATGACATATTGAAATCAACATCTACTTAAAAGCTAAAAAAAAAAAAAAAAACCTACCATTCCGTACCATCTGCTCGACACTGACTGCAAGCCTCTATAGAAATATATATAAGTATTTTCCAAATTGTTCAAACCTTAAAAAAATATATTTAAATTCTATTATCTACTCATATACTTACACCATAGACATAAAATGTACGCGAAACCTATAAAATCCCCAGATCAAGCACAGAGCAAGACAGGCAAATCTTGCCTAGGCTCAGATGCTCGATCTGAGATTTTATTTCAGAAAAAAAAAAAAAAAAAATTGTTATACCAGTAATGTACTTCAACAAAAGGAAATAAAATTTGAATTTGAATTTGAATTTTATCATCAACTTCATGTTTCCCTTTCGATAATTGTTGTATTACTTTCATCACATCTTTTTGCAATCAACCTCAAAGACACAGTAAGTATAGCTGTTACTGGGTTCACTCCATTTTAGTATATATTCGCTTATTAATTGTAGCTTCCCTGAAGATGACAGTAACCACTGTTGAAATATTGGAAATATAGTGTTAAAAGAGTACACGTTTTGCTTGCTGCTTACCCAAATAATCTTTCCAAATTATATATATATATATTATTAGCGATTATTTTCAACATTTAGTGAAGAGAATGCCGATTTTATGGGTAAGTTGAAAATGAGGCAGGAGTAAAACAAAGTTTTTTTTGGCATGTATAAGTGGGACCTGTCACACTACTTTAAAATTGTTGCATATAGTCCAAAGAGGGTATGGGTTGCTGCTTCAGAATAATCCCATATTTAAAAAATTATTCATGATTTTCGGATCATCCGCAAACATCTCCGTCAAGTGCAACAAAACACATTTTAGGTACTCAAATACTCGCATATTATATTTTCATGAGAAGGTAGGAGTCTTCAGAAACTATATGAACTTTTCCTTTTCCTTCTCCGATTATTTTTAGCAGAGTTATGACCAATCAAATATTCGGCTTCACCAGAACTTTCAGCGGCGGGTAAGGATGAACCTGAAATTTGATGTCGGCGTTCCATCACGTTTTCTGGGAAAACGAGTGCATTTCATAAGAAATTACTGGGAATAATTTTTGTGGAAAATTTTATTGTTTTTCACCCTGTTAAGTTGTTTTTCCGATAAATCATATATTTTCAAAGATTACAACAAAAATCTATTTATATATTTTCAAACGAAAAAAAAATATGTTCCACCCCTGGAATTTTGGTTACCATTTTTTTTTGTTGTTTGTCATGATTCCAACTACTAGCAAACCAAGTTTGGTGGTGCTACAATCGATCCCCGACTCAAAATCCAATCGTACTAGATTATTATAAAAAGACGAAGATTTTGAATTCATCAAACTTCGAAATACCTAATATCAAATGAGAAAATGTATAATTACCTCTGGTCGTGTTTTATTCTTTTCAATTTTTTTACTCCTTTATTTTTGTATACCATTGTCGAAAGCATCTGTGTTGAAATCATATTAAATTTTATGGTGGACACGAAATATTCAACAATTGAATCAACATAAAACTGACAACTTGAAACTCAAAACCGCCCAACAAATAGCGTCTGCTCTTTGCACTTCGTGTATCTACGTTATTTCTTCGACTGCACTTGGACTGCACAGCGGACTGAGCAGCAACATGGCTTCTGCTGCCACTGTTGACTGCACGTTGACGCCCAACTATTTTACCCTATTGAAAACCATGTACTGCTGAGAAGCAACTGCAAAGTCTAGTGGATAGCCACCGCATATTGCGGTCCATCTGTTTCCGCCCTAAGTAACAACTGAAAAAAAACAGATTTACTCAAGAACGTAGTGGCTTATATCGGACATATCGAAACACCAGATGGTTTAAAACGGAATCTGGACAAAAAGCCGCAATCAAGAAATATCGAATCCTCAGAACCACTGAAGAAATCAAGGTATTTCTTGGACTACTTGTTAACTAGCGATAATTCATCGAAAACTGCCTGCATCATCAAATCGCTAACGATTTGTCTGAAGATGCCAAAATCATAACACCTCACTTCATATATTTTGACAGATGAATCCATCCTACAGTATCCAAACTTCTTCAGAGGCTTCAACTTGATCTCAGATGCAAATAATTACGCTGTATTCGTTATTTCAGTACATAGCTTGTCCAAAATTATTGTTATTGTTATTATTGTCACGCAATATGAACAGAACAGTTGAATGTGAATAAATGAATACTTGATGTGTGTTTTCAGTTGTAGTATATTAAGGACCACGCACACTCCTTATGCAAAATGTCTTTCGGTCAAATTTTCCAAATTTTTAGTATGTTGTTGAACTCTGCTTCCTGAATAAAAGTTACCATAGGCACACAAAAATTCTATGTATAGTTTACGAGATACAGAGTGTTGAAGTTGTAAGATGGAACTTTCAGGCCATTATTGGCTGAACTTTATTGCTGGGAATATCACAAAATTATTGGTGGATTTTCGATCTACACCATACTACTATACTTGGCCAGTGCAATGTTATGTTTTTCAAGCTTTTTTTAAAACTGTATATAGGGTAAATCATGACTTTTTCCGAGTTACACAAAATGAAAATAATTTCAGAATAGAGCATCAACGTCATGAGTCGGATCGTATGAAAATTGAATTTTCTGTGTTCAGTATATCCGATAAGATTCACTGATTCCAAAAAATATGATTTTTCCTTAAATATACAGGAAAGATTGAAAGTATAAGTGTATCTGTTATATATTCTTTGGATTACATGATTGGATCAATTCAGTGCACCAGTTATATGTGCCATGTAGCCACTTGACAGGACGTAAATTTTGAATATTATACAGTGTGACATAAGAATACACGAGACTAATATACCCTGTATAAAAAAAAACTAATCGGTCAATTTTCCTTATTTCTTCACATTGTATAGGGGATATATCACATGAACTTCTGTGAAGAATACAGGAATTTTCTATGTCTAGTTTTCAATTAATGGATGGAGATGCTGAAAATCCGATCGTCCGATCCGATTTGAAGGATAATTCAAACTAATTCTTCACAAAGTAGCTCCCAACTTTTTTCCCACTGAGAGTATACAGAATAACTATTTAAATAGGGCTAGTCGAAAGTAAAAAATACGGGATCGGTCAGTATATAGGTATTTACTTAAAATACTAATGTAACTATATAAATTCACACTATGGACAAATTCTATATTGATTCTTTCTTCCTTCATACTTTGAAATGAAAACGGAAAGTTCCTTTACCGTGAAATCAATGAAAATCACGCTTATGGAATTGGTGAATACTGACAAATATAAAAATAATATCTGCTATCGGAATATTGAACAATTTGGCCACTCTTCAGTGAGGTTTCAAATCTGTCATGTGAGATATAGGTTGAAAAATGCTTAAAAAGCATACCATTGCACTGGCCAAGTATAGTAGTATGGTGTAGATCGAAAATCCACCAATAATTTTATGGTATTCCCAGCAATAAAGTTCAGTCAATAATGGCCTGAAAGTTCCATGTTACAACTTCAACACTCTGTATCTCGTAAACTATACATAGAATTTTTGTCTGCCTATGGTAACTTTTGTTCAGGAAGCAGAGTTCGACAACATACTAAAAATTTGGAAAATTTGACCGAAGTCCTTTATCTGTTGCTGAATCGGGAGTGAAGGTTCTGAAAACATCGTTCCAAAACATTGATTACTTAAATATGTTGAAATTAATATTAGTATTCTTATGTATGAAATGTTATGCTCTTAATGATGTATAAAAAAAAATAAATGATAAAAATAATAATATTTATAAAATAAAACCCAATATAACCTCAAAGGTGTGATTAAGTGCACTCCTTCTCATAGAAGATTACATATGCCTTTTCGCTCACTATGGATTCTGATGGAATCGGGGAAACAAGAGAATCGTTGTACTCGTACCACGTGCCTGTAAACGGATGCTTACAGTAGGCAGTGTAGGGCTTGCTATAGGAAGTCCCGCTGTGATTCAACAAAGCGTACAAGTTATATAGACAAGGAGCTTCATTATCCTTTTAAAGGAAAATCAATGGTGACATTTAATTTTCCTCTTAATCTGTCTGTATAATTATTGTCGTAAGTAACTTGCAGATCCACTTGCTTTGTGTTACGACCCAGCAAAATGCGTCTAATGGTTCGTTGGTGGTAGATGATCTTAGGCATATGACTGTCAATGGGAATGATGTTTTTCCAATGAGTCTATCATAAAATTTGCATGAAATATGTTGGCAAAAATATTGGCGTTTTCCTGATGATTCGTTACTAGCGTTACATATTTCTTGGTTACGGAAGAAAAAGAGCTTTTACCGTATTTTGGCGTTGTGAGCCTCTTCCGAGGATTCAATTGTCTCCTTGAAAATGTTTTTTGCTTCAACATATTCGGATCTGCTAAACCAGGGTTTAACAGATGAGGTTCTTCTCGACGTGTTAGGTATTTATGTTTGCATCCCCAGCATTATGATCTCATAAATTGTCACGGCGCATTTCGTTGGATCTCCAACAGAGAAACACACTCTTTACCATAGAAATTCTGAGAAAATCATGCAAAAACCATCCCAGTCGGTGAGAAAAAGATCCAGTGTATTGGTATACTAGTTGTTGTAGTCCGTAAATTGCAAAATGATTGGAAAATAATAATCAACTGAAAACAATAGTACATTGTTTACCGGGTAGGAAAAGCTTAACATTCCTGGGCGACTGTAAAGATTGCTAAGTCGAGGCGCAAGCCGAGACTTAGCAACACAGAGTCCAGGAATGTGGCTTTTCCTACGAGGTAAACATACTATTTTTCCACAAATTAAAATTCGACAGATATTGATTGATTTAAAAAAAAACGCGATAATTTTATTCCCAAATAAATGGTGCTTTGAAATTCCTAATAAAATTACTTGGGCTACTATGGAAACGTATTGAGGTTGAATTGTCAAACTTGACGTTTATAAATTTAATTGCTGGTGTTCACGAAAGATAAATGATAAGTGATGATGAAATTTCCATTCCTGGGACTCCTCCAGAGCTGGTTGAGGCAGTGAATACTGCTTCATTAGAATTATTGCCAAAGAAATCAAGAGAAAAGTACGAAAATGCATACAGACGTTTTATGGATTATCGCATGAGTAAAAATGCGAGTTCTTTCTCAGAAAATGTTGTAATGGCATACGTCCTAGACCTTTGTCTAAAGATGAAATCTTCAACATTATGGGCCAATTATTCAATGCTGAAGTCAACCCTTGCAATTAAACACAATGTAGATATATCTACATACTCAAAACTTCGTTCTTTATTGAAACGGCAAGCTCAAGGCTATAGGGCAAAGAAATCTAAGATTTTAACGAAGGAAGAAATTGAAAAATGTATCCAGGAAGCTCCAGATAAAGAAAATTTAATGATTAAGGTAATTTACAAGGTTTTAATTTCTATTTAGATTATACCTTTATTTATTTTTTAGGTGGCTGTAATATTTGGTATTTCTGGGGCCTGTAGAATGGATGAGTTAGTCCGAATGACTGTACACGATATAGAAGACCTAGAATCTAAGCTTTTAATCAGCATACCTGATTCGAAAACCAACAAACCAAGATCATTTGTAATGTTTATCGAAAGTATTGTTGCGTCTTCGGGTTCAAAAATAAATGTACACTGGTATGAACTCGCCTTTATTATTCAAACTTCACTTGACAACACTGTGATACAAGACAAGTCACTGTCAAAATACTTGTATCCAAGGTAACTCAAAGTAACTTCCTAACTAACTCCCTTCATCTAACAAATGCATCGCTTTTATATACAAAAAAAGTTCTAGAAAACTTAAGAAATCAATAGAACACAAATAGAATGTTCGACGATTGATCCAGAACAAAAGTTAGTGCTTCTAGATTTTTCCATCTAATTCATCGAAGGATCTCGAACAATTCGAGAAGTCTTTATCAAATTTCAGGTCTGTAACACTGCCTCCTCCTTTAGGTTATTCCGTCCCGGATAACACCATCACCATTTTGGCTGTCCCTCTGGAACCAATTTGGGGGATCGTGGCCTCGGTATTCTGCTAACCTCTCGATGTGAACAACTTTGGGTTTACTCCTTGGGTTGAGCTGGATGCGGTATACCAAGTCGTTGATCTTCTTTATGATGACATAGGGTCCTGTCCAATTTCTCTGTAGCTTGGGGCATTTTCCTTTCTTTCTCTGAGGTTGGTATAGCCAAACGGCATCACCTGGCTCGAACATAGTCCCTGGACTCTTCCTGTCGAACCTCTTTTTCATTTTATCACTGGAGATTTGAAGACGACGTCTGCAGAATTCATGAACTTGGTCCAGTCTTTCTCGCAACTCTTGGACATATTCTGGTAGGACTTTGTCCTCTGTACTTCTGGGTGGCATTCCATACAACAGATCGCATGGTAGTTTCATTTCTCGCCCAGTGATCAACATTGAAGGAGTATATCCGGTGGACTCATGCTGGGAACTTCGATAGGATAGGAGAAATAGTGGTACCAACTCATCCCAATCCTTTTGATTTTTGGAGATGAACATCGACAGGTACTGACTGATGGTTTTATTATGTCGTTCAACCATACCATCTGATTGTGGATGTAGGGCTGTGGTACGAGTCTTCTTCACACCTAGAATGTTCATCATTTCCTGCCATAATTCAGATTCGAAGTTTCGTCCTTGATCAGAATGTAATTCTAGTGGGACTCCATGTCTGGCTATTACATTTTCTATGAAGGCCTTTGCAACGGTCTTTGCCTCCTGGTTTGGAATGGGCACAACTTCAGGCCACTTGGAGAAATAGTCCATGGCTACCATCAAGTATTTATTTCCTTGCTCGGTAACAGGAAACGGCCCAAGAATGTCAACTGCTACTCTTTCGAATGGTTCACCAGAAAGATACTGAGCCATTTTCCCTCGACTTCTAGTTTTGGGTCCCTTCTTTGAAGAGCATAGGTCACATCTTCTGCACCATTCTTCTACATCACGACGACAATTCACCCAATAGAATCGTTCTCGAATTCTAGCAAGGGTCCTCTTGATTCCGAAGTGTCCACCTGCACGACTACTATGAAGTTGCTCGAGCACATCTTTAGTAAGTGCTTTCGGCAGGACCAGTTGGTACACCACAGTTGCTCCATCTGGGCTCTCCCATTTGCGATGCAATAGGCCATCACGAAGACATAGGGAGTCCCATTGAGCCCAGTATCCCTTGGCAACTGCACCAAACTTGGATACTTCCTGCCACTCAGGTCTAACTCCATTTTTTAGCCAGCTTAGAACTAACTTTAAATTGTTGTCTTTCTTCTGATTCTTCCTCATATCTTCTGTGGTCCATAAATCAGATTCTTCAGACTCGACTCTTACGGTGGTAACTTGCAGAATTTCCTTGCAATGTTCATCATTGTAAAAATTGACTTCTTTGTTTTCGAGTTTCTGGCAATATCGGCATTGCTGTTCCAAGCATGGACGTCTTGATAATGTGTCTGCATTTCTGTGTTTCCTGCCTCTGCGATGAATAACTCTGAAGTCGTATTGTTGGAGTCTCTCTAGCCATCTCGCAATCTGACCCTCAGGTTTCTTGAAGTTCATTATCCACTGCAAAGCGCTGTGATCAGTTCTTACGAGAAAACGTCTGCCATAGAGGAAGGTATGGAAATGTTCAATGGCTTTGATTATCGATAGAAGCTCCTTTCTTGTAACGCAATAATTCTTTTCGGCTTTGCCTAGAGTTTTACTAAAGTAGGCTATTACTTTCTCTTCGCCATCTTGTTCTTGGGATAAAACTGATCCAATGCCTTGCTGAGACGCATCACAGTCCAAAATGAAAGTGCCTTGTTCTCGTGGGTAAGCCAAAATAGGCGCAGTTGTCAATTTCTTCTTTAGTTCAGCGAACGACTGTTGGCAATCAGGGCTCCAATCAAACTGAACGTTGTTCTCAGTTAAGCGGTGGAGTGGCTTGGCAATTTTTCCAAAGTCTTGAACAAACTTCCTGTAGTAGGACATAGTCCCAGAAAACTTCTTACTTCATGTTTATCCCTAGGACGTGGCCAACTCCTAACAGCCTCGATTTTAGCAGGATCGGTCTTGATTCCTTCGGCCGAGATGACATGGCCTAAAAAATTGACTTCTTTTTGAAATAAATAACACTTCTTTGGATTCAGTTGCAGGTTAGCATTTTCTAACCTCAAAAATACTTCTTCCAAATTATTCAGGTGTTCGTCAAATGTCCTTCCCATTACTATGACGTCATCCAAGTAGACTAGACAAATTTTCCATGTCAAACCTCTCAATACTAGTTCCATAAGTCTCTCAAAGGTGGCGGGAGCATTGCATAATCCGAACGGAAGAACTTTGAATTGGTACAGCCCTTGTCCGGTAGAGAACGCTGTTTTTCCTCTATCATCAGGATGAACTTCCACTTGCCAATACCCGCTTTTCAGGTCCAACGTTGAAAACCATTTGGAACCGGATAATGTGTTTAGTGTATCATCAATTCTTGGCAATGGGTAGCTATCCTTCATCGTTACGTCATTCAATCGACGATAGTCCACGCAGAATCGGGTTGATCCATCCTTTTTAGTTACCAATACTACCGGTGAGGACCATGGGCTTGTGGTTTCTTCAATTATGTCATCCTCCATCATGTTGTTTATCATGTCTGCTACCTCTCTCTGTTTGGCAAACGGTAATCTCCTCGGAGCCTGTCGAATTGGTCGGGCATCGCCGGTGTTGATGCGATGTTGAACTAGACTGTCGAGAAAATGTTACGATGGCTATCAAGAAACTCTTTGGCCTTCTGCTTTTCTTCCATAGTTAAATGTTCCGTTGACAGGAATGTCAAAATTTCCTAGCGATTTGCGGAAAAAAATTATTTGTTGAAGTGAAACAATTATTTTATTTCTTGTGCGCTCCTGCAGCGGATAATCCATCGGTGTTGGTTTGATATGCTTATAAATTAATTAGGCTAATTGGATTTTGCAGTTTCAGTTTATCAATCAGTAAAGAGGTTTATGTTGAATGTTATTGCAATCATATCAATGATTTAAATTGAATTACATGATTAGTTATTTTGGTGCGAATACCTAATCCTGAAAGGCTTGGGCTGCATTTCTACCATTTTATCCAACCTATCTCATTGTACATCGCATTTCCAAACGGATTATCAGAAATTCAATTATACAACTATTTCTCGTCATCTCATTTTTCACCTTCGGTATTTGAAATGGTTTGATGGAGAAAGGACCTACAGACGGTATCATACAAAACAATTTTTTAATACAATATTTTCACATATTTCAATGTTGATGATTATATTTCATCAAATTTATGTCAATGGATAAATAACTTAGTTGATGACTTGAATTTGTTTGGACACTCCATTCTTTTATTTTTGTTGGCAGAGAATTATATATTTTGGACCCTTATTAACATATAGTTCTTTGTGTATGCGACTTATTGTGTGCTCGGTAGTTCTACATTGTTTGAAACTTTTTCATCTGTATGTTCAAGTAAGGCTTAGATGATTACAAAGGATGGTGCTGTGTGGTGAATAACCTATTTCAGTCGAAGTTTGTTTATAACATTTTTGAACACCACACCCCTGGCGGTAACACAATATCTTAACTGATTCATTTAATGAGTTGTAGACTATAAAAAGAAGTTTTTTCCTAGGAAGTCTACAGATGTATAAAACTCATGTAGAAGTTTCCTGGATCTATGAATCACATAAATTACAATGTGCTCTCCCCACCAAAAGAAGCAGAAAAACAAAATAATTCAGAAATTTGGACCAAAAATATTACCTGTCGTAAGTATAGGATTACGCCTTCCCTGGAATTGAACAAGTTGTTAGCAAGACTCCTTTCTCTTTGCCTTCATTCAATATGGGGTAAGGGTAAATGTTTCGGCTCCACCTTAAAATTGTGGTGTTAATTACGTAGTCTGATCTCATCCTGAACACAAATCTGGAAAAGAATCGTCGTAGCGCTCTCAAGTACTTTTCGAGTTGTTCTGAATCTTGAAAATCAACCATTTTCAAATAAGTTCCAGTCAAAAATCTCATAAAAGGTCCCCTTGTTTTTGTCTATCTTTTTGTCAGAAGCTAATCAACTGATATTTCACAAATACAAACACCAAAAAACAAAATATAATTCGTCCATCTCGTAAACATAAGCATAACCTATATTTTGGTAATTTTTGTTCTTTTCGGTGAGTTGATCACCTATAAATTACTTGGGATTCGTTGTGCAGTGCGTATGCAACCAAGACACAATGTAACAGCTTAAACTTAGTACAAGTAATTAAAAATCAGAAACACATTTATTTTCATAACAAATATCTAAAATACAAATTATTATTCTATATTCCAAATTATCAACAAGAATAAGGCTCAATTTATGCACCATTGTCATAGTCATAGTCCTAATAACAGTCACTGTCTTAATCATAATACTAAATTGAAACTGTAAATTTCAGTGAGAGCATTTATGCAATTTTAGTCTCAATCATAATCATAAGAACTAAAATGTACTGTTAAATTTGATTTTATGATTAAGACAGTGACTATGAATAGGACTGTGATAATGACAGTCATGCATAAATTGGCCCTTAGTATTTATTTCTAATTCATTAAATGAATAACCAAGGAGTTTTGACAGCAAGAGAGGACGGCAAGATAAAATTTCATAAATAATACAACAATTTCCATCAGCAGAAAAAAAAAGTATTCCAAGTATGAAGTAATTCAGTAGCAGCGATCCAGACAATACCAATTAAAGATCTATTTTCCTCTTACCAGACAATATTGTTTTTCCAAACAAATTACGGCCTCTCAGGAGAAAGTGAACTTCGTAACTACACTGCAGAAACCCGGTATTTCATCTTTTCACCACTATTAAAACAAGCCGTCACAGCAAAAACTATTTCCCAGGTGAACATTCCAGTAAATAATCCTGCAAGACTTTATTAGTGCCTATGAAACTTGTGTTCGACGTTCATTTCCAAATAAAAATTTTAACCTCACAATTCCGACTAGACTATCAAATGGAAGTGGGACTTCAAAAAGATGCTCGCTGGCCGTGTTTCAGCTCGGTTTGCGCAAGCAAGTGATTAGCAAAAAAGTCTTGAAAACTTTAAAATTCAATCTCTTCCAAAATTTTCTTACAGTTTGTCTGATAATAAGATATGTGATACTGTGCCGAACGCTTTGGCTAAGTCTATAATACCGATAAACATTGCTTCGAGTTTTCCAACGTCGTTATAATTCGCTTGAAAAGCTTGATTATAGCATTTTTGGTAAAAAGATTTGTTTGGAAGCCGAAGAGATTCTCCGTTTTTGTGCCATTCTTGCCTAAACAATTGAACAGTTTCTTTAAGACTGTATTCAAAGACCTTCGCATAGTTATTCCAGGCAGAAAGGTATTTGTCGTAAATATGTAACTAAATAATAATTATTGCCTAATTTGTATATGGACCTAATGATAGATTTTTTCCGTTGTTTCGGTAGTTCGCTTCGCGAGAGAAGCGAACATTGCTTCGATGAAATGAACGATTTCTGTGAGTGATGTTTTTGAATAACATTCTCCATATCTAATTTATTTAATGAAAACTAGAGATAATTCAAAAAATCAACTATCTGAATGAAATTGCGAATTTTCACTTCAGGTTCTTCTTTTCAGTTAGAGTATTTTTACAATATCTATCAGATGTAGTTCAATGTCCAGCGTAGCTTTAGCCGGGAAAATAGTTGTTTTCAGTTAGATATAACCAAAAAATCACATTTTTCATTTTTCGTGATTTTTTCACTCACTTGATTTTCGATATTTTGTCATGGCAATACATTTTTTTAAAAGATGTATTTATCGATAAAAAATTTGATATCTTATTTATTTACCCCCGAATATCAATAATTCCTATCAGGAAATGTAATCAATGAAATTATTTCTTGGTTCCCAAACAAAGCGCGCAACTTTCACTGGAATAAGTGATTCTGGAAATAGCTATTGTATACAAAGCAGTCATCAGCCGTCATGTTTCTGTCTCCTGTTTCTGTCCCGCGCCTCGATCTCCTGTCTTGGTCGGGTAAACCCAAATGCTTCATGCTTATACACTGTAGTAGCCTTGTACTGAAACGAACGGTTCAAAAATAATGTGTTGTCCTGAGGTATTGTTAGTAGTTGACGATGTCAGCCATATTTGTATATAGGGTATTTCTGAATGTCGTATAAGTACGGAAGAAGGTGATTTTTTCGCTTATTTCATGACTGACAATAATTCATATAAACTCAGAACAAGTTCTAGAATATGTGCGAAAGAACTGCTCAATTTTCTTCTGGAAGGTGCCGTGAAATTCAAGAAAACTGGAATAAATCAGAGTAGAGGCTCCGTGTGAAAAAGTAATCAAGTGAAGCGATTCAAAGGAGCTATGGGTGGATTGTTTCAGTTGTACAGGGGCGGCAGGGAGTGGAGAACCAAATAATGTACGTTTTGGGGCAGAGAGATGCCATGGAACTAAGATAGCAAACTATGGAATATTATCAAAGCTTTTGGAATATTCAAGAAAACTTTAGAAACAGCCATAACAGAAGCTGCGTAAGATTATAGAACGTACAGAAAACATAAGTAAAGTTCTCGAAAGTTGTGAAACTCTCTAGAATATTCTCGAAGCGCCTGGAAAGTTCTGAAGAATTCGAAAAAGCAATGGAATGAACCAGAACAGAGTCGTCGGAAAGTCGTACTGAAAAGACACTGGAGTGAAATTTTCCACGATTGCATATTTTTGCCTGGGCAACGAAGTTTTGAATAATACAAATGATACTAGTTTTTATTTAAATTTTTGAAGAAAAATTCTCTTTATTTAGTCAAAAAATTGATTTTAGGGAAGGAGCCAGCGGCAACCCGTCACAGTTACAAATGTAGTAAATGTAAACCAAATTTGCTCAGCCCACTGATACCGAATGCGCACTAAACTAGACCTTCCTTTCTTTCTCCACTTCTAATGAAGAACCATAGCCGAATTTTCTCCCACGCCAAAAAAACTCCGGGCACCATATTTCGTGCAAATAACTTATTTCTTGCAAAAGTTATTTTCAAAAAGCGAAAAAAAAAATTCAATTTCAACACCCTGTATGTCCGAAACGAAGCATTTTCGGACACAAGTTTATATAGACTTTTTTTATTAAAATTGTCTCAGAAATACGTCACTTGAATATTTCAACGTACTGTTCCACCCTGTATAATGGTCCCTATAACTATGTATTCGATTGTACTAACCACTCTTTGCTCACTGACCTGAGCATACAGTCTATCCTTTTCTTTCCGAGTGCTTTCTCACGTTATTGTTTGCACATGAAGTGGGAATTTAACTGTTTATGTAGATTTGTTTTACTGTACGTATATACTTTGCCCTGTATGGTCAGAAAATCTGATTTTTCCCAAAAATGATTCTGCTCGACATGCTCTGTTCGTATCACCTTTATATTATCAAGGTGAAGTATTTAAAAGTTTTCAAACTACATTCCAACTGTTCGCGGAATCCCTAAACCCAGTGAAAGAACATTAATCCGAAGGAAAGTTAGTATTTTCTTCCGAAAAATATCTGGAGTTATTTGAAAGCTTGGAGAGGTTGGAGAGTAGTTACACATAGGGATATATACAGGTCGAGTTCATAAAAGTCTGGACGATAATTGGATATATTCCATTTCAGTTTCCAAGTACTCACTAGCGACAAAAACCATAACATACGACTATGCTTTTATCTACTAACACGAAATTATTTTCGTTCATCGAACTAATAAAGAAATAATAAATAGAATTCTTTTATTTACGATGACTGGATAAGGCATTATGAGGAAATCACACAATTCTGTTAAAAACTAATAATTTTGACAGAAAAATTTCACAGAACCAACTGACTCATATAACAAATCTTGAAATTAATCTTTCAACACTACTTCTGATGAACACTAAAAGGGGTGCTAGCCAAAGTCGAAAAACAATTACTATCAGCTAGGTATACAGAGTAATTCAAATTTGTCCACCCACCATTGGGGTGTCCTAAACTACAGGAGGTACGACAAAGCTTAAATCACGCAAAGTTGCTGAAATATCCGAAAAAAACTAGAATTGGAATTTGCATTTTTTTCAGCGTAATTTGAAAAGATAGCACAAAACTCAAAAAAACATTTCCATGGCTGCCTTCCACGTTGGCATTTTTTTTTTACTTTCTGACGTTCCGTCTTTTGTCAATCATCATGGAAACTTTTTTCAACACGCTTATTTAGGTCCACTTATATTCGTCCGAATGATTTGAAATTTGGGATGTGTTCATAACTCCGGTGACAATGCAATATAATTTTTTTTTTAATGTTTGCTCCAAGATAACGGACAAGATTTGTGATAATGGTCCGATTCGATTCAGAATTGGTATGTTAAAGTTTTTGGGTTGGGTGATTTTTTTTTCATAAATTCATAAATTAAATATGGCGGACAAGATTGGTAATTATGGTCAGATTCGATTCAAAATTGGTATGTTGGTATTTTTTGGGTTGTAGATTTTGATTTTCCAGTACAAACTCATGAATTAAAGATGGCGGCTCCAAGATGACGGACATGATTTGTAATTCTGGTCCGATTTGATTAAAAATTGGTGTGTCGGGGTTTTCGTGATTATTAATTTTTCGTCAAAATCCATGAACTTAAGATGGCGGCCTAAGATGGTGAACGAGTTTTGTGATTATAAACAGATTCTATTCAAAATTGGTATGTGGGGGTTTTCGGGGTTGGAAGTTTCGATACTTCAGTGAAAAACGAAAATAATAGTTAGAAAAACTAAAGAACACGCTTCATTTCCAGCTAAAAACGGAAAAAACTTGTCAATCTAATCACTCAAATTTAAAAAAGCGCGTGGTGTTGTAAAATTAAAATTAGTAACCGCAAAACCCAAAGTTTTTATTTGTCGAAAATACCAGTTAGATAATACCTATCATAACAGCTTTAGGAGAATTAATTTCATGACTTGGGTTGAATGTCAGTTCAACTCCTTTTTTAAAAGCATTTGCAACGTTTCGCAATGTGCTCTTAAACTTTTAGGCTCTAAATAAAGGCTGACTTATGCACTTTTATTTTTATGTACTAATTTTCACCTGACAGGTAGTTAAATAAAAGCTGAGCTTCTTTACTACTTCGAAAATACAGTGGTATAATTTCTTTCGCTACAATGATAAAGTATATTTACGTTAAGAAGAGAATGACGTCATGTTTCGTAATTTTTCATATCCGATATTACAACGTTAAAATTCCCTATGAAAGGTGTTCAATGGCGATAAAATTTGTCAAATTTCATTTCATCGCTATTGAACGCGTTTCATTGGAAATTTTATCATTGTTATGTCGGATATACAAAATTACCAAACATGACGACAATATCTTCTTAACGTGAATATACTTTAATATAGACGTCCATAGTTCATCAAAAACACGAGTTGTAGCAAGTTATCTACTGAGACCTAAATTCTGTTACATATAATAAAGCTACAAATATTGATTTTGTACTAAAAATACTTTGATCTAACAGCATTTTACTGTATGGATACTAAACAATATATGAGTTTAGGGATATTTCATTTCATAGTTACTCATATACGAGCTGGTTTCAAAAAGTTTGCACCGTTTGAAAAAAATTATTTATTTATCAGAGAATTTTATTTTCCATAAAAATGGTATGCATTTTGCGAAAAACTTGTATTTGAGTTATCAAAATTCGTTATTTTCAAACGGTGTACAGGGGTGAACAATAAATAGGAATTTAGATAAAAAATAAAATAACTTTACTTTTTACCTTATCTAGCCGCAAAAAGAGAACTATTTTTATTTGTATCTCTAATATATCTTGGGCACCTCCGTTATAGTCCTATAAAAATATCCCCATGCAAAATTTGTTTCAATTTACAATTTGTATCAGAATATCGACGTTTGTTGAAAATGGTTGGAATTTGTACTAGTTTTTATGCAAATTTAATATTTGCCCTGTATGTATGTATCATTGAATAAATTAAATAATTGCAAATCTGTGATTGTACGATCACTTTAATAATGAAAAAGGAAAAAGACTATTTTGTTGCGTAGCTGGCTATGATTTTAAACTTAGAAATGATTTCCAATTCTGAACAACTTTTTGATTGAACTTTTTTGGTATTGTCAAACATAAGGGTAGTTTAATTCTGATCAAAATTTCTATTTTTTGTTCTCCCCTGTACACCGTTTGGAAATTTCAAACTATGACAACTCATTTGCAAGTTCTCTTCAGTGAACCAATATTTTTCATGAATGATATTCTCTGACAACTGGATAATAAACAAGATTTCCACCTGGTGCAAACTTTTTGAAACCCACAAGAGTGAAAATCCACTTTACTGTACTCTTTACAAACATAATACATATTTTATGGGAAACAGATGAATTCTAGGCACATGAGTAGTGGAAAAAGCAGGACCATTGTAATATTCTTTTTGGTTGTTTTTTTTTTACGATGATGTTGATGAGGCAGGAGAAATTACATCATTGTAGTGAGTACTCCATGTCAATGCTCGGTATAAACATCAGCAATATCTCTCAGGAAAAATCGTGTAGGATCTTTAACTGATGGGTTCTCTCACAAACTTGATTTTCCCTTCCACGCCATGGTATTTTCTATTCGTCTAATACTTATTTTCTATCGGTCACAGTTTGGACCTGTCCTATTATACGTTGCCATAGCAGCTTTTAAACATACAATAAATCTCCTAGATTATGTCAAACAGAGCGAGTATTGTTGATGTTGGTCCTCTCAAAAACTCCCTAACTTCTCTGGTACATCGCAGGAAAGTTATTAGGTAGATTGGCTGGTTTCCCAGCGCTAGTTATTTCAACGAACACCATTGTTTTAGGAATCAATGTTTCTTTTTTCATTTCCTCACATATTTCCCCCACTAAATTATGATATTCAACTCCAGTCCTGAAATCATTTTACCTTAAGCTGTTATGATAGGTATTATCTAACTGGTATTTTCGACGAAAACAAAAGCTTAGGTCTCCGCTGAGTTGAATCAAAACAGATTATCGAATCTCCATTTGATAATCATTTGGAAATTTCCGGTAGTCAAGCATTTTAAGCTCATTGTGATGACATAGGAGCTTTAGAATTGAAAATTATAACAAGGATTATATAATGTATAGAGAGTGGAATAGAATCGCAGTTGTTAGCAGGTCGCCAATGCTGTACTAGGAACAGCCTAAAATTACCTACATTACCATGGGAAATGATAATAAAGTGGGCAGAAAAAAAATAGAATGGTGCACGAGTGCTGAATAAAATGACATTAAACATGTTGAATACAATTGTGGAATACATAAACAAACCTCTATTCTCCTTGATAAATAGAATTTTGAAAACAGTAACTTTTCGATCGGCTTTTTTGGTAACCTACTGAAATATGCCAACTATACAGTCTGTCCATAAATTAACCCTTCTACTTGTTAAATTCGAATGGATTGGATTTTTTTTTGTTTTGCTTGGTTTATGGTCGGTTTTCGCGTTTTGCCGTGGTCTTCTTCGGTTAAAATCTCCAAAAGTTTCAACTGCAGCTGCGGCAGTCATCTTCAGTGGAGTAGTCGAAGTACTCTTCTTGACATATCAACTGAAAATAGGCAAATTTCATAATGCTGCAAATTTTTTAAAGGTAATAATTTTTACCCTTTGTTCATCAAACTTATACTGTCTCAACTGAACATTTAGGGAATTGAAGTCTTTTTAATTTTCGTAGAGCTGAATGTACTTAAGAACACAAAATATCAGGGGATAATTACATTCATTATATTTTATTATACACTTATATGCCTATGTTCATTAAAAAGGGCAAGGACTGCGAGTATTTTTCATCACTTTAAGAACCCATTTCAAATTTTCATCTTAGATTGCGTAGTTTCCGAGCAATAACATTTTTTAGATAGAGCTTGTGCGAGAAAATTTAACAAATTTGCGCCCAAATCCATATGGGAATCCACAAAAATTCGACATCAAATTTCGACATCGAGTTTTTCCGATGGGAAAACCGCTGAGAAAATTGTGTTCAATAATTCCCAAAAATCGTAAATACTACCTCTAATACCCAAGGAATTCCCCAGTTATACCCAGATCTAATGAACTAATGCCCAAGTAATTCCTTCAATACCCGAGTAGTGAAAATAATGAAAATATTAAACCCTGACCGAATCTTAGTTTTTTTGTCAAGTACTATTTTGAGTAAATTCTTTTCATACAACAATTTGATTTCCTCCTGTGTTCTCTAATTTCTGAATAATTCCCTGAAATTCCTTATTGCAATGTGTTGTGAACCTTTTTAATTTCCAACTAATACCCCCACTCTCTGACTAATACTCAATATTTTCCAACTAACACACCTAATTTTCCACTGATACCCAAATAATACCACTAATACCCAAGGCATGTACAACAAAATTTCCCAGCGGTTTTCCCCTCGAATTTTTCTTTAACTGTGGCTTATACATATACGTTACTGGAGAATATCTCTTAGGTAATTTTTCAAGCTTTATTTTTTTGTGATAAATACTTTTTCGATATTTTCGACTGATGACGAGTTATAGGCAAAAACAGGCTTTTTTACTGGTTTTTTAGGAACGAAGTCATTTCCCAACAATACGGATTATTGTGGTCTGATTATGTTTGGGATCTCTACTAACAGTTTATGAAGAAAAATTCCAATAGCGATTTACTGGAGTCTAGGAAAATTCCCCGACAACAATTCACCGACGGACAATTCCCCGACAACAGTTCACCGACTGGATGATTCCCTGCGAGGATAATTCCCCGACGTTGAAAATTCCCTGACAAACAATTCATCGAATGAAAAGGTCCCAATCGGATATAAAAAATATATATTTTGTAGGAAGTCATTTTTAATTTTGATCTGAGCACATCGAACTAAACTTACGTAGACATTTGAGTGATACATTTTGCTATGAGTAATTTTTGGTCTGATCTAACCAGAATGAAATAACCTCTGGTCAACATTTCAGTGCGTGGAAATTGAATACATACATTTTGCGAGGAGAATTTTTCATTCTGATCTAACCAGTAACTAAGCTTACGTAGGCATTTGAGTGCGTGGAAATTAAACATATATATTTTGCAAGGAATAATTTGGTTTGTTGGGGAATTTTCCGTTCAAATAATTGTTTGTCAAGGAATTTTCACGGTCGGTCGAGGAAATTATCCTCGCAGGGAATCATCCAGTTGGTAAACTGTTGTCGAATTTTCCGTCGGTGAATTGTTGTCGGGGAATTTTCCGGTTCCCGATTTACTGGATAGATATAATACGACGATTAATACTGAGAATATCTCTGAACTCGGGAGTAGTAGATAATTTTAATTTTGGAGTATTATGTTACCCAATGAGCTTTTTGTTTCCGGTCACGTGACATCAGATTGAAAATCATTAATGAGACAACCTGTATATTTTGGCATTTCAATGGTCCTTCCGATAAAATAATTTCAACAAACTATCACACTTGTGATCTAAAACAATTGATTCAAGAACTTGAGGTACTTCAAGACCCTTTGTTCACGACGTTTTGTAATGAAATATGAACGATTATTATAATTTTGCTTTGTTAATAGTCACAAAAAATATAGGATTGCCCGAATAAACAGTGTGATCCTTAATTCAAATTTGGCAATTGCACGTTTCAGAAGTCGTGGATAAAAGGATATTGAATAAATTAATCGTTTTAGACTATAAGTGTGATAGTTTGTTGGAATCTTTTCATCAGGAGGAACATAGAATTTCCAAAATAACAGGTTGTCCCATTGATAATATTTTTAATCTGCTGTCACGTGACCGAAAACAAAGAGCTCATTGGGTGACATAATGTCAAAAAAAACTACATCAATTGCTTTCATTCACAACCCCAAATTGAAATTGTCTAGTACTCTCGAGTTCCGAAATATTCCCTGTTTTAATCTTCGTGAGACACCCTGTATATTATACTTCATCGACTGTGTTATCTGAGGCAAATATTTGACAGAAAACAACTACCTTTCTGGCTGATACAAATATCTATCAGATAAAGTTCAACATCAATCGTGGTATTATCCAGGAATTAATTGTTTCATGTTAGATATTTTTATTTATTACTTGCATTAATATCTGACGCTATAGTTCGTCCCATATTTCAAGTGAGCATTTTCTTCAGGTGATGAGTGAATAATAAATTCTATGACAAAGTTAGAATAAAAATTCGATGCGAGTTGAAAGTTCCGGAGCACGAGCCAAAAGGCGAGCGCGAGAAAAAACTAGCACAACGATTTTTCATTCTAACCGATTAACAGACTAAATTGCCTCACGATCAATAATTTCCATTAAATGAAATGAAAAGCAATGAAAAATTCATAAGAAATAACCAAACCTGGGTAAACTAATCTATTTATCAACTACAGAAAGAGATGCAAAAAATAATAATATATAAAGTACACCTAACGAAGTTTTCATAAAAAATAAAATTTTATTCCAAAAAGCACAACTTATTTGCTCCTGGGTTTGACTCGGGGCTCTGCGATTGTTAACCCAATACTCTCTCCACTCGACCATCTCTGCCATACTATTTGTGCGACAAACGGTATAATGAAGGCTCTCTGTCTATCACGTGAACTACACGGCGTCATAATTCGATAAAATGGTAACCCAACTAAAAATCATTGATCATCTCAAAACCTCTATCAACGATTTTCCACGACAGTCAAGGCTAACGTTATTATGTCTGTATTAGTGTGAGAATTTTTTTCTATCTCATACAATTATGGTACAGAATCTTGCTGCGGTCGATGTGACCGGTTCTCTATTGAATTGTAATTGTGAACAGGTTGTTTGTATTGGTAACTATCTCTGAAGATCAGTTAACATAACGTCCGGTGTGCTTCAAGGTTCACATCTAGGTAGAACCACTACTATTTAAAATTTATGTAAATGACATTTCTGAATGCTTCAGATTCTCGAATTTTCTCATGTATGCTGATGATCTGAAAATATATCATAAAGTCTCACACTTGAACGATGCTGTCCTCATTCAAGAAGACCTTGACCAATTTTCAGAGTATTGCCAAAATAATGCCCTTTACCTAAACAATTGCCATCAGATGACTTTTACTAGAAATTCCAACTTGATAGCTTATAATACCCTACAGGAAAATGACTAATAAGACAGAATAGATACATAGATCATTTAGTTAGTCCTAAATATCATCATTTTCAAAAATACTGAAATCGTGCGGAAAAGTAAAAATCGTACGGAAAAGTAAAAATCGTGCGGAAAAGTAACTCTTCCGCATAATTTTGAATCGTACGGAAAAGTACAACTTTCAAAACGAAAAATCGTGCGGAAAAGTTACTTTTCCGCATGCTCGTAGGAAAAAAATATTTCCGAAATATGCCACAAAATTACTTCGTAATTTGACAACTCAATTTTATTAGTCTTGCTGACAGAAGAGCAATCGCTGATATCAAATTCTCTTTTAAAATTATAAATGGTACAATTAACTCCTCATCAATAAATAACTTCAATATAATGTTCCACAATATTCCACTCACCAATATAATTTGTTTCATACATCCATACCAAACACAAACTACTATTTGAACTCAGCTCTACATCGATGCTTGAAATGTTAACTCCATCTCAAATTGATATTTTTTCCGACTCTTCAGCTACCTTTGTTAATAAACTTAAAAAACACTTTGTTCCGTTTTCTAATTGATAATAAACATTTTATATTCATATACGTATAAATATTTTTTTTTTCTACTGCATAATTTATAACCATAACATATTTAGCATATGTAGGTATATGTGAATACTGTGTCTGGGTTCGTCATGTTTGTATTCCTGTTTGTGAAAATAAAATAAAATAAATTAAAAAAATAAATAAAATCTCTAGGTACAGAATGAAATGCATTTGACTTTTATAGAAGAGGTGTTGAAGAATATTTATTTAACCTCTAGGGAGAGAATATTTTGTTATCAAATTTGATTTCAGAATTGGCAAATTCTTCAATGATCTTGGAGAAAAGTTCTTTTTCCTTTTTTAAAAGAACTGTGAATATCTCACCTGGTGAAGTGAATGATGCAACATTATATCGTTTATTTCAGGTGACGTTATCCATCTCCATTCTCATCAGTCTCCACGTGTTCTTCCTTCTAGTTGTTGAGATCATTCCACCAACATCTTTAGTTGTGCCACTCTTGGGAAAATATCTGATATTTGCCATGATACTCGTTTCTATAAGGTGAGTTCAGATTTTAGAAACTATTGTAAATCAGTCAATGTTTTACTGATATAACCGAAAATAATATCTAGAGAACTGAAATCTACTTGTAGTTTCTAAAGAAACTGTGGAAGCTATCCCTATTTTGCTACTCTACAAAGCAGTGCAGTGCTAAAAATTACACTTTAAGTGAACCTGGTTGGTCATATTGAAAGTTGTGAATGTTATTTTGCAGAGAAAATCTGGAGTTGTTGAAAATGTATTACGATGTAAACCAGACCCTATTGCTAATATATTATTTGAAACCGAACTGTATGTGTGAACATTTTTTCGGGATAGATTGAATCGGGTATAGGACGATGGCCTAAATTTTTTTTTAACGTCATATTGGTCCTACTCCACCGAGTAATTTGATTCACGATCCATGGTTTAGCATTCTTGCAAAAAAAGAAATTGTGCCGATATAAAAATTATTCGAGCTGGATAAAAAAATCTGGAATTACACTTTCTGCCATTCTTCGACGTAACCGTCTATGAATTTCAAGATACAAGGTCGGAATCAGGTTGAGTGTAAGATACTTTCTCATCTAGTATGAGAAAGCGCAACTCTATCTTTTGTATATACTATATCATCATCAATAAAAAATTGATTATCAACAGTAAAAGCACAAGAGCTTTTCTTTATCGGATAAATTTCTTTCTTCAACGGAATAATTTTGCCAATCAGTAATTTCACGAGAAAAACTGACGAAAAAATTGCGAGACCGTAGGTCGAGCAAATTTGGCTAATGTCAGCTTTTCGAGTGAAATTACTGATGGAAAAATTTTGAGTTGAAGAAAGAAATTTATTCAATAAAAGAAAAGTTCTACTTAATTTTACTATCTTCCTTCTAACAAGAATTTCCTGTAAATTTGTTTCTCACGAATTCAGCTACACTAGGTATATTATTAGACCATTAGAGGTTTCTTAAAATCGGTGAAACAAATCAAAATAAACCAAAGCAGAACATATATTATTGTCCACGAAATACTCATTATTGACAAAGTGAATATAAAGTACATCATTGTAAATGTTGGAAATATGTACACAAATAGATGAATAAAACATTCACAAACAATAATAATAATAATCATATAGTCCTTCTTGACCATCAAAGTAACACGATGTTCATCTCTTGACGGAACGAACATCGTCCGAAAAGAGGAGAAACGGCCGAAATAACGAAATGTATGTTCTGATGATAGGGTCCTTTGGCGGTGTGATGCATTCGCTACTATTTAACATAAAAATCATGCCGGCATGTCGCAAGTCATCAGAAATCTCAGTAAGACGAATGAAGAATGCTATAATCCTCCGTTCATTGAACTGCTCAGAGCACATGATTCCCGAACCCGGTAGATGCTTACTGCATAATTTGGGGAGTGATTATTGGGATAATGAAAAACTCAGCGCTCCTAAGAAGTTCTAACCAATGGCGGAGCGAGGGAATGTATAGACATTCTCGATTATGGAATCAGACGGTAAGGGATTGTCCCCTTCTTGAAATGCCGGGTGACAGTTCGTTACCTGCCATACGATTCAGTAAAAGGCCGCAGACAGTCATTCCCAAAAGGGAGGACTGGGAGCGGATCGGGCACCGCCTGCTTCCCACCAAGGAGATCATCTGGTACACAGATGGCTCCAGGATGGGTAAGTCAGCCTGCGCCGGGGTATACGGGAAGTCTCCGAAAGCGGAACTCTGTTACGCTCTAGGAACTTTTGCTACTATATTTCAGGCAGAAATGTTTGCCATACTCGCCTGTGTAAGAGAAAATCTCAACAGAGGCTACCGCGGCCAGCAAATCACGATATGCACCGACAGCCAAGCGGCGATCAAGACTCTCACATATATAGTCACCTCTTTGCTGGTGTCTTAATGCATCGATGATCTGCAAGGGCTATCTTCCGCCAGTAAAGTAAAGTTACTTTGGGTCCTTGGTCATACCGGAGTACCTGTAAATGAACGGGCTGATTATTTGACCAGAAAAGGTGCTAGATGTTTTTCTAGACCTACGAAAGTATGCCCTTACCTTGGATGGGGTGTGGCATCGAAGAACTAATGTAGATTTTTATATCTTTTCCAAAATCCCCAATCAAATGGGTAAACTATCATCTACTATGATAAAATCTATGGAATAGTATACAATCTCTCCTACTTTGGCTAGAAATCCACAAATTTGTGTTCAACAGTGAACCATGCTTCACATAAGTTAGCCAAAATAAAATTGGAAGAAAAATTTCTGAAATTTTGAGGCTATCTGTCAGAAACACCAAGGTGGAAATTATGAGTGGGAGAATAAAATGAATAGGATGAAAATATAAAAATTGAAAATTGGTCATTTACATTTTGATGAGTCAGATTCTAATTTGAGATTACTGAGGTTAGATGGATGAACTCTCAATTGCTATAGAAACAAAGGAATGAAAAACTACTTGAATTATTTGATATGCCAAATACATCTCAACATAGAATTGACCTGTAACAAAACATCTAACCCCTACCCCCGACGACCTTTGAATTGTATATGTTTTATACTTAGCAAAAAATAACAAGAATAACAATTTTGAGATGCTTGATAAACACATAACTGAACTTATTTTTCAATTCAAATAGGGTAACACCTACGTTACGGTTTCATAGTAATTGTATCAACAGCGAAAGCTACTTTCCGATTAAATCGAAAAATAACTTCATCATTTGTTGGGAATTCCTATGGCATGCCTCAAGTATTTATCCAGGTTTCAAAAAGGAAGTATTCCAACTATGAGGTGGACTTCAATAACACGCCAAATCAATACATGAAGAGTTTATGACACTACTTAACGGGATACCATTAATTAATAATGAAAACTGGATTATATAATCCAATCTTCCGCAAAAAAACCTATACAATAGGTAAATCGTAGGCAATTATCCAACAGTTGAATTATACCTGTTTGTTACTTGGCAACATTTTCTACAAGAACAACTTTGCAATGCTTTTTAAATACACAGCTGGGTTCATTTCCAATTTGAATGGAAAAACACTTACGTACCGGTTTCATGGTACTTGCCAATCATCAGCGAAGGCTTGTTCATTTTTATATCGAAAAATAACTTCATCATTTGTAAAAATAATTATAATAATAATAATCCCTCATAAACACTCGTAGAGTGTACCCAAAGGCATAGCCTGTGCGGGTAGACGACGGCTATTATTATTATTTGCCGTGTGGGAATTCCTAAAGCAGGGCTCAAACGACTCGTGTACTTGGCGAATAATTGTTACTTGCGTATACTTACCATGTCGTGTTAGTGGGTTACTTGTACAATTATTTGTCACTAGTTGGTTTTCCATTCGTGGTCGGTAAAAATGGCCCGAGTCTATCACGATTATTCGTACACTTGCCGAGTACATACTTGTCCATACTTGTGAAGGCGCTCAAACGAAATGCACATGTAATTGGCTTTAATTGCGACTATTCATAAGTTTTCAAAGAACACTGATTCATTTGTCAAGTTTTCACAAGTACACGAGTCGTTTGAGCCCGGCTTAAGATACTCAAGTATGTATAATGTCCATTTTTTATTTCTAACCTAGAGATGGCGCTGGATATATACTTCAGTATCTATCTCAGGAATTCCCAACTAATAATCAAGTTGTTTTTCGATTCAATTGGGAACTGAGCTTCGTTGATGATTGGCAAGTGCCATGAAACCGGTACATAGGTATTCCCCATTTGACTCAAAAAATAAATTAAGCTATGTATTCACAAAGCATTGCAAAAGTTATTCTTGTGGAAAGCTTTGCCAAGTGTAGAAAGGATATATTTCAACGGTCGTAGGAGGCAGTAGTTGTTTTCTGTTGAATACTTGCCAACGAATTATCTATTGTATAGGGTTTTGCGAAAGATTGGATGATATATTTCATTTTTCCATTAGAAATTAATGGTCTTCCGTCAATTAGTGTCGTCAATTCTCCATGTATTGATTTGGTTTCTATGATCTCTAGGTTTCTTGATAGTTATGAATATAATGATCAATGAACAAGCAAAATTAGCGCTATTCCATGAAACAAACACATTCGGGAGCATAATGGTGACTTTTAGGACCCGCGCGACACGTATGCCGATCGGATTCCGTCGGATTTTCATTCGATGAAATATTGTTTGGTATGCTTGGTATGTGCTAAACTATTGGGGGTAATACCACGAGTGATCGCAATACTATCGATAGTATCGATGGTAATTCTGTGAAATCTGGCTCGTGGTGTTACCAAGTGGTGTTAAAGGTGCACGCGCACTTGGAAGAAGCGTCGCGAACGGAGGCGACGCGAAGAAAATTGTGGATTTTTCGCCCGAGAAATTTACATTAAGTTATATGATAGCCCGCGCACTACGGCGCGCAGCGGCGCGAAGCGAAGAGGCGCGTCTTTCGAGTCGAGAATTCTCCTCGGATCAACTAGGAGTCGTTTTTCTTGACGCTTCGCCTCAATGCGCGGTGATAGGCGGCAAGAAAATTCAAATATTTGTTGATTCTTGTCTCATATTTTAGTTTTTAGCAGTATTCATTAGAAAGTGGTGTTAAAGTTGGTGGCAAATTTTGTTCCTTTGCAGTATCTAGTCTTGATACAGAGGCATTGAGCACAAAGCTCAAAAAACGTTTCCTATGACATTCGGAAATATTTGAAAAATTCCTTTTTATTTTATCTAAGATCATTGAACAAAAAATGATAAAATTTACCGTAAATGCCTCTCTTTTGATATATATTATGAGCCCAGCATATTTTCTTGTTTTTTTTTTTCTCTTTCTTCCATAGTGGCAATTAAACTCAATACAAAGAATTTCTCTCCTGATGAACTGCTCATCGTACCTCACTCGACAACGTACTGCTTTCATTCAACTGCTGAAGTAAATAATATTCGCGCCGCGCCGTTCGAAACGTGACGCGAAGCTTCGCCCTAGTGCGCGAACATCAGCTGAATGACGCTTCGTCTCGCGCCGCTTCGGCTCGCGACGCTTCGGCTAAGTGCGCGTGAACCTTTAGCCCATCACAGACACACTTGCATAGCGCAAAGCATAAAGACATAACGAATTTAGACAATCAATATGCGAATATCCGACGTTACTGGCATTTTGATTGGCTGTACTCCGTTATGTACCAATGCTATGTGCTATGCGAGTGTGTCTCTGATGGTTATTTCCAAGTGGTGTTCAGTGTATGCCAAGCATACCAAACAATTTTTCATCGAATTCGCCTTCAAATGTGTTTGTTCCACGGTATAACGCTAATTTTGCTCATTCATTGATCATTGTATTCATAACTGCCAAAACACTAGAGAGCATACGTAACAAAATCATTACATATTTTGGCAGAGGGCTGACGACCTATTATTGAAATCGGCACATTTAGTTGAAATGCTTTTTCTTGAAAACCTAGAGATGGTGCTGGATACATAGTTACTTCAGTATCTATCTCAAGAATTCCCACCAAAGGATACAATTATTTTTTTATCGAAAAAGTTTATTTAGAAAAAAGGTTTTGGATCAAAACCAACGTTCAAATTCAAAATCATAGCCACCTACGTGGAAAAAAATTAAAAAATCCCATTTTTATCATTGAAGTTATCGTAAAGTTGCAGATTTGTATTCCTCAATGGTCAATTGATTTACTCAATGTTATCCTCCCATAAAATCACACTGATCGTTATTATGAACATACATACAGAGTGAAATATTATATTTATACCAAAAAACTAGTAAAACTTCAACCAATTTTCGTCGATATTCTAGTACAAATGATGAATCAGACCAAATTTTGCATTGAAATGTCGTTGTAGGAATATGAGGTAGGCGCCTAAGGTGCATATTATGAGATACTAGTACTCTTGACGGGAAAAACGCTGGGGAATTTTGGTGTACATGTCTATTACAGGCTATTACAGGAATTATTTGGAAGTGAGAGAACAATTACCGCACAATGATAATCGGTGAAAAGCAAAAAAAAGTCGTCAAAACATGGGAATTGGAAAATTGCCTGAAAAATTAGAGAGCAGTAGCGGAAATTCGAATAGTGTAATGAAAAAAAAACAAAGAAAAGGTCATTCGACTCATACTTGACAACAAACCTAGCATTAGGACACGATTACTCATTACTCAAGGAGTATTACTCGGGAATTACTGGGTATTACTCGGGAATTACTTGGGTATTAGAGGCATTACTTACGATTTTTGTAAATTAGTGTACACAATATTCTCTTTATGAGGATGGCACCGTAAAAAATTGGGATTTTTTTTGCGTAGTTGGCTGTGATCCCAAATCTGAATTTTGTTTTCGATTCCTAACAACATTTCTTACTAAAATTCTATGATAAAATCAAAAATAAGGGTAGTGTACTCTTGTTCCCATATTTTGTTCTCCCCTGTACACCGTTCGAAAATTTAGGATTTTAATAACTCAAATACAAGTTTTTTAACTGCAAACATTTTCTGATAAATGTATAAAAAAAATCGTAAATGGTGCAAACTTTTTGAAACTCACTGTATAATCCGTTTTCCATTATTTAGAGATAAAATGCGAAATTTCAAGATGACCGTCAAAATTATGGAGGATCGAATAAACAAAAAACCATGGCCCCTTTACTCCTTCGTAAAATAACCATTCGATTGCCTGGATCGATACTTCTTGTATATGTGTCATACACAAAGTTTCTAAAAGGAACAGACAGAGTACGGTAAGAATTTTTTTACTGATGAAAATTTTGCCTACATATGTATCTAATATTTTTAATTTTGCAAAAAGGAATACTGAATTCAATAGTTGCTGACTGCATTATCCCAGAAGGCAATTCCATATATCAAGTGCGACTCGATCAAGGAAAAGTACACAATTCTGGCTGAGGATTGATTACGTTCATTTGACACAACACGAACTGCATATCAGCCATACATGCTTAACAAATTTCAGTATATCATCAATGAATATAGCTCAGAACTTTGTGTGGGCTTCATTATCTATAATTAAACTGAACTTGAAGCAAGCCATGTTTGTTTTTTTTTGTTGAAACATAATGAGTTTAATCACACCACTGTTCAACTTCACAGTCACAAGAGTCATTATTAGTTCCTCGCCATTATATGGTATCATCGAAGGTAATACCACGAGTACTTCAAATTTTATCGACAATTTTTCATTTTCCACAAAAACTCTCTGTTTGGCGAATATATGAAAACAAACCGACTGATAAAATTTCCGTCAGAAAGAGTGATTTCATCCAATTTCGGTTTATTTCAATGTTTTTGGCAAATAAACGAGTTTAATTGAGTGATGAAAATAAAAAATTATGTTAGAAACTAGATGTCCTGCCATACATAAAAAATTATGTGATCAAATTTGAAGAATGAGTTGTTATGTAAATATTATTTTTTTCGACATTTTGGATGGTGGCATGTGAATACAAATTTTCGACGAAACAAGTTCAATTAATATCTATAGAAGTGTATTTGATCTGGTAAGCTTGAAGTAGGTGGCGCTAGTTAGGCTGGAGGTTTTCAACTGTCAATGTAAGCTTAATAACAGTCAAATATTATAGGTTTGCTCTTAGGATGAGTTCCCAGTGCATAGTTTTTGCTTTTCGCATCGCACGTCATGCATTCTGATATAGGAATTTGTGCCAAGATTTTGCCGCGATTCGTCATTTACACTGTACTACCTCTAGCAGGCAACACAAAAAAGTTGAAATATTCAACTGTATATCCTTTTAAATAAAATTTGTAAACACCGTCACCAATTCAGAAACAATGACGCGCGACGCAAAAAGCATAAACAATATGCATGCACCTTCAGATTTGTGAACCATCAGTCAGCTCATTCATATTCACATATTATCATTTTGCTCTTATGGCTATTAATGTAACGGGATTATTACGCGATTTAAAATAATCGAGGATGTTGCTGTGCAACCTTCGAGATTTATTTCAATTGCATAATAATCTAGTTACATTCAAAGCTTTATCGTATCAATGACGTGGACAACGATGATGTGAAAATGAAACCAACAACTTTGGTTATGTCACGCTATTGTCATTTGAGGGTGCCATTTGGTATCTATTATAAAGTAACTAAAGTATTATATTTTAACTAATGTAATATGTGATGTAATGATATTATGATGTTAATAATTTGTAATAAAGATTTAACTTAAAGGAAGCTAAATATCGAATGATACGATAAAATGTGTTAATTATTGTAATTGAAATGCAGTACTCTTATAGTGTAATCTATAGCAGTATAAATAAATACGGTTTTGATCACATTATAGACATAGATAATCTTTATATATTTTTTTCATTCCACAGAAAGTTGAAACCAAAGCTAAGTATTGAAAATATACGCCATATCTAGTTTCACTGAACTAAAATATTATCTGTACTCAACAAACAATGGCTAGAATGAAGGACGAAAACTCTATATTTGTTACGTATGCCTTGTTCAAAAGAAAATATTCTCTTTTTTTTCAATAACTTTGGTATTCTTATTTCTCAACTCCCTCTTGCTTTACAATCCAACAGGCAGTTTTATCAGTATAATACCGAATGATTGTCCAGAATAACCCGTTGTTAATGATTGTAATACAATTAGTATTCTGCCTGTTAGATAACTGTGAATCCAGTTATACGAAAATTCCCCACATCCATGGCACTGAAGTTTATAAAACATCAGTATTTCATGGTTCACGCAGTCGAAAGCTCTAGAAAAATCGCAAAATAATGCGCCAACACCTTCGTTATTCTTCAAACCAACATAAAAATCTTTCAGGAAAAACAATTTTTTCATAGATTTGAAAACCATATTTGAATTCGCACAGTGTATTATGTTTACTTAAGAAGTTTTATATTCTCTAATCAATGAGCTTTTCAACTATTTCTGAGAATAAATTCGATGATAGTTTATAGTATAGCAAACGGATTGAATCCCGGTTGATTCACCTTCAATTCTGATTTTCATCTTCCCGTCTGCTATGCCATAAAATTATTTTCGAATTTAATTCAGCTACAGACGCGAAACTACTTCATTATTCATTTATACTTGGCTGAGCCATACATAAATTTCGGATGCGAAGTTGGTTGATATTCTTATATGTGATTGACACCAGGTGATACATCAAGAGAATTTCACTGAATGCGAGAATGTTTCAACCCTTTCATTTAATCCTCCACATCATCTCATTATCGACATCCATGATTTAAACAGTCGTTCAATAAAGGATGTTGCCGAACTAATTGTTCCACCTCTGACTGACTTAATAAATCAAATTTTTCATAATGGCGTCTTCCCAGAGGCATTCAAAGTCTCCAAAGTGATACCATTATTCAAAAAAGGAGACAACTCATTATTAGATAACTATCGTCCAATCAGCATTATTTCTATCATTGGTCAGAATTTGGTTTCCGCAAAAATAAGTTAATCCACGACAGAGACCGCTTTCAAAATTGTGACATACTTGCCTGACTCTATATGCGACTTAACGAAGGCCTTTGATTGTATATCGAATGACATACTAAGTCGATCATACCTCTCAGACAGATTTCAATGTGTAGAGTTAAACATCGTTGAATCCGACTTCAAAAAAAAATTGAACATGGTGTACCACGGGGTTCAGTACTTGGGCCATTCCTATTCATTGTTTACATCAATGACTTGTGTCAATACATGGCACCTACAAAATATATTTTATTCGCTGACGACACAACCCTTGGTGCTCTGATAAATCCTTTAACACCCTGACCGAACACACATCCGAGTGTCTAACCTCGGCAAAAAAATGGTTTTCTGAAAATAAACTCAAATTGAATGAAAGCAAGACTCAAAATCTTGTTATTTCTTCTAACACAATGTACCAAGATGGAAGTCATGTAACGTTTCTTGGTCTCATTATTGACGATAGATTGAATTGGTCCAATCATGTAGATCACGTGGTTCGAAAATTATCTAGTACTCTGTTATTACTAAGGCAATCGAAACCTCTCACAAATCCCAATATTTTGAGAATGACATACTTTTCTTCATTTCATTCTGTGCTCTCTTATGGCATTTTACTTTGGGGAAATTCAAAAAACGCTGTGGCAGTTTTCAAATGTCAGAAAAAAGCTATCAGAATATTGGCAAACTTGGGGTTTAGAGACCATTGTCAGCAACATTTTATTGAACTTGGTATCATGCCCCTACCCACTTTATACATTTTCACAGTCCTCTTAGTAATACACCAAAATGTGAGCAATTTTTTCAGACAATCTAACTCGCATTGCTACAACACAAGATCGGCCAATCTACTGACTATTCCTCGTCATAGATTGGCTGTCAGCTGCAAAAATTTATTGAACCTCAACCTCTACAATATCCTTGATACCTCAGTCAAAGTATTGGAATTCAGGAAATTTAAAACGGTGGTAAAAAAACGTCTGCTTGGTCATTGTTTTTATGATATTGATAGCTATATTGCCTTAGCGAGCTCAATACGTATATAATTTAAATTTTTGATGTCTTTTCTGCACTGTTATAATCTCTACTCCCTAAAAACTCAGGAATGTACTTTTTTATGTATCTTAAAAATTGTATTTGAAATATTTTGTCGATTTCCGTAATATTTTAAATTTTTAAATGTAATTTTGTAATATTTGAATATTTTTATATTTTCCACTGACTGTTACATTTTCATATTTTGTAATACCAATTTATAATACAAATTTTCAATATTGATCTTCAATCAATATTGTTTTTGTGACTTGCCGTAAATGTTCTTTATGTACATAACAGGGTCAAATAAAGTACTCTACTCTACTCTGTCATCATTTCATATTAAGACAGAGCTGAGTTTGAAATATGAATCGCTGGTTTTTGAATCAGTATGGTAGCGGTTTAACGCACAATGCCGAAAACCTTGAAATCCCTGGTTCAAATCCACAGTTTTTCAATTCTGTTCTGATTTTCATCTTCCCGTCTGATATGCCATGGAATTATTTTCGAATTTAATCCATCTACCGAGATTATTGGAAGAAATTTCGACAGGTAATTCATTCAACACCAACACCAATGATATTTCTGACAACCCAAAGACGGAATATCTGTGTTATCAGATGTGAGATGCAATAATCTCCATTTCCTTCATTCCCCCGAAGCGCTAATGCCAATTGCATCTCCACAGAGAATTTGTGTGAGGAAAATGCTCAACAGACTGCGAACAAAAAATACTCATGTTTGATCTAATTTATGTTGCTTTTCCAATTCTACTTCGCACGCCTTCTACGCGTAACGGAATTTATCGTTATTGTTGAGAGTTAGAAGCGTATGGTGGAAACAGAATCATTGAATTTATAACTTTCATTTCAACACTTTTTATATATGTTAAGCATAGACGTGCGTGTAGAATGAATGGTGGACGTTTTCTGTGGCGCCAACAACTTTTTGGCTCGAGTTAAACAGTTTAGTGAGAATGATTCTTCCTTTGAAAACGAAAGTGAATGGGTGGGTGACTGGGAATATTTTTTTCTGAAATCAGAAATTGTGGTATCCTGTGAGTCTATTTTTAGTAGTTGATGATTTTTGATCTATTAACTTACTAAAGAGTTGTATAGTGAACTATTTCCGTGAATGTTGCTGTATGATTCCTGTGAACAATGAGTTGTATCCTTTCCAAATTCGCTATTTGGCACTGAGAAATCGAAATTAGTAAACAGTATGAGATGATATTCTAGGACAGGGATGAGCGCTGTTGATAAAGCACTCTCCTGGTGACCAATACGTCCTAAGATCGATCCTTATGAGGCGTTTTTTTTTAATTTTCAGTTATGAAAATCAGAATGATTGAATATCGTTGCCGACTGGGAATAATCCTTGACAATTCACTGTTGCGTTGATAATTAACAGTGCTGCTCCTAAGGTGGCATAAGTAAAAATTATCAAAACTTACCCAGAACACATGTGGCCAATGACCATAGCAGTCAAAATACCAAAAAAAACATGATATCCCAAAAGTAAACACAATGGTGTTGTTGTGATGTATGTAAAAGGTAACACTAAACTCAGATCCTTCAAAACATTTATCTTGGAAAGAAATTATTGGTGAGAAGTGTTGAAAATCAAGCTTGGCTCAACAAACTGAATGACAGTTTATCTTTCATAATTCTGCATCATCATCATCTGATGATATTTATGATTTTGTGATTTGATGTGATTTTTCTCAATAATAACAAATGTATTCTGGTGGAAGACTTCAAATTTGATTACTATAATGAGAATTATTTAAATCAAAAAGAAGAAAACCTTCTAGCAATATTTGGAATGAATGAATTGACTGAAGAGCCTACCAGAATAACAAATGAAAGTGAAACCTCATTAGAGTACATGTGTTGTCGATTCAAAGTATTATTTCCACTAAAGTAACGGATCGTGCAGTAATTTTTGATAATGTTCATAATGCGCATGACAGTCTTTAAATATAAAAAATAAAATAATAAAAACATAAAATTCAGAAACTCTAATAATAATAATTTATAAATCTATAAAAATTGAATTGTTCAACCGAATTGATCACTAATAATCCAGTACGATTGGGTTTTGAGACAAGAATCGATTTTAGCACCATTTGGTATGCTAGTAGTTGGAACTATGATAAACACGAAAAAAATTGTTTACCAAAATTCCAGGGGTGAAACTTTTTTTTTTTCGTTTAAAAATATATAAATAGATTTTTTCTGTAGTCTTGGAGAGTGTATGATTTATCGGAAAAACAACTCAACAGAATGAAGAGCAATTCAATTTTACACAAAAATTATAACTAGTAATTTCTTATGAACTGCGCTCGTTTTCTCAGAAAACGGGATTTAACGCCGACATCAAATTTCAGGTTCACCACATGCCGCTAAAAGTTCTGGCGGAACCGAATATTTGATTGGTCATTACTCTGCTAAAAATGATCGAAGAAAGAAAAGAAAAAGTTCATATCGTTCCTAAAGACTCCTACCTTCTCATGCGAATATAATACGCGAGTATTTGAGTACCTAAAATGTGTTTTGTCGCACTTCACGGAGATGTTTACGGATGATCCGAAAATCATCCCACTTATACATGCCAAAAAAAAACTTGTTTACTCCTGCCTTATTTTCAACTTACCCATAAAATCGGCATTCTCTTCACTAAATGTTGAAAATAATCACTTATTCATATCCTGCATATATATATATTTATATATTTATATATATATATATATATATATATATATATATATATATATATATGGTCCAAAGAGGGTACTGATTCCTGCTTCAGTATAATTATTTCATATCAACTAAAACATCCATGACTTTCGGATCCTTTAGGTACTCAGATACTCACATGTTTATTCACACGAGTAAGTAGAAGTCTTCATGAACGATATGCACGTTTTCTTTCCCTTCTACTATAATTTTTAGCAAAGTTATGACAAATCTAATTTTCGGCCCTGCCTGAACTTGCAGTGGCGGGTTAGCGCGAGCATGAAATGTGACGTCGGCGTTAAACCATATTGTTTTTCGATAAATCTTATATTTTTTGAAAAAACAACAAGAAAAAATTATATTTTTTTAATGAATTTTTTTTAGGTTCCACCCCTGATTTTATGGTAAACAATTTTTGTCTAATAATACATGATGTCGAGAAGTCATGTGCCGAGTTCCAGAGTGCTACAATTCACTTTTCACTTTTTGCTCGAGTTTTTCTGTTTTTACTGGATTAGAAACGCTATTGATGTGAACTTAGGACAGGAAAATTGTAATTAACACACATTCTCTGATCCAGGTTGATAGATTTAAGAATAACTCAAGATAGATTAACAGTTACGTTTTTAATAAAATTAAAAAGAGCTTTGGTATTGATACACAAAAGAAAAGAAAATTCTTTGAAATAAAAATGAATGATGGAGTTAGTGCAGTTATTGAACAATAAAACACAAAAAAAAAGACAGATATAAGAACTACGTGAAACAAATGTAAAAAAGGAAAAGCTAGTTGACAGGAATAATCAGGAGTTTCTAAAATTATATCCATTTTCAAAATGAGGATGGAGGTTATCCGTGATGATTCAGAAATGTCAAATAAGTTCAAAGAATATTTTGTTAAAAGTATTGCTAGAATCACAGAGTGACTGGATGATGATCACTCTTGGTGTTGTAATGATTTCAACATACATCCCGAATTCTTAGACTCCAAAGCGTTAACACTTTTGCGCAATACTGTTTCCACATTGAATAATATGCCCAGTCTCAATGAGATCCTCAATACCAAAATGTTGAACACTGTATTTGAATCTATTGGTCAGGCCATCTCGAACCTAAATATTACGTCTCTTGACAAATACAAATTCCAGCTTTATTCAAAGTCAGCACCATTGTTTCAATTGTCAAGATTACTAACACTGTTCTTTCAAGTTAACTTGGACCTATAAATACATTACCATGGATAGCAGAAAAATTTAAATTGTTTGATGAACTATTTTATCAGTAATCAATCCAGGATTGGTAAAAAATACTCGTGTGAAGCAGCATTACAGCTTTCTATGACTGAATTTGTAAATAATACAGACCAAGGCAAATATTTTCAATTATTTCAATATGGAATTCGCAATGGTTCCAAAATTGCTTTCAGGCTACCCAAAAGACAAACTCAAAGCACGAGGATCTATTTAAGTAGTACCCGATTATAGCGGTTACTAAATTATGTTGAATACATTACGAAGGTTTCAGTTTCAAAACTGCTCGTATCATTAACTATGATATCAATATATGAAAAGTACACAATGGAGAACATTCGAATTTTCTTCAATATATTGATTTTCAGCATGAAATTTACTTCAATTTTAATTTTTTATCCGTAATTTGAACAACATTCATTTGCCGAAATTAAAATTATTGAAAACAAGACATTATTAATTTTACAAAGATGTGATACAGTTCAATAATCTATAGACCAGGATCCCACTCCTATTTTCAAAAATGATTAATAACAGACTGAGTCTTCCTGAGTAGCTTCATTTTGCCGAGACGCCCAACTTTTTCCCCTACGAAATTTCTTGATGGTGGTAGCTAACAAACTGCGCAGGCGTCAATCATGTCGATTTGGTGAGGGCAAAAAGTCATCAGTAACAGTTTGGTTTTTAGTTAAACATCGCGATAATTCGCTAAAGTACTCGAATAGTTATTTTTGTATCTAGTGCGCGAAATGCTACTTTGGTGATCGAGAACTGATTTTTTTTAACGAGGCGCAGCCGAGTTAAAAAAAATAGTCGAGATTACCAAAGTATTTCGCGCATGAGATGCAAACAAAATTTTTTCTACAAACATCAAAAATATTGTTCTAAAATAAATAATAACTATGAAAAATAGTATTGAACTGGCTTAAATAATTTTTCCAAATCAAGTAATTACTGTAGGGTTTCTATGCATCTTGACTGTAACTATGGAAATAAAATGGCATTTGTTGACAATTATTTCAAAGTGACAGTTCTCGATAATTATTTTTTGACTTTTTATTCGCGTCAATTTCGTGCGTGATATTTATTATTGTAAAAGAATGGAAATTTCGAGCGACGATGAACTAAGCAGTACCCCACCTAACTTGATCGATGCGGCCAATTCCGTTATTTCCAACCTTTTACCGGAGAAATCGAGGCGCCAGTATGAAAATGCATATCAGCAATTTAAAGAGTGGTGTGAAGCAAATAAAGCCAGAAAAATATCCGAAAATGTGCTGTTGGCATATTTTGCACAGAAGTCTAAGAAGCTGAAGTCTTCCACGTTATGGGCAATGTATTCTATGTTGAAGGCAACACTCAATGTTAAAGAAAACGTGGATTTTAAGAAATTTACCAAGTTGGTTCCATATTTGAAAAAATTGTCAGTTGCAAACCATCCTAAGAAATCTAAGGTATTGACTAGAGAGGAAGTTGATCAATTCATAAGAGAGGCAGATGATGAAACCTATTTGTTGGTTAAGGTAGATTTTTGATGATTGTTTTATATGTTTTTTGAATTACTGATTTCCTTTTAGGTCGTTTTAATACTGGGTATTTCGGGTGCTTGCCGCCGTGACGAACTCACTAAAATGACGGTCGATGACATAGAAGATAAAAATTCCATTTTGATTGTTAAAGTACCCGATACAAAAACGAATATACAACGAATTTTTACAGTTTCAAATTTATATTATACTGACTTTTACCGAAAATATGCGGCTCTTCGTCCAAGTTATGCTACCAGTCGCCGATTGTTTTTGAAGTATCAAAATAAGAGATGTTTTAACCAAGTTGTTGGAATAAATAGTATTGGAAAGATGCCTAGCTTAATAGCAAAACACCTAAAATTACCAAATCCTGATGCCTACACTGGTCATTGTTTTCGGAGAACATCAGCCACACTCCTTGCTAATACGGGGGCCGATATATGTGTTTTGAAGCGACATGGAGGATGGAAATCTTCGACTATGGCCGAAGGATACGTGGAGGATTCTATCAATAACAAAATTCAAATATCAAATAAAATTTTAGACTGTGAAATTTCAAGATCAAGTGCTGTCACCTCTACGGCAGTTGCTTGCAAGTCAAAAATGGATAGTCTTCCAACCCCCGAAACTACGATATCACGAGCTGAATCTGAGTTATCTGGTTTAGGAATAAATATTGGTTCGTGCACTGGCTGCACCATTAATGTTAACATTGTAAATAACAAATAAAATTAGGTAGTGTAAAATTTTCTCACAATTTGAAAACCTTAATTATTGTTCTACATTAATAAATAAACGATTTCTTGTTTTTTGCTTGATTGAGGACCATATATATAGGTTAGAATTTGAAAATCCCATATAGTTTACATGCAGTGTGCGAAATATATTTCGCACATTACTTCGCGCACGGTGTCATGGTAACGAAGGAAAATGAAAAAAAGTGCCACTTCGCATACTGTTGTCAATGTGCGAACCTTGTCATTTTTTGACGTTTGTAGAAAAAAAACTTTTGTTCTACAAAATGGATGGTAGGACTGATGGTCATATTGTCCTACAAATTGAATGGTAGGTGTTCCCAGTCCTACCCTCCGAAATTGTCAATTCCATGGTAAAAACAAAATTATCAGTACAATGATAACATATGGAAGGTTAGTGTATTCTTCACCTAAATAATACAGTGTCCTACAAAAAAACGGATATGTATCGGTAGTCCTACAAGAATTATTCAAAATGACGAATCATTATGAAATTGTGGTTTAGCTATACAAATATTATCCAAGTAACGGTAAAAAAATCCGCTGGTTACCGATGATTTCTTATGAACACGTCATTGGTACATGTTGGGAGTGGGGGACTTTTCAGTCCTACCATCCATTTCGTAGAACTAAAGTTTTTTTGAATACTTTGGCGATTTATCTCGACTTTCAACTAAAAAACTAACTGTTATTATTGACTGCTCTGCACTCACCAAATCGACATGATTGATGCCTGCTCAGTTTATTAGCTATGCAAAATGAAGATATTCAGGAAGATTCAGTCTGTTATTAATCATTTTTGAAAATAGGCGTGGGATCCTGGTCTACTACCCCAGAATGTTGAATCAAGTAAATCTTGTGAAAAATTCAGACAGTGGCTGTAGATGCATATTCGGAATTAGATTTACTCATATTCCGCAATCGTCATCGTTCGCATACGTCATCGTCATTCAGGATCAAAAATTATTTAGTTTACTTTTAATTATTTTCTTGATTTTAATTTATCTATATTAATCGATATATTTTCAATATAATTGTATATTGGGTGAACCTGTTCAAACAAATGTTTCTGCTTTTTATTTCTTGTCTATTATAGAAGATGAAATGTTGATAGTGAATTCCCAAGATTTTTTTTTTTATAAAAATCTTTATTCAGTTAATAATTTTCAGTACATCAGGCAACCTTAAACCTAATATAATATAATAATATCATACAACTTGTAAGCATATATACAGAACCTACATAACTAAATACATAAACTAAAAGAAGAATAATTTGTTGGAGAACGTTCCCAACTGTTTGTTCTTGACCTTACAAAACCTATCAAATCTCATCATATCTTTAAATTCTTCTAGATTCTTATGAAGTTCTAAATTATTATATAATAACCCACAAAAAAACCATATCCATACATTATCGTCTAAAGCAGTTTCAAACCTTGGATGAAAGAGAACCTTTGGATCTGATGCGATATTAGAACATTTATACCTTCTCAAAAAAGTTTTTTCTGCCCAGCTCCAAATGTTTTTAGCATTCCCACATGATGTAATATTATGGTTGATATCCTCGACTACATTGCATTTTTCACAAATATCTGTAGCTTTCATGGAGTGCCTTTTTAATTTTTCAGCTACTGGATATACTTCATTCAGTGCTTTATATGTACATGCTCTCCACTTCGTAGGTATCACTTTATTCGACATTACGTTTGACCATATTCTTTTCCAGTTGCAATGCGGGTATTTGTGTTCGATGGCTGGAGTTTTCTCTTGATTGTTCAATAAAATCTCATATAATGTTTTTGCTTTTAAAGGCGAGTTTTTATCAAAATTAAAGTCGTTTTCCCTAATTGTCGTGATGATGTTTTTAAAACTAGATTCTACACTATGTTGTTGATTATCAAATATCACGTTCAATACAGAGTTATAATGTATTTTATTGTCCAGATCACACCATGACAGCAATTGAGTTTTCAAGAATAGAGCCGTTGCCTTTATTTCCACATTTATCAAGTTGAGCCCTCCCTTCTTGTAGCCGCGTTGTAATTGATCCCGTGCTACCCTATAGAGACAGCCATGCCAGATATATTTTCCTGTAATAAGCACAATTTTTTGACTCTATTTCTTATTCAAGGGTAAGACTTGTGCTATATACCAAACTTTAGCTAACACATATGTATTTATGTACCAACATTTCCTTATTATGTCCAGATCTCTTACGTAGTTGACTATAAGAGTCGTCTGAATGTTTTTTATGATTCCTTCCCAGGTTTTTCTAATAGTTTCTTTAAAGGTTTTCGCCAAGATAGATAATCCTGAGTTAATGCACATCCAATAGTCACATATTTATCTTCTTACACATTTCAAGATTCACTGCCTACTGCCTCTGACACTGAAATTAACCTCTTTTCGCATCACTACAATATTGATAAAATGAACATTGTATATCGATTGATCCAAAAGTGAATGATTGAAGTGGAAAAAAGGTTCAGAGAATTCTCCAGGTATCAAAAGAGATTACTTCACGTCGCAAATTTTATTTCGACCGTCATCTCATGAATGTTTTCCGTGTCTTTGTCTCGGCGAAATTCGGTTTTCCACCAAATCTTCCCCACGCTACATGTCACCAGGAGAAACAGCACGTACAAAATTGATGTTTGTTGGTTCGAGAAATATTGCATTTTGGAGGTGAATAAAGCGAATTGTCGAAAAAGGCGCCCGATGTCTAGGTGTGGGTGAAAGTATGCATGATGGGGAAAATAACTCACGATAGAACATAAATTATGCAGTTGAATGTTATTTTCGAACTGAAAGGTCATTCAAGCAGTTTTGTTCACCTCATTGAACTGAAATATTTCAATAAATAATACTTATTGATTTCAACGGCCCCCACACAACACATGATAACTAGATAACGAATAACAGAATAAGCCAGAACTGCTAAGTATTCAACATTTATAATTTCGATAAATTTATTTAACAAATTCACTACGAATGTGTGTCCATAACACTGGCTGCCACGGAGATAACTAAAAATTTTTAGACGATGATATATAAACCCATAAACAGCAACTGGAAAGAATAAAGTTGCTGATTATTATTCAGATGCAACTGATACTATAAATTCTATAAAGATTCAATATTCCAACAAGTAGTGACCGTCTATGTTAACCTATAAGTATTGATTATAGGTTTTTGTGGTAAAGTCTTTCAAAAAAAGCAGTATTTTTCTTAAGAAAAATAATCATAATCTGCATTTTGAAAACACAAACTTTGTTAGAGAACAAAACTATATTTTATAACGAATGTTTCAAGAGATGATTGGAATGTAACGTTTCAACGTGCGATTCCAATGAGGAACGTATACAGGGTGTTACACTCCCGTTACCCACCGGTTTTCCTATTTTTCCAAACATCATTATTATTATATCACTTTAACAATTCGAATTTCTTCATTCACAATTACGATTCTTTTTATTTATTATTCGAACACTGGGCTTGCGGTAGATAGCACCCGGCATGCGGTAAGATAACATCGCTCGACTCGGCGGATCGGCGGCCTTGGCCACTTCCGATCCAAAACAAACGTTGTTGATCTACTAAAGTGCTTAGTAATAGCGAGCATTTCATAAATGAAAGTGCTTTGTGCTCGAGATTTCGAAGTACTTTTCAAGAGTGCTTAGAGCTTAGTGCTGGAAGCACTTTTTGTCAGTGCTCGGCACAGCTCTGTACCACAACACTAAAAAGCTGACGCCCGTAGCACTGTGAAAGACACACAAGTCTCAGGGTCAATTGCAACCGGTATACCAGTGGTTGCTAAATTGGGTGTTCCAGTCGAGAAGACTCTAATTCATAACCCGACAGAAAAAGCGTAACATATATTGACTCGTTTGGCCGACGCACGCTATGTTTCTAATTCAATTGTGTTGAAATACATCCACCAGTTTTTTAAATCGCATTCGCCATTTCTTGCCAATCAGTACTTTCGCTAGTATTAATAAAAAGCATTCACCATTTTATGCGTTCTTGCTATACTCTTCCCATTTCCTTATTTACCTGCACCCAAATTCAACACCAAAACTCATAAGACGGTTGTTACTTCTTTAACCGTTAGGAACGTGAAACTTGATTCATCACGATAAGATTTCAACAAATCATATTACATCGGGACATGCCATAGGATTGGTGTCTGTTTCGCGGTAACTGTATAATATGAAATCCAAGCTAGGCTCCCATGGGATCGTTACCTTGGACGATGCGAATGGTTTTTATCCACTATGCTCATATCTGAGAAAAGATATTTTTTAGACCTATGGATGGATGCATTAGTTTCAGTACTATAAATTGGTAACTAGGTGATAGGACTAGGTGATAGGAGATCATAATGGAAAATGATAAATAACACTTCCATTGTTTTTTTACCACTTTATATTTTTTATCGTATCATTGGATCCTAAGCTTCCTTAAAGGTAAATCTTCATTACAAATTATTATTTATTAACATCATAACAACACATAAAACATGAGTTAAAATATAATACGTTAGTTACTTCATAATAAATACCAAATGACACGCTCAAATGACAATAACGTGATATAACCAAAGTTGTTGATTTTTCACATCATCGTTTTTAATGTCAATAATACGATAAAGCTTTGAATGTTAGTTACTTGATCATTATGTAATTTAAATAAATCTAGGAGATTGGACAGGTGATTCGGCGCAGAGCGCCTCGTCATGTGCAACATCTTTGATTATTATAAATCGCATAATCAACTCGTAACTTAATAGCTATAACACTAACGTTACTACAGTTTTGTCCTATACCGGGTGTCCCAGAGCTTTTAGGCCAGCAGATATTTCGGTTATTTGCCGAAAAAAAATATTGAAAAATCCATGTCGTAGGAGACCATAAGCACTTTCAGTCAGGATATCAAATTTCATCCCATAGCAAACAAACCCTGAGAAACCACCCCTAACTTTTGTTTTGAAATTGCACCCTCATATTTGTTGTTGCAAACGTGCTGCAGAGAGGCTGTATGAGCAGCGTTTTCCTGATCGTCGACAACGAGGTCGAAATACCTTTTAGTATGTAGAAAATACAAGGAAAACACATCAAACCCTACTCCTATGCAAACTTAGAAAAATTGTATGAACGTGTTGGCACATCCTCATATTTCGTTCGTGTATTGGCAGTGCAGATTTGGGATCAGTGAGACGTCTGTGCAAATAATTTCAAAACAGAACATTTACACGAAGGACTCAGACATAGATTTTGAAAGACGAATTGCATTCATTACTCACATTCAAGTTTCATTACATGACAATCCAAACTGCCTTAATCAAATCTTATGGAGTGGCGAATCTCGAATGGCATTGTTAACCATCATAACATGCACTATTGGTCACAAGACAACCCCCACTGGATAATTGAAAGCAATTTCTTAACAACAGGTGATGTAGTTTACATAATGGATGTCGCCTTGGCCCTCATTTTTTCTAAGACACTTCATATCTACTTTTCTTGCACTACTAGAAGATATTTCAATTGTAGAACAACAAAATATGTGGTAGCAACAAAATGGTGATTCTGCATATAACCTTTCGAGACCGTTGGATTGTAAATAGTGGATCTGTTCGATGACCTGTACGTTCTCCAGAACTCACGCTACTGGACTTTTTCCTATGGGTATATTCGAAAAGAGTTGTCTTCGAAACTCAACCAATAAGTATTGAAGATTCACCGTTACCTCGGAAATGATTGGAGCTTCCTGTACTCGCGCGCGCTAATTCGGCGACTTAAAGCATGTGTGATAAGTGCTGGTCAACATTTTGAACAATTTCTGTAGTGTAATGTTTCATTCAAAATGCATATGAGCTTATGACTTAATATTTCATTTGTATTTTTATTTGCCATAGTTCTGCATACCATTCTATCTACCATGATATATTATTGAACTAGAAATGAAAAAGACTGTAAGCTAAACGAAAACAAACATGGGGGTGCAATTTAAAAAACAAAACTTAGGGGTTGTTTACTAAGGCATGAATTTTGCTATGCTGCATGAAAGAGCTTCGGGTCTCCTGCGACATTTATTTTTTTCATTTTTTCCTTCTTCAATTAACTGAGGTATCTGCTGGCCTAAAAGCTCTGGGATACCCGGTATATACATTATAGAACAAAAACAAACTTCAAACTAACTACATGTACAAATACTTATCTTTCGTATATTCGTATCATTCATCATTCTTCTGCAAACTCTTTGGACTATGTCTGAATATTTGTTCGTTTAATTACTGAAACCAATTTCCTAGGCCGTTGATTGTTTCACTACATAGTTTTGATTGAATTAGATGATCAGATGTTGATATATTCAGCATGTCCGGTTCAATTAGCTTTGGTAACAGCAGGTACATGTCGATATGTAAATCTCTGACTCGGCACCTTTCTTGGTTAATTACATCGGAAATCTACGGTTACGTAACTCACCAAGCTCTGTGTTTCTGACACATAATATATATGTTAATTATTTCGTAAATTATCGTTCTGTCAATACAAGAATGTTAACGACATTTTTTCAGTATGTATTACTGTAAATATTCTATTATTTTTACCTACCATTTACCTGGGTTTATTCTTTCCTCGTGTGGTCTCAAGGAAGAATGCTTTCAAATATGACCACACTGTACTCGTAAACAGGGTCATTCATTTTAAATGTTCTTCAGTTATGAAAATTCAAAAAAATCGAGATTTTGTGAGGGTAGGTTTTTGGATTAGGCCATTTCAAATAAAATATTGCTGATATTTGGTTACCTTCTGTTAAAGCGGATGTAGGTGCCAACGAATATGTTTCCTGATAGACCGGGAGATGATGACATATTTTGGATACGATTTTAATCAGTATGTCTTTTGGAGGACAGTATTGTCCGTATATCCTCATTTTGATAAGGCATGAATATCAAAGAATCGTCGTACGTTCTTCATATTGAAAAATTATTATTATTCTTGAACGATTTTAATCAGGCTGCCATGTATTTTGTGGTGGAATAATGGAACTAAAATACTCGAAAAACCATTGGCAGTCTGTAAGTGTGGGTCCGAATGGCTGGTATGGTCACGTGAACCCCACCCTAACGGTATGTCAATGGTTTTTGGAGTATTTTAGTTTTATTTTTTCAATACAAAACATATGGATTGGAATGGTACCGAAACAGATAATTTTTTTTAATATTATGAATATTGAATTCAAAAATGAGTTTTTGTACAACTGACATTAAAAATGACGTTTTTAATTCATTGACACATGAACTAAAAACTGACGTTTTCACAAAATCACTTTTAACACTAGTGTTAAAAGTACTTTTAACACTAGTGTTAAAAGTAAAATGACAGATGAGATGATGGATACTCAGTAATATAGATCTCTCTAATAGAAACACTTCAATCAGATATTATCATCAGAACACCTACTCAAGAGGAATCGTTTATAAAAGTTCACACATGTATTTGGTCGTTTGCGCAATTGATAATACTAATTCCTTTTGAAGTTACAAACGAAGTAGTATTTAGTCCAACTGTAGAATGTCCTTCATCACTGACAAATAATGACATTCATAAATAAAGTGCGTTGGGGTTTATTATATTTGAAGTATCTGTCAGTCAGCCTTGTAATCCAAAGATCGTGTGTTCGAATCCTTATGGATCTTATTTTTTTTTTGTTTTTTTCTTACTAGCAGTAACTGTTGAACAAAAAATTTTGTATGATACATTTGTTAAAAGTGATTTTATTTTGCTCGTGGGGTTGCTCCACTCGCTAACGCTCGTTTCGCAATATTCCCCACTCACAAAATAAAATGCCACTTTTAACACTTGTATCATAAATAACTATTTTGGCATAGCAGACGGAATGATAAAAATCAGAAATGAATTTTAAAAAATGTGGATCAACCGGGATTCAAACCCGGGTCTCATGGTTTCCGGTCGTATGCGCTAACCACTACGCCATCGATCTTGTTTCGAAAACTGGCGAAAAACTCATTTTCGAATTCAATTCAACTACATATATAAAATTACTTCATTATTATATTTACTTGGCTGAGTCATACACACTTGAAATTTAGGATGTGAAGTCACTCGATAATCTTATATGTGATTGATACCAGCTGATACATCAATATAATTTCACTGGGTGTGTATACGAGAATGTGTACATCTTTCCATTTAACTTTCATTTCGTCTCACACTAACACAGAACCGAATTTGAAATGTGAATTGCCGGTTTTCGAAACAGGATCGATGGCGTAGTGGTTAGCGCATATAATAATAATAATAATAAGTTTATTTGCAACAATATATGAAGTACAGTATAATATTAATAATAAATTGTACGTTTTATGCAAAAATAAACCGGAAAAGCCTTACGAAGATTTACTTGTTGTAAGGGCTGAATGGAAATAAGGAAATTAAGTTATTTTATTAAATAATAATACATAATAATGATATAACAAATATGGACAGTGTGTGATTTTTATTCTGTTAACAAAAATTGTGGAAAAATTGTCTTTTTTTATTCATTATCCATTCTTTAAGTTGTTTTTTTAAGGAAAAAAGTGATTTGGTGCTTTTTATTTCATTTGGTAATGAGTCATACAAATGAGGAATGACATAAGTAAAATTTTTTTGACCTATTGTTTTATGAACTTGATTTTTCAAAGTAGTTGTATTTTTGTTTCGTGTATTATAAATATGTGAGAAATGAACACCTTCTTTCTTTTTATATATATGTAAAATAATATTATAACAAAATAATTGTCTAATGTCCATTTTTTTACTTATTTTGATTAAGTCGTCCGATGAGTATGTATAATTTTTATTATAGATTAGTTTCAAAAACCATTTTTGAAGAATTTCTAAATTTTTTAGAAAGTTTTTATTAACTCCACCCCATCCCAAAATTCCATAATTTATTTGTGATTGAACAAGTCAATAATATAATATTTCCAGATGACTGATATTCAAAACTTTTTTCAATAACTTGAATTTTGACAAAAGATATCTCAATTTTTTTATTACGTAGTCAATGTGTGAATCCCATCTCAAATGTTTGTCAATCATTATATCTAAATATTTGATACAGTCAGTTTCATGAATTTTTTTGTGATCAATTTTGAGAGGTCCTGAATTTGGTAATGTGTTTCTGTATGAAGTGAATGGAAGGTATTTCGTTTTTTCAAAATTTATTGTTAGTAGGTTATCATCAAACCAACTTTTAATTATTTTAATGTCTCTCTCAACTATTTCTTGAAGTTGATTCCAATTGGAAGCCTCATATATAATAACAGTATCATCTGCAAAACAGTGAATTCTACCTCTACTTTCAATACTTAATAGATCATTAAGATAAATATTGAATAAAAGTGGACCTAAGACTGAACCTTGAGGCACACCATATTCAAATATTTCTGGATCGCTTAATTTTTCATGAATTTCTACATACTGAATTCTGTTAGAGAGATAGCTTTCTAATAGTTTGTATGATATTCCGCGAAAACCAATTTTTTCCAATTTATCTAATAGTAATTGATGACTAACCGTATCAAATGCTTTTGCAAGATCAAGAAATATACAAATTGTTGGTGTTTTTGTGTCTAGTGATTTATATAAGTTATTTGTAAGGTAACAAATAGCTCTTGAGTTGATACTTTTCTTTTGAAACCAAATTGTAGTTCTGATATAATATCATGTTTTTCCAAATAGTTTTCAATGCGAATTTTTAGTATTTTTTCAAATATTTTAGATAAGCTGGATATTAATGAAATTGGTCTATAATTTTTTACAAAGGATTCATCACCACTTTTATGAATTGGTTTAATGATGCCTATTTTGAAAGATTTTGGACAAACACCTGTTGTGAAAATAAAATTTATTAGGTATGCCAGAGGTTCAGATATTATTACAGTGATAGTTTTTAAGACTTCACTAGTAATTTTATCAGTTCCAGGAGATTTGTTTGTTTTTAAGGACCTTGTGGTATCTTCAATTTCTCTTTGAGTGGTTTCCTCAATGAAAAAATATTTCAAAAATCTTGATGATGTTTTTTTTATATTCTTTATATTTTAACTTCTGATTCTGATGGAATTATTATTATTCAATATGAAGAACCTTCGACGATTCTTTGATTAGAGAGAAGTAAAATCGTATACAAAATCTGTCATCATCTCCCGGTCCATGATGAAACAAGAATAAATTTGAATTCGACTTCTAGCTATTTATAATTATTTAGGATGCCTCTTAAAACAAGATTTCAAATATTGCCGAATTCGCCGAATTCGCTCGAAACATAATCTACTTTCATTATCTAATAAATGAATATTTGGAACCTTCAATTCAATTCAATTCAATTCAAGGAATACAAACCACCCAAAACATCAAACTACATCAATTTCACTCCACTCTCGTTTCGTAGACAAAGTTGGCATCCTCAGGAGTTGAAAGCTTACCAAACTTATCATTTCATTTGAATTTTATTCATACTCTTTCACTGAGTAGTTAATTGTGATTTGGAAATTACCTTTCATGTTAATTATATTCATGGTAGACGTGGATAAGTAGTGTAATGGACTCTCCTAGATGGCGCCAGCCGTTATGACAGTAGTATAGCAGGTGAATTCCAAAATGATAATAAGTTTAAATAACCACTACGATAAGTTGTATAAATAGAACTGAAATAGGATAACAAGTTTGGCAAGCTTTCAGCTCCTGAGGATGCCAATTTTGTTGGCGAAGTGCGTCAAGTGAAATTGACGTAGGTTTGGTATTTTGGGTAGTTTCTTCTCTTCAATCACTTCCATTTTAATTATTTATTATTTTAATATAATCTATTTTATTATATTGAATTCGCCAGCACAGTATTAACCTATGTTTTATTTGATATCCTTTGGAATTTCAATTGTCATATAATAATAATAATAATAATAAATGTCTTTATTGTCAATAAAAAGAAAAAGAACATTACAGTTTTATGAAACTGAAGGCGAAGTCTAGCTTAACGCTATTCTACTCAACCTTCAGAGGGCAGTTGCCCAAGAAAATGAAAATTATATATAAAAAATATATATATATATATAATATAACAGTTGAGTCACATTGATAATTTTGGCGATTTTGACAATGTTCGCTGGACCTACAACATGGCTATTTACAAAACTGATTAATTTATGAACAAATAAATAAAAGAGTGCACACTGGTATATTTAGCATCACAAAAAGGAGTTAAAGTAAAAATTTCTAAACGAATAAACAAGGAGATTTTACTTAGCCGGTCGAGACAGTTTTCGCTACGTTTCAAGAATATGATATTTTAATTTATACTTGAATTTATTGATATTATATACTTTGAATTCATCAGGCAAATGATTGTACATTTGAATAGCATTAAATACGTATGACTTTTGGAACATTGCAGTTTTGTGTTGAGGCATGGTCAGGGTGGACCTATTCCTGATATTCCTTGAATGTATTTTAGAACTTGGAATGAATTTTCGTAGCAGAGCAAGTGGGTTAGGATCATTGAAAAGTTTATGTGTGAAAGTACCTAGATGGAGTTGCCTCCTATTTTCCATGTTGAGCCAGTTACATTCTTGAAACTTATGAGAGATATGATCATATTTTCTTATTCCATAAATTAGTCTGCAGCAGCTGTTTTGCACTTTCTGAATCTTGTCCTTATCTACCCTTGTTAAGCAAGGACCATAGATAAAATCACAATAGTTGAAGTGGCTTAGACCTAATGACTCGCATAAGGTTCGCTTCATTTTAACGCTGAGAAAGTGGCGAGCACTATAAATGAGTTTTAAAGATGCAAAAGCTTAACTTATAATACTCCTGATATGAAGAGAGAAGCGCATATCAACATCTAACACTAAGCCAAGATTCCTGGCTGAATCGCTTATTTGTAGTGTTGAATTATCAATTTGAATCGTCATATTGTCTCTTAAGAGGTTTCTATTGTTTTTGTTGCCAAAAAACAACACCTTAGATTTTTTTTGATTAAGTTTCAAGTTGTGTTGATCAGAGGATGTCTTGATTTTGTTTAATTCATTATTCATAATGTCCTCGACAGTTACCCAATTCAAAATTAAGATACATTTGTGTATCGTCAGCAAACGCTTGAACTTTACAGTGCTCTATATTATTCAAAATATCAGCAGTGTATATAATAAAAAGCAAAGGGCCCAATATGGACCCTTGAGGAACACCTGAAAGTACATCCAGTTTGGATGAATATAATCCATTCACTAAAATTACTTGAGAACGCCTCAGAAAGTAATTCCACATCAAGAATGCTGATGAATCATTGAAGCCATAATATCTCAATTTTGTGCAAAGCATATTGCTCCTGTTTGGTTTGATTATCCATTATTTTTTTTTTCAGTATATGTGTAACAGTGGTGGTACTCAACGTTCATTTTCGGTCTCCACAAACCCACAGAATGTCACCGTGGGTGAAAAGAGTGTTCATCCATATCCTTCCAAGACTGCTCGTGATGAAAAGGCCGTGTTACGTCGTCGAAAGCAAAAGGTGAGTTTAACCTTACTGATAGGTAGATTGAAACACATGACTACTGGATGACCAGGACAATCTCCAGATATAAGTCCAGTGGACTTTTTTTTTATTCGTCTGAAAATAAAGATAAAATCTGAAAATTATAATTTTTGCCACTTTCACCTCGTTGAACTGAATGATTATTTCAGGAGTTACGAATAATGACCTAGAAAGACGCTTCAATGCTTGCGTAAAGAGGGAAACAATTTTGGACAATTGGTGTCAGTACTTTATTACATACTGGCTACTGAGTTTTTCATGTTGAAATATTCTGCCTCCTTCATTTTAGATTTCCAGAACACTATCACAAACTTTTTTGGAGTGCTCCTCTGGTCGATTCTGAATGACAAAATAAATTTTCGTATTTTTGTTCTCTTGTTGGTTTTTCTTATCTGCAATCGTTATCACTTGAAAAAAAATATTTTCTGTTATTCTCTAGATGAAATTAATTTTATTTCATATGGTACAGTATCATTTTTGACAGTTTAGTCAATGTTATAGTAATGATTTGTTACAATACAAATTACCTGAATAATAAAAATAACAAGAAAACTGCGTAGCAACAATTGTTGAAAGTGGCCTCCTTCAACCCTTATAAGTGCCTGCGCTCTTCTTCTGATGCCCGTACTCTTTCATAGCACCTCTGGAGTATTTCTTACGGTTTCATGTATTAAATATTCAATTAATCAATAAAAATGAAATCACAGAGATGGACACAAAAATACAAAAATCACTGTTTCTACAGAGAGAGTTAAAATAATATAAATTCAGTAAAACCAATCTAGCCATAGATTTTAAATTACGCGTTCGATCATGTTGAGTTCCTTACCAAGTAGCTCAGTAATTGAGACTGAAGCGTTCAAAACCATTGACTGCTGGTCGGCTAGGTTCGAATCCTCAGCGACTTCAGATTTTTATCTCATGGCCCGAGAAAGTGCTAGGAATCGCACGTTAAAAGGTAAGACCTCGTTGATCCTTGGCTCGCACAAGTTTCGACTTTTGAGAGCTGCCGTTCGTAAGGGGACGACAGCTGGTTAACGGAAAAAACAATTTTAACAACAACAACAACAAAACAATTTTTTATCACTGGATATATTCCGGACTATAATCCGTTGTTCGACAATTGCGCAACACGTTTTCACGTCTAACGATAGGCTGGTTTCACTGTACTACCGAAATGAGAAAAAACAAGTTTTTTAAAGGTGCATATTCACTTGAGCATTTGCTCCGCATGAGCATCGACTGAGCACCGAACAAGCGAGAGCTCGAACAGTGTGGACGCTGATTTGAGCACGAACAGAATGCACGTGCGGTGCTCGTGCCGATCCATTTTTTGTACGATTTTTCCGTGCTCATTGTGGACGGTGAAAGTGTGCTTGACGTTCTGTTTGCGGTTATCACAGAGATTTTGAATTTAATTTGGATATTGATGAGTATGAACATTTGTACGCGACTGACTGCAGATCGGTGCTTATTCAGCCTGAGCTTGAACCGAGCATTCAGTGCTCATGCGTAACGAATGCTTTAGTGAATACTCTCCTCAACGATACTGAACATACATATCGTAGGTTCCACACCAAAATCGCAAATTTGATTTTTACTGTAGTATGTGAAAATATCAATTTTTTACCAAATATTTCATTGCCAAAAGTACGAATCTGCTATGTATATTAGGTTTTCAACTGTGAAAGACAGTGAAATCACGAATGTAACCAATACAGTTTTGAAACTCTTCTGATTTGAAATGATACATTTATACACTAGTGTTTTTGGCGTGGGACCGACGATATGGTTCCATTAAAAAAATTGCCGATGACGTCACTTCTCCACCAATGTCACATCGAAAAAATACTTGAATTCACTAAAAAAGATGCGGATTTAAAATGATCCCTCAACTTCCAGCCAAAACTTTTTTCGATAACTCTCATATTGACTGCAAAAAATGGGAGGGTCCATACGTTTGACTAACTCGGTATATTGTTACCACTATGTACATAATTGCCAAGTTATCAAACAAATGGAAGGTTATACATGCACGTGGGATAATTTCCCACAAAATTAATGAAAACAAGAAATTATCGAAGTGAATCGAAACCGAATTACAGAAATTAGATTTTTATAATTTTTCATAACGGTCACAGAAATTTAAAAACTACAGGGCAACAAAAATATTCAAAATCAAACATGATACTCAATCTGTGATCTACCAGAGGTGCACTATAAAAAAGTTCAGGGGGAGCAAAAGGAATATGGCCCTTGAAAAATCATCTTCCTGTTGATTCTCACAGCTATTTGACATGCGCCCTACAGCCGTAACCTGTGGTTTTAATTTGAGCTAAATATCACAAAAACGGCAGGAGAATAAAGACATCTTCAAATTTCTGATCTGTAACGAGCCCTTTGTACACCTATCTTTATTTAAATTCTCCCTCATGGAATAATCTGAAAAATCACCTCCCCTGTATGTATTCTTGTCATTTATTGTTACATTCTGTTCCATATTATTTGTTTTGTGTGATAGTTTATTTAATATTATTTTTGTGTCAGGTATTTTCAAGTTATCATGAGTGTTACTGTTATTTAACTAGTTTATAGTATTGTGTATTTACACCCTTTTTACCAACAATGATTTTGTCAATGAATTTTAGCCAATAGCCCCGTAATATATTATTGTAATTTTAATGAATAAATATCATTATTATATCAACCTATTTCCTGAATCGCTTCAATTTCGGAAACACCCCGTACAATGCATCTGTAATGAAGAAATGACAATATAGTATTAATTTCTGATTTGTGAAGATTGTTCAACGCTCTCATCAGGGGTTCTTCGATACAAGAGTCCATCTACATATTCTAATTAGATATTTTTAATTATTTTTCAGTGCTTTTTCATCTAACCATTACGTAGAGAGACGGAGAAAGCCATCCACTTGCTTTTATCCCTATCATACCACTGTCAACAGGGACGAGAATAGTCCCAAAAGGAGGTATCCATGCAGTAGAACGCCTAGTAAAGAAGATATTTCACCTGGGTATGTATATTGTTTGCAACGCAGAAACTGAAATGATCAATAATCCAGTACGAATGGGTCTTGAGGCGAGGATCGATTGTAGCACTACCAAACTTGGTATGCTATTTGTTGGAACCATAATAAACACGAAAAAAAATAGATAGATTTTTGCTGTAATCTTGGAAAGTACATAATTCATCGGAAAAACAACTCATCGAGGTGGAAGACAGTTCAATTTTTCATAAAAATTATTCCTACTAATTTCTTATGAAATGCACTCGTTTTCTCAGAAAACGTCATTGAACGCCATCAACTTTCAGGTTCACCCTTACCCACCGCTGAAAACTCTGGTAGAGCCGAATATTTGATTGGTCATGACTCTGCTAAAAATGATCGGAGAAGGCAAAAGAAAAGTTCATAACGTTTCTGAAGACTCCTACCTTCTCATGCGAATATAATACGCGAGTATTTGAGTACCTAAAATGTGTTTTGTCGCACTTCACGGAGATGTTTGCGGATGATCCGAAAATCATGAATAATTTAGTAAATATGAAATCATTCAATTGAAGCAGCAACCCATACCCTCTTTGGACTATATGTAACAATTTTGAAGTAGTGTGACAGGTCCCACTTATACATGCCAAAAAAAAACTTTTTCTCCAAATGACATTAAAAGCGGCCTTTTAATGACACTTGGCAGGCTTAGAAGTTGTACTTTTAATGCCTTGGCAGAAAAAGTCCACTTTTACTGCCTAGGCAGAAAGAGTTCGTTGCTAGGCAACCTTCCAAGTAATAATTTAAATCAAACTGGTTATTAAAATTGACCATGACATTAAGAAAACTCAAAATGATGCTGATGATAATAAACTGGATTTATTGCATTAAAACTACAAACTACAACACGAAATTTTTATTTATTAGATATATTTATGGTGAATTGTGAACTTCCCTCCTTTCCAGTAAAATTAACAACTTTAGTATCAACACTTGATACTCCGGAAACGCCAGAAAATATTTTATTGCCGATGTTCGACTTATTGGCTCAATATAGCCCTCCGCGACAGCGGAAGACTTTCATCCTCCATGTTGCTTCAACATTGTTATGTCCCCACCAGAATGCACCAGCAACGTGGCCGAAGTTCTGCGAAAGCAGTGCCCGGTATACTCTTTCGCATGGGATAGTCCCAGAAAAGTAGCAATTTCTTCTGGAATTTTACGGAATTTGTGAATGCCAATGAATTGATGATGTGCTTTATCGTTCGCATACTTACAGAAGACACGCCGATTATTTAAATTCGAGGGTCTGGAGGCTGCATATTTTCTGTAAACGCTTAAATATTCAGGTATTTTGCCAAATCAATGTTATTTTTTATGTTCAGGGTAGCTTTCAACATCGAATAGGTAGACCATAACGTTGAAGGCTTCATTTTCTTTGAAAGATCGGAAAAATAGACAATCAGCACATTTTCAGAGAAAGATCCTATATTTTTCTTCTGTCTATATTCCATGAATCTGCTGTATGTGAGTTCATATACAGTTCTTGATTTTTCCGGTAAAAGGTTAAATTCCACATCTCGCGCCTGGTCTCTTATCTCAGGTGGTGTTAATTGCATCAATTCATCCTCACTTTGCAGTAAATCCATTTATAACATGACAACTTTTCAAAACGACAAAGTAAACAGTAAACAAACAAATTCAACAAACCTCATCAGCGGTAAACATAGTAACGCAGGGCCCAGTTACCTTTGATGAAATAATTTAGTTATTTGGATATTGATAATGAAACGCAATTTAAATATGAAAAAGTGGATTTTGCGTGGAATTGGAACAAATTTGAAGAAAAAATTATATGTTTCACACGGCAGAAAAGCAGATTTAATGCCTGGGCTGGTTTCATACGGCTTTTATGCCTAGTAAAACAAATAACTATTGTTTTACTCCTGCCTAATTTTCAACTCATCCATAAAACTGGCATTCCCTTCAGTAAGTGTTGAAAATAATCGCTTATTCATATCCTCCATATATGTTTAATAACACTCTTGTGAAGTGCAAAGTTTGAAATCACATACTTCATTTTTCATGTAGGATGTGTATGAGCGATTATTTTCAACATTTACTGAAGAAATTACCGGGATTATGGGCAAGTTGAAAACTGAGGCAGGAGTAAAACACAATTTTTCTTTGGCATGTATAAGTTAGACTTGTCTCACTAGTCTAAAATCGTTGCATATGATCTAAAGAGAGTACTGATTCCTGCTTCAGTATAACTATTCCATATCAACTGAAATATCCATGACTTTCGGATCCTCCGTAAATATCGTAGAAGGGTTATGTGAAGTGGGATAAAACACATTTTGGTTACTCAGATACTCACATTTCATATTTGCATGAGGAAGTACAAGTCTTCAGGAAATATATACACTTTTTCTTTTCCTTCTACTATAATTTTCAGCAAAGTTATGACAAATCTAATTTTTGGCCCTGCCGGAACTTGCAGTGGAGGGTTGAGGCAAGCATGAAATTTTATATCGGAATTCAATCAGGTTTTCTGAGGAAACGGGTGCATTTTGTGAGATATTACTAAGTATATTTCTTGTGAAGAATTGAATTATCTTTCGCCTCGTTGAAATTTTTTCTTGATAAATCTTATACTTTCCGAAACAACAGCAAAAAAAAATTAAAAATATTTTTTTTTTTGAGTTCCACCCCTGATATTTTGGTAAACAATTTTTAAACAATACCTACATGATGTCAAGAAGTCATGTGCCGAGTTTGAAAGTGCAACGATTTATTCTTCAGTTGTGGCTTACATTTGTCTGTGGTTACTGTACTACAAGTGTTTTTTTACCAATCTGCTGTACTTTTGATCATGAGTGGCAGATATTATTGGTTTACGAATTAAATTAGCCAAGTAGTTTGATATTCAATCTGATATATTTAAAACTCATCAATATTTCCTTTGAATTTTTCTCATTCAGTTTTGGGTTTTAACGTCACGATGTTCATAATTGGTGTTGCAAAGATAATAAATACCACTTGACTAAATCAATCAACAATCATTTCAAGGTTTTCAAAAACCAAATATTCAATATGCGAATAAGTCAATTATATATCTGGACAGTTCTTCGACTGGCAATTCTTCGAACGACAATTGTTCGAAGGACAGTTCTTTCAATGGACACTTATTCGAAACGATAATTCTTCATACTGACAATTTTTCGAATGTACAATTCTTAGAATAGACAAGTCTTCTAAATGAGTTGTTTTTTTTATGCATGGTGTATCTTAAATGTCATTAATTTCAGGAGGCGATTCCTTGTCACATTTTAAGAATATTAGTTCATATAAACGAATGTCCTAACTTCGTTTCTGAGTAACGGGGTATCAACTGCGACGCCACTGGAATTTAAATTCATAAAATAATTTCATGAATAGAAGACCCTTGTTACTACTAATAAACACACGAAGTTTAATCAGAATAGGCGTAATTGTTTGACTATTCCAAACATTTTAATTTACACGCACTCAAATGTCCACATAAGGTTGGTTTGTTCTCGTTAGATGAGACTAAAAAAAATCATAAGACATTTGAAAAATTGTTAGTTCAAAGAATTGTCCTTTCGAATAACTGTCCATTCGAAGAACTGCCTTCGAAAACTGACATTCGTATAATTGTCATTGAAGAACTGTCCTAAAACCAAAGGAAGTTACCGTGGAGTAAACTTTTGAGAGCGATACACACCAGTTATTTACCTAACAAGTGCGGAAAGTAGTACTTTTCCGCACGTGACGGCAGTTGCACGAACGACGCGGAACGGAGTTCGGGCAAGCCGTTAAGGGCGGAAAAGACATTTTCCGTAAGAGTTAGGTACAATATTTTTCCTACGAGTGTTTTTGTCCATCTTATTAATGAAAAAACAAGGTTTTTAATAAACAAGTTTTTATAATAATGCTACAAAATGACTAATAAGACAGAATAGTTACATAGATCATTTAGTTAGTCCTAAATATCATCATTTTCAAAAATACAAAAATCGTGCGGAAAAGTAAAAATCGTACGGAAAAGTAAAAATCGTGCAGAAAAGTAACTTTTCCGGACGATTTTAAATCGTACGGAAAAGTACAACTTTCAAAACGAAAAATCGTGCGGAAAAGTAACTTTTCCGCACGCTCGTGGCTCGTGGTGTTACCAAGTGGTATTTAGCGTATGCCAAGCATGCCAAACAATATTTCGTTGAATAAAAATCCGACGGAAACTAATAGACATACTTGTCGCGTGCCAAAACCCTGGAGAGCATATATTATAAAATCATTACACTTTCTGGAAGCAGGCTAACGGCCTAATTGGCATATGTGAATTTGCCGTCATCAAATCAAAGTCATCAGGAATGACATATTTTTGACCTAAGTATTGGAAAAATTGATATTTTGTATCTAGAATGCCGAATGATATTTTTGCGTTCGAGAATGAAAGTTATTTTGCCGAGTATTTTAAAAATAATATGAGAAATTCAACGTCAATCAAATTTGACAGATTAAGTTTTTATATTTTACATTTTTCCTCGATTTTTTACATTTTGATATTTACCAATTTCTAGTTCTTCGTTGATTTTCAGTTTTACTATTACAGAAAATAATATAAAAATGATTTTTACAAAAACTTTAATAATTGTCAATTCCAACCTCAAAGCAGAAAGATATGATGGAAGAGCATCATTCAGAAGGTACAATACCTCATCTGGAATTCATTTGTGAAATATGTGAAAGGTGTTTCAATACCAAAGGTTTGAATATCCACAAGAAGAAAATGCACCTGTTCATGTTCATGTTCTCTTTCATTATTATTATAAAAAAATTTTATCCAATAGCCATCGAAACCTATGGCTCTTTTAGTAGATATGCTTCCGAATTTTTCAATATCATTGGTCACAAACTTATCTCGGTCCAAAGAGGAAACGCCGCATCTGTCCTAGGTTCCATTCCTATATCTCAAAGTCTGGATGAAATTTTTAAGCGTCCGCAAAAGTTAGTTTTCTGAACATATCTTCAATCAGTTCAGCAAATCTTCTTCTTATTGTCCACTTCCTCCGCAAGCTATGCCCAGTTTCGTTATTACGCCACACAGAATACCCAGACGAAGATGTCAGTGGTGAAAGCAGCAAGCAGCACCAACAGGCCTGCGGTACAGTGTTATCCAGTGTTTGTCGAATACTAAATGGTTGCTGGAAGGACGCCTACACAAGGGATATTAACATCAGTGTCTCTAATATGAAGGGAGCTATAATCAAAACTTTTGCGGAAATGATCAAAGAACTGTGGTCAGAAGATTCTTTATATCGAGTGGTTGATATAGTTTTTTCAAAAAGTCAAATCCAAAGCTTTGCACCACGTTTCATCAATTATACCCAGCAAGATGTTCAGGAGTGTTTACGATACCTGCTAGAAGGACTACATGAAGTCGTCAACAGAGTAACGGATAAGCCCAAACTCATTTTGACCGAGATTGTCAAAAGATTGAGCAACAGTGAAAATGCCACAAAGTCATGGTCGAGATACTTGAGAACGGACAACTCCACGTTAGTGGATAACTTTGTTGGACAGCTCAAATCTACATTGAAATGCACATTTTGTGGTCATCGGTCAGTCACATTTCTCTTCCAATATTACAAAGAACAGCAGGGCAACTGAGTATCTCGCAATGTTTAGATTCATTTACTGAGGAAAAAGCTATAGATGGTGATGAAAAACCGACACCGAGAAAAATCGTACAAGTAAAATTTGTTGCTGACTTTTTTTTATTTCGAGTACGTGGAATTTTGATTGTGGAAAGTGTTTCCGCCACTTCGACCAGCAAAAACCATGTTTCTGAAGTGAGTGTTTTGTCGCAGCAATAATAACTGCTAACGATTATAACTCGGTTCAATAAATCGATAATACTCAGACACAGATAACTGATTGGGACAAAAAAATAACTGTTATTATTGAACCGATATATAATATCTGTCATAGCAGCTCATTTTGCCTCCATAATCGACGGGAACAATTACTTCAGGATACAAAATATTGGCCACTAATGATCTACTATATAATTTCGGTTGCTTCCGTTCGAATTCGGACACTCTCGAGACAAAATCTCAACCTTCACAACCCCTCCCAACGACATTTGCCATACTAACATAGGCCAGTAGACATGTTCAGGGTGCGTAATCAATTGTATAATCAGTTTTTGTTTAGTGACTGAAAGTGTGGCACTGATGTGTGCGTCGTGTGTGGTAATGGAGTACAAAAACTAGTGAGTTTTAGTGAATTTTTGTTGTAATTTCAAATATGTTCTAGTATATTCTAGAGTAGACTGAGTTATGTATGAGAAATTGTTAGTGTTTCGTTTTCAAAATGTTTTAATCCCATATGGTAGCTTTCAATAAAGGTTATTTTATTTCATTGTTGATTTCAATTGGAACCCTCTCTCTGTCCTTCTTTTTTCGTTTGGAATCCCTCACGTGAATTTGGTATTTAGTAAATGTCTTACAAATTGAATTAAAATCGAGTATTTATTATCAAGAGTTTGATATAATTGATTATCATCTCTCTGGTGGTTTGACGGTGAACTAACTGAACATAAAACTAGGTATGTTGAAAACTTATAGTCAAACGCTACCAAATATAATTAATGTATCAATTAATTACGTATATAGATATAGTCGAAATATTAATTGCGGATAATGTAGTGATAACTATTGTTTAAAACAGTTTTTGACAGTAATAGTTGGTTATGTTGTTTTATCACCATATATTGATCTTGCTCTTGTAACCCTCCTTTTGCTGAAGACATTTGTCTTTAATCTCGTCCATGTTAGAGCAGGCACCAAAAGTTTGGTTCAGTCACTGGAAGACATTTGATACTTACCGAAAACTATCTAAACATTTCAGATCATTGCTTTCAACTAGACATTCATTGCTTAGAAATATCTTCTTCGATTGCTGCAAGATAACTGATACTCTTCAATAAATAATGGGGCTATTTGCTAACCTACTGGGAGCTCACTGTTGACTAACAGGAATATAGTTATTCTGTGATTACTAGTACTCTGTATACTCATGAGTCGATAATTACTTGATCACTAGAACTTATCAGCTAACTTATAGGAAAGAGGTTACTAACTCCATAAGCTAATAATAAATTCAGGTCAAGCTAGTAACTAATTTACTGGGAGACAGCTGCTCACTTATGTTTGGTTCCAAACTAATTATAACAAGATATTAAGTATTTCAATTATAAATAACTAGTGATTAATTATATGAAAATATTCATCCATGGCAAAAAAAACAACTTAATTATGGGTGGTTTACCACTCAACTCGTGGCTAGTGATTACAATTGCTAAAACTAACTCAATAATGGCAAGAGATTCATTTTAGCAACCTCGTTATATTTGTGGCAGGTTAGTTGGAGAGCTGTCTCATATAGTATATAAGTTTTCACTTGTCGTAATTAAATATTCGCTTGGGAATAATAATTATGATTATGAAAGAGCACAAAATCTCTATTGATTCATAAATTCCTAAAAATGTTGGTAATTCATTTGAAAAGGTTTTCTCAAACAGACAGAGGAAAATTAAATGTCATCATTGATTTTCCTCTAAAAGGATTAGATATGAGCAACTACACAGCAGACAATGAAGCCCATTGTCTATATAACGTTTACGCTTTGTTAAAACATAGCAGGACTTCATCTAGCGGACACTAACTACACTGCTTACTGTAAGCATCCGTATACATCCAAGTGGCATGAGTACAACGATTCTCTTGTTTCCCCGATTCCATCAGAATCCATAATGACCGGAAAGGCATATGAACTCTTCTATGAGAAGGAGGGCACTTAATCACACCTTTTAGATTATATTTATTTTATTTTATAAATATTATTATTTTTATGATATATTTTTATACATTATATAATTTTGTTTCTCATTATATAGGAAAAATATAAATAAGTATCTGTCATTGTTAATTGACATTTCGTGTTCGAACCAAAAGGAATAATCTAGGTGATATTGTTTGCATGACTATCGTAACGTTAACAACGTAATGAATAATAAACATGACGCAATAGTTATTTAAGTAACAAGTGCGGAATGTAGTACTTTTCCGCACGCGACGGCAGTTGCACGAACGACGCGGAGCGGAGTTCGGACAAGCCATTAAGGGCGGAAAAGACATATTCCGTAAGAGTTAGGTACAATATTTTTCCTACGAGTGTTTTTGTCCATCTTATTTATGAAAAAACAAGGTTTTTAATAAACAAGTTTTTATAATAATGCTACAAAATGACTAAAAAAAATAGTTACATATATCATTTAGTTAATCCTAAATATCCTCATTTTCAACAATATAAAAATCGTGCGGAAAAGTAAAAATCGTTCGGAAAAGTAAAAATCGTGCGAAAAAGTTACTTTTCCGAACGATTTTAAATCGTACGGAAAAGTACAACTTTCAAAACGAAAAATCGTGCGGAAAAGTTACTTTTCCGCACGCTCGAAGGAAATAGTTATTTACCTAACAAGTGCGGAAAGTAGTACTTTTCCGCACGCGACGGCAGTTGCACGAACGACGCGTAGCGGAGTTCGGGCATGCCGTTAAGGGCGGAAAAGACATTTTCCGTAAGAGTTAGGTACAACATTTTTCCTACGAGTGTTTTTGTCCATCTTATTTATGAAAAAACAAGGTTTTTAATAAACAAGTTTTTATAATAATGCTACAAAATGACTAATACGACAGAATAGTTACATAGATCATTTAGTTAGTTGTAAATATTCTCATTTTCAAAAATACAAGAATCGTGCGGAAAAGTAAAAATCGTACGGAAAAGTAAAAATCGTGCGGGAAAGTAACTTTTCCGCACGATTTTAAATCGTACGGAAAAGTACAACTTTCAAAACAAAAAATCGTGCGGAAAAGTAACTTTTCCGCACGCTCGTAGGAAATAGTAATTTACGTACCACCAATATGTAAAATCACATATTACGATACTGATATGAGTTTCGTTATGAGATACAAAGTAAAATTCATTTGTTTCTCTTTTTAAATGTCAGTCTTTTCAATGGAAACGGATAACAAGAACTATTGTTTATTATAAATTTTAGTATCTATCCCGGGATTCATTAGGTGATAAGGTTTGAATTTTTTTATTTGTAGCGAATTCTATATCTGAATCTATTCTCTAATGGTCTGAACTAATGTCCATGAAATTTTACTGAATTCGAATGAACGTGTCAAAGTTGACAGTTCGCAAAATAAATCAACAATGGTCGCAACGGTTGCATGATTCTAATATCATTAATTTAAGGAATATCGACTAATTTTGAGTAAATAATTAATATTATTGGTAGTAGGTAAAATATTGAGTCGTAAATTCATATTACGATAATCGATGGGTTATTCAACTTGGCCTAAAGGCCTCGTTTGACAAATGCTCCATCTCATATCGTGATATGAATCTTTACGACACTTATATCGTAAATATCTATTACGTAACAAGTCCGGAAAACACTTATGTGGAATAAGAAATCGAGACACATTTATTTATTATATTCCTTTGTAGAAGAAAATTTCGAACATTTCAATTCTTATTTGTATTAAATATTGAAATTTGAACAGAAAATAGGTACTAACATTCTTATTCTTATTTATATTAATATTTATATTCAAATTCGAGCATTTCCCGGACTAGTTCGTGAAGTACGTACTTTCCGGACTAGTCCGGGAAGTGATACTTTCTCAAATAAAAATGGAAAGTAGGTATTTCCCGGACGGTTACCGAAAAAAGTCTTTTACTTTCTAGAACATAAATGTTTGCTGAACTAGTTTGATAATTGGACTATCACTTCACAAATGCTGAGAGTAATATAGTCCAGATGTCTGACAAACGATGACTGTCGGTAGAGATATCATTCCCGATTATCTGCCCTAAACGTATGTTGGAATCCAACGCTGCGATGTATTCTGCAAATACGATGACCGAAAACGTGTCTATAGAGAATAGCTGATAAATTTCGTGCGCACTTTATCGACGTCCAGTGACCTGATCTCTGAGATGTTCAGTTATTGAAGAATGAAACTGTGTCAGTTGTACAGACGAGTCAACGACGACGTGATGGATAATTCTTCCTGTCGGACTCTCAGGAATTTCTGAATACGTATCGCTTAAAACATACTACTCAAACATCGTTGAAATGGGTAATTATAATCGATATACATATGTATCATTGATTACTTTTAATACGGATTTTCATTGTCTAGATTGTTACCATGAGCACGTTTCAGTCGGTTAAGTATCTCCTATCGTTATCAAATGTGAACTGACCGCCTGAATGAATGAGAGGAACTTTATAGGTCTTGGGGTAATTAACATGACTCCCTGGTTTTTTAATTAGTCATACCTAAGCGTGGTAATGTGTAGGGGCCCTTACATGTTTATTCTCCTAGAATAATTGATCTGTTATTGAATAATGTTTTCCATACATTCTTCAATTCTACTCCGTTAACTGAAAGCGTTGTTGGATAGGATGTATAGGAACTCTTTGAATTTTTATCTTTGTAAAACTCACATATATTATTAGCATTTATTTGTTAACCCCATACACTTCTTGCTGTAAACTTGTTTTAGAAGCAATAAAATATTATTATTATTATTATAGGAACTCTTTGAATTCCCCGTTCAAACCAGTGTTCTTCCTTATCTAAGACGTTGGCTTATTTCTGCTGGATACGTTAGTGTTTTGTCCAAGCGTATTCTGCGACTCCTGACTTTGACGTTTCTTCCCGTTGAGTCTAGCGTGTGTGTTCGACTACCCTGATGCTGAGCAGCCTTTTGGTCTCACAAATGTAACGCATCACACTGTAACTGCATGTGACAACTTAAAATCATGTTTATCCGATATTGAAATTCCTAGAAATTTGCCCACGCAACTCCTACTTCGAGGAAAAAGATCGCATCTACGTTCAGGTCTACATATGGCGTCCCTATCATCACCGATAGTGCCAACGCATATTTGGAATGGTTCGAAAGCCTGACCATTTAGAAAGCCAAACACAAACCTATGGTTTAGTTTGATACGTTCATATTATGGGATCATGGAGACCAACACGTCAAAGTCAGGAGAATTGAAAACCAAAATGAATAGTTTGACATTGATATGTTTCTGAATTTCTCATTCATTAAATTGTCCTGCCGAATTACACTCGAGGTTTGTATTGATATCGGGTAAATTTATGTTGTTCAAATTCTAAACTGTTTCCTTTAGCAATTTGACTCGAATAACTGTCAACCTAAAAACATTCCACCTTCGGTGTCGTGTTGTAGTTGACAGTTATTCTCGTCGAATTGCTAGGAAACGGTTTTTTATTAAACAACCCAAATTTACCCGATAAAATACAAACCACTCGTGCAATTATAAGTGAAAATATGTTTTTTATTTTTATTATTTTTTTGTCGTTGAATTCAAGTAGTAATAACAATAAAAATAATATCGGCGTAATTTTTTCGTGAAAAAAAAATCAAATATTTGGTTGGGTCAAGTTCATTTTCTGCACTGCTCAACAAAAAAAATTCTTGCACTCAAACCTTAACTATTTTTTATTATTTGAATACGAGCAGACAGTGACGAACCGGAATCTAGTTAACTGGGTCCAGACAGAGTACAAAAAATATATATCTACTTAATCGTATTTCTCTCGGACAAATGTTTCCTTTTTCTCGAGTATTCCAGAAACAGTCATATTTCCTGACGATGAGGTCTATATGCAACAAAAACTATAAAACCTTTTTTTTTCAATTTAGTTTTCTGCCCAAAATTATTCAGAATTTGTATCAGTCATTTTTCATTCAGTAATTCGATTTCGAAGTCATCACTGAATACACAAAAACCACCTCCTCTCAAGTCCTGATCGATTCGGTATAATTTGAATCCGTCCTTTTCTGTATCTCTCCTAAGCCAGGACTGAGCAAATTAGCAAAAAAGCAAAGCGGTGTGCAGTTATTGAACTTCATAATAACAAAGATCTCCATTTATACTTTCCATTTTGATGGTTCTCACAAACAAAGAGAAAATTGAGTTATTTTCATCACCTTTTTTTATTTATGACTAAAAAAATGAGTCTACAGAACAGAAGAAAGATACAAGTGGAATCATTAAGGGGCGGCTAAACTGCACATAACGTGACATCGATTAGTTTTTTAATTTGGTACATTTATTGAAAGAAAATGTGAATGAAGTTATCTCGGATAAGGTAATAAATGTAGTTTTAGAGAATTGAGAAAGGAAAAAAAGTTTTTTGTGCATTAGATAATACGATGAAATGACAACTGAAAAAAATATATAATTGAATTGAAAAGTCTGGTAAACGATTTATATCATCCGCATGCATTTTGTTTTAATGACATTCTTTTAACATTTCGTTAAATTTTGGTGAAGTTTGTCCATACTCTCCCATGATTACTAACTTCTGCAAGAGCAGTTTAGAAGATATTTATCCATTCACTGGTGAGGTCCTCTTCAACTATAATGCCAGTTCTCTGTACATTTTTTTTATTCCTTTACACAAGGGTATTGTGAAATTCTGTCGAAAATTTTATGATTATTGACCTCCTCTTAGTCGGCATATATTTTCCCTTCCTATAGCAACTATCTCGTACAGTTTCAAAAAAAAATCATCTTGTTCTATTGTATGCCACACATGAGCGAATATTTCTAATTAGCGAATTCTGATTATGCATTTCTTGCTTTTCAGGTCTCTTGACTTTCAAGCTTTTTCAATAGTTCGGATTTTTTTTGTCCACTTTTCTGTTTCTGTGTTGAAAATTCTTGTTTTTTTCTGTTAGTGACGCTGTTATGCTGTCAATAAATTGCTTGGATAAACCAGCCTAATCACTATACACTCTTGATAGTAGAGTACAGTTCATCTTCGGCCTTTCTAGTTACAGGGTTCATCATGAAGAATTGAAAAACAAATTGAAAAACTGCAAGCTAACTTAGACCACTTTTAGTCACTCACTAGGTACTTGGATTTACGCTTATTCACCACGGTTTAAGATTGTATGTCACACTGTGCAAAAACTTCATTTCCTCATAACCGTTACAGAATTTGCCAATTCTGAAATCATATTTGATAACAAAATACTAACATTCTCTCTCTTGAGATTGAAAAAATATTTGCTGTCTTCGAGTATTTCATTCAATCACTTGTTGTGACTGGCATCATAGTGACAAGATGTGAATTTAAATATCAAATCAATTCTTCGTTGGCTTTCCATTTGATTATACGTAAAATTTGTGGTTGCGCAGAAGGCACAATCTGTTATACGGTTAGAATGAAAATTCGTTATGCTCGTGGTTCTTCGCGCTCACTTCCAGCTCGCTCTCGGAACTTTCCACTCGCATCGAATTTTCATTCTTACCTTTTTACAGAATGAACTACTCTAGTAGAGACATGGAAGAGATCTGTATCATCATCAATCCGATAAAAGTTCAATAAACGAATGCAGAAGGCCGTCATACTTGGTTCACTACGTCCACTCAGGGCACATGATTCTCGGAACCAGTAATCGCTCACCACACGGGGTGTGACGATCTGAGTAAAGGACACCAGAGCGCGGTGTGTCGCAGTTCGGAACTGGGATATGCCTGACAAAAAAATCACATCCTGTATGGAGTTTTCAATTTTTCCAGTACATTATTACTCTTTTCCGATATGAACCGTGAATAACTGCATCATAGAACAGGTCACCATTACTCTTGATGAACTTATTAGCCTTGGTGGTTTCCACTTTTTTTTTTGTAAAATCACGCATCTGCCTATCAAAGTCCAAGTGACTTTTTTATTTAGTTCTCTTGAATTTTGAAAAAGTGTGAAGTGTTCAAACACAATTCTCAAATAGTAGAATTGTCTTCTTACGTGTTTTTCTTCCTTAGTTTTGTCCGTAATTCATTTGAATAATTTCATATTATTCAAATATATTCTAAGAATAATCGTTGTATGATGAAATAATTCTAATTTCAATCTGCAAGTTCAATTCAGTTCATGAATAATCTCGTCCATTTTCCAGTTCCATCCAAGGAAATTGGTTATCCGCATCGTATTCTCCTGATATAATTTAGGTTGAAAGTAACATTCTTAGGATATAAATCATGGCAAAATTAACAATGAAATTTCCTTCAACTTTCAGCCAAATGCGAGCAAACTTAAGCCGTTGGGATTAAAATGAAGCGCCTTATACAATTACAATAGGGCATTCGACGTGGGAAACGTCGTTCAATTAATTCTAGCGACAGTTTTAGTTTTTGAAATTGATACTTTGGGGATTCATCTCGAAGAATTGATATGGGAGGTGGTTATATCTTGGTGCTCTGATATGGTGAAGATAAATGTTACATAAATGGAAGAGGCGGACTAAGGAATCATGTTTTCTGAAAGGGGTGATTTTTTTTAATATTTTCATCGACCGGCTGTTCCTTTAGGAGCAATCCTCAGAAGTCCTCGAGAGGTTAGTGCGAACTAGGAAAGATGTAGCACTTACCCTTCACCGTGTGATGCCATGCACGAGGCTGGTGACCACACGGCGATTCGAACCCGCGTACCTTGGCATAGCAAGCGAGAACACTGCCTGTGCGCCACCAAGACCCATGAATGAAAATGAAAATAATAATGACTTCTTTTGTAATTGAACACTCAAATGAGTGTGGTGTAAGAGGCTGTGGTATAATTAGATATCAGTCAACATGTAGAATCGAAATCGAATGATGTTTCAGTGGTATTATTGAATTGAATTCACCGAACTTACATTGATTTTGGCCTAGAATCTTTTACAGATTCCAAGGGAAATTGATCGATATACTGATATCTGGATTTTATGAAATCTATGTCTAGATGTTCAGTTGAAAATGAGTTCCCAACAGTTCTGGCATTCTCTACTTTACTCCTTGGTTCTGCAATTTGACTGATACATTACAAGATTTATTATCATAGAATTGTTTTTATTACAACTGATTTCGTTTACCCATTCTGAACAAACAAGAGCCATCCAGAAAGATTTCTTCAGTAGGTAATATCAAAATCTACTAGAGTAATTGTTGTAAACCCTTCATTCCAAAGAGCATAACATGTTTGTATCCATCTGTCTTTGTTGTGTACTTCAGCCTTGCAATTTTCAACATTGAACACTTTTTCTGAACTAAATAGATTATTTCATTAGTAGAATTTTCATTTTCTTCTTAGCTAATACGAAAAATGTTCAAAGTTCACAATCATAGTCTGGCTCTGCTTTAAAACTATCTCATGGGCCCACGATCTTCATTCATTTTTTGGTACTCTCGGGTTTTCTGAGTGTCTTTCGGATCCCGTATTTTTATGGACACCTACATATTCAAAATAATATTAGAAAACTGTATGAAGGTGTTGTAGTGTCCCTGAGCCAACTCTGGAATTCGTAACCAGCGAAGCAATAAAATCATAACGGAATCCAGCCAACTCGTAAAAAAAATGTTATCATCACTCGACGGCACGACATGTCTCTAATCGGAAATACTGCGACTGGCATATAGATAGCCCAAGAGATTAGATCAGTGAACAGATTATTGTGAAACATAAATTTGCTTCAGCAGTTCGAAATAATTTGTGGAAATAGTAATGAAATTGATTCTTCAGAGAGAAAATAATAATAATAATAGATTGGTGACCAGTGAAACTAACGTTCCCGTGAAAAATTTAATATATCGATAAACTTTTGTGTAAAATAGACTGATGCCTTGTAACAGTCTAGTTGAACGACTAATACCCCTGTATATTCTGCGAGAAAGATCCATTGAGTCGACTGACCAAAACTGAGGTGACCACGCAAGTCAAAAGGGACTGCGCGGATGTCGAATGGCTCTCGGAGTCGATAGCGATCGATAGATCATCCATTTCGCATTTGTTTCCAATCCAAATAAGATTTAGGCATGTAAAAAGAATAATTTTCATTAGCTTCAGATAATGAACGCACAATTCGTTGCAGGCTTGGTATTTTTCGATACAATTTGATATGGGGTATATACATACAGGGTGTTAATTAAGTACGTTGACAAACTTCGGAAGGTGATTCTTTGAAAGTTTTCAGGACGAAAAGTTCATATAAATGTATATCCCAAACGGCTTTGTTTTCGAGATACGGGGTGATGAAAATACATTTTTTTCAAGGTTTTTCCAAGTTTACTTCGACATTTTCAACAATGATCAGTCCAAATTATGTTAAATGAAACAACATTGATTATTCATGTCTCATAATATGAAGGGTTGAACAAGGCTTGACTCTGAAAAAAGGAGGACCCTGATAATTATTTGAGAAATAAATTATTTTGTATCGTCCTTACTATTGAATGGATTGTACTTGCCTAATATGAACTGATTATTGTCGAAAATGTTGAAGTAAACTCGAAAAAACCAAACCGTTTGAGACATATGTTTATATGAACTTTTCGTCCTGAAAACTTTCGAAGAATCACCTCTCGAAGTTTGTCAACGTACTTAATTGACACCCTGTATGTAACTAGGCAATATTAACTATTGTTATGGAACCTTGGTTTTAAACGACAGTTATATTGATGAAGGTATATTCATGATAGTCGTATATAAACGAAGAATCCATAATTCCTCATGATATGATTGAGTAGATCCGATAATTCTTAGATACCCTGGAGGCACCAGGAATGTATTAAGTTTCCTTCTATGGACAAGGAGTCTCTTATACAAGTCATCGTGGTTTTTTTTATGGTATAAAATTCCCAATTATTGGATGTCTTGTGAGTACATGAAAATTGATTAGGGTAAAACGCCAGTAATTGACCTGTTAAGGATTTTTTATTGCCAGTGTTTGACCGAGCTATATTAATTCTCTTTTAGATAATCATACATTTGAATAAATAATCGAAAATGTTATGAAACACACATGTTATTCATTCAAAAGTTACTCACTCCACATAATAAATATTCGTTCCTAAAGTAGTATTTTTTTTTAAATGAAAAAGAAAACGGTATTTACATTACATATTAGTTGACCGAAATTATCTAGTCATTGACCATGAAACTGTTGGTGTTTGACCGATTTGAAAAAATAATTGTTAGGTAAATTTATGGTTTATTCCTAACATTTTGTATTAGAAAACTCATTTGTACTTTTCAATAGTTCCAAGTTGTTAATAAAAGAAAATATTTTTTCATCGTTTCCTACGAAATTATATATATTTCGTTCTCCTTTTTTCGCGAGAACTTTGTCCTCTTTTGGGTTAAAGAAAAGGGATTTCATCGCAATTGAAAACTCTTCTAGGATCATTCAATATATGCAATAATTTGTTAGTGACCAAATAGGACTTAACTTGTGCCAACCAACGTTTCAACGAAGATTCTGTGACACGAGCTCTGGATGCAGTTAGGTTTTCAGATAATCGAATAGATACTTCAGGATGTCGCAACAAAAATCCCTTAAACCAAGTATTTTCTGGCCTCCCATCTCTGAAATTATAAATATTATCTCGTTTTAACTCTTTTGCCAGAAGTTGAACACTGTACAATAACTGGGTTTTTGTAACGGGAAAACCTCTATCTGCCGAATGGAACAACCATTCAACCAATAATTTCTCTTCATCAGGATTTAAAAATGGTGCTAGGCCCATTTTTCTCTCCATCGGTGTTTTTCCTTTTTCTTTATAAATAAGGGTTGACTTCGGTACATTAAAGATTTTGGCGGCTTTTTCATAAGATAAACCCCTATTTCTTGCATAGAGGGCCTTTTGAAGATCTTCTTCACTGTATTTAAATTTAGGCTTCGTTGACATTGGCACTGAAAAAAAAATTTCCTGAGTCAGATTTCCTAAATTTTCCACAAATATTTTCAATTTATTAGTAAATGACCACTATAGGGGCTAGTGTTTGACCAAACATTTATTTTTATATTTTACAGCGATTATTACTACTTAATTGCGGTCAATTACTTTTATCGTATCAGAGGATGTTTAATAAAATGGAAAACAACCAAACAAGTAAGTACATTAATATTTATATTAGGCTAAAACATTTCTAAAATTTGAAACATGATAAGAAACTCAGTGTTTGACCTATTGTTGCCCAGTAAATGACCAAAAAAAGAACCAGTTATTGACCGCATATCTAAATTGCTTGTATCTTATTCATAGAGCCTAAAAGTTTGGTCAAATACTGACCCATTTAAAGGGGAATATATAACTTTTAAAAAAATGTAATAATCTGTATCCTATCATTAAATCCATTTCCAATAATTGTGAGATTATACAACTCATATTGAAAAGGGGAATTCTCCATGAAAATTGAAAAATGAAAAATGTGACATTTTCATGGAGAATGTTCCCCTTTTCAACATGAATACCTCCCAAGAGGTTATCTTGAACGATGGAAAATAGCAACTAAAGTTTGTCTTTCAGTCGCAGATGATTCCACAAAAGATTTTATGAATTTCCTCTAGTATTTGACCGATCGGTCAAACACTAATTTTTATTCAAATTCAAAGCTACCAGTCTTTGACCGGCTATATTTCGGCAAAAAATTAATTAAAATAATTTTTTTTTTTATGTAAAGAATTAGAACACATTAGAACCCTGACAAACAAATAAAAATACTAAATATGTAAAAATGACTGAATAATATTACCTTATTTGGGCGAACTTCTTAACACAGAAATTACACTGTTTAACAGGAAGTGCACAACCCGCGGTTAGATCTGATCTAAACAACAAGAACTCGGGAACGGTATTATATGCGGGCGTTTGAGTAGGAGGGGGTGGAAAAAAGACTTGAAGCTATTCATAGATAGGTTTCTATTTGTTAAAATATTCCTAGGATTCTTATTTTTAACATTTTTTTCACGAAAATGGTTAAACACTGGCTGACGGTCAATTACTGGCGTGTTACCCTATATCAAAAAATAAGTGCAGACCCGATAGCGATTTTGTGTAATTTTATTCATTTTATATTCATATTGCTTTGTGGTATTGTCTAGATAATATTTAGCATCTTTGATATTGTTCGCATTGTAATTCGGTGTATTATTACGTATAACTATGGTTAAATCAACCCTGAAATAACAGCTGATATTTCCCTTCGCCATTTACCCATATTATATAACATATATTTTTTAAATTGTATGAAATAAGTTCATGTTTAATATATACGTTTTTTTACATGATTCCACATTATTCAATTAGTACTGTGAGAAGTGACTAATGTCACGAATCTATCTATCCCCGTGGACATACTGTTGCGTCTTCGGGTTCAAAAATAAATGTACACTGGTATAGACTTGCCTTTATTATTCAAACTTGATACCAAAATACTAGTTTCCAAGGTAACTCAAGTCCAATATTTTCTTCAATAGCGCCTCGCTTGTAGGAGAATCCTCGTTGAATTTAACTTCACGTAACTTGGGCCTCGTATTTCTTGATGCTTTTTTCGTGGCCTCGAACTCCAAAGATGCTATTAGTGCTGCGCTTATGGATTGAAGTCGTCCTAGTCGAAGGGTTTGTCAGTATCTCTCAAACCATCGATGAAAGTCTGCACCCCAATTTGTTCTATGAACTCCTTCGATGCTTGTGGGTATGCCAAATTAATGAGTCGCTCTACGTCGGCTCCATACTCCTGTAGGGTTTCGTTGGATTTTTGGTATCGACTCTTTAATTGGCTCTGAAACACTTGTTTGAGGTATTGCTGTCCATATCTGATTTCCAAAGCTTCAACGATTCTAGAATATTCCTTCTGATTACTCTTGGGGATGTTCTGAAGGATGTCCAATGCTTGTCCTCGTAGACACAAGACTAGAGAGGTGGCCATTTCTTCCTCGGACCAGCCGTTTGCGCTTGCTGCCGCTTCAAATTGACGTCTATACATGGACCACGAGGATTGCCCATCAAATGTTGGAGGCTTCAAAATTTTCACTTGTGTAGGCCTTATTGGAGTTGTCAGTGAGGATGGCTTTTCGCTGGTGGGGGAGATTTCCTCAGATGGTGCACGCTTGTGTGGAAGGTGTAACGTTTCCAGCCTCCCCTTGATCCTATCCACTTCTTCTTTGAATTTCTTGTTCACCTCTCGTGCCACCCGTTCATCTATTTTGGACAGTTCATTTTCGACGTCTTGGAACCTTCTGTTGACTCCCTGGACTCCGCCTCTGACTTCTTGAACTTCACCTTTGACCTCTTGAACTTCACCCTTGACCTCCTGGACTTCACCTTTGACCTCCTGGACTTTTCCTCTGACCTCTTGTACTACTTCGGTGATTTCATTCTGGAAGCACTGTTGACTGTGACTAATACGCTGCAGAAGATCAACATGTTGTTGTAACTGCTGAACTGACCGCGCCTCCTGTTCCTCTCGTTCTTGTTTTCTTTTCAGTTCGAATTGTTGTAGAAGCTCTTCTTGTTCTTGTTTTCGTTTGGCTTCTTGTTCCTATTGTTCTTGTTTTCGTTTGGCTTCTAGTTCGTCGTGATTATTTGCACGAGTATTCACCATCAAATACTGGAAAACTGCCTTACTTTTTTTTCTTCAGTAACACTTATCACACCGCTGTCACCAATTGTTGCGTCTTCGGGTTCAAAAATAAGTGTACACTGTATAGACTTGCCTTTATTATTCAAACTTCACTTGAAAACACTGTAATACAAGTCACTGTCGAAACTGATACCAAAATACTAGTTTCCAAGTTAACTTTCTAACTAACTTACTCCACTATCACTATTTTGAATCGGGTTTGAAGGCCGTCGTGGTTTGAAATACTTTCCTAACGTTTCGCTAGCGCGAGTGGCTAGCTTCTTCAGAGGTCTGTTCATCTTCGTTCTACTCCGATGACTGAGCTAGTTCTGACTCTCAAGTCATATTTATAGGTCGTAAGGTAGTTCTGGGTATTAATTACCTGGGTCGCATTTGCACTTGTTATTGTGGTAGTCGAAAACATCTCCATATTACCTGCTGTCATTAATTCGTTACTTGTCCTTTCCCTCGCATTTCTCAGAATTGGGGCCCATATGCGATTGATATTCAGGGTTTCTTCCTTTCTGTTGAAATTCTCCGTATGTTTGTGGATTTCTATTGCTTCTCGTACGAGACGGCTGTGATGCCCTTGGTTGGGGGCAAGGAGTTTTACGTCGTCAAACCGTATCCTATGTTTCCCATCACTGAGTGCGTGTTCCGCTACTGCCGGATAACTTACTTCATCTCGCAAATGCCTTGCTTATACATATATAAAAATAAAGTTCTAGAAAACTTAAGAAATCAATAGAACACAATAAGAATTTTCGACGATTGATCCAGAACAAAAGTTAGTGCTTCTAGATTTTTCCATCTAATTCATCGAACGATCTCGAACAATTCGAGAAGTCTTTATCAAATTTCAGGTCTGTAACAATACTTCAAACTAGTATTTATAGCGAGCCTTCAGCTCACTAACAAATTTGCATTATTTAAATTATAGAACAGAACTTTTATTGAGTTTTTCTTTTTTGTTTTGTCAATTCCAATCCCTTTTCTGGTATTTGAAAAAAAAAAGTAAGTAAATATTTCCGAATCCACGCCATCTCTCCTAGGCTGCTGTGCGTGTTACGTCATCTTTTCCCAGGGAAAGAACGTCACATAATTTTGGCGTCCACCTTATAGGCCATGATTTTTAGCATAATTTTTTATACTCAGCGTTGATGCAAATCCGAGGGAGCTTTTGAAAATTTACTTTGAATATCAACAAGATATTTTATGATATTTTGCCGGGACGAAGTAGTCCCCTTTCCCAAAAACCTCTCCTATCAGAGAAAACAAAAAAGGTACTCATTTTTTTCACTTCATCTGTACTGGTAGTTTCTGCTTACAAATCAGTTGAACGCAGTTTTATTTTTCAAATGGTACACTTGGTTTGAAGAGATAAGATTTCTTCTAAAATAATTTGTCATATTGATGCTTACAGGGTAATCCGAAAGTTTCGAATTTGGTAGTTCAAAACGTGAGTTTTGCTAAACTTGGCAAAGTTTTTTTAATTATTCACAGTCCTTGAAATATTTTGCTTGGCCCACAGGGAATTTCAGAATTAACTCCGTATAAATTTCAAAATGAAGGTTTGTTATGAAATTGAACCCAATCATCTTCGAACCAATGAAATGAATTGGAGGAGAGAGAACTTGAAACAACTGGTAAGAAGGCTGTACTCCAGAATTTAAAGAAGAACCGCAACAAAATTCAGAGTCTGGAGGAAAATCTTCTAGAGTCAATGCGTAATATACTGATATGGCAGATACTCGTTTAATGTTTTTTCAATCGAATAATATGCTCTCGTTCAGAAATAAGAGTGTTTCGGCTGGTTTCGAAGTGTAGTTTCTCAGATGTAAAATGTAATAATAAAAATCTGGTACTCTCTGATACGTTTGTTACAGCTATCATTTCAATAATAATCATAAAATCTCCAAAACTAATCTCATGAACTAACTCGCTGAATATAAATGACCCCTACATTCATGATGTCCAAGTCTGCAATTCATTCAACAAAACAATGGACAAAACCGCAACGATTAACATTTCTGAGTATAAGTTATAACGTTTATTTCTTTCAGAACATGAATTTCATGCGCATCGTTTGAAACGTACATATGCTAAAGCCGAGCTCTGGCGTTTCTCGAATATTCACATTTTCATGTCATTAACTTTGCTGAGTGCTGAAAGCTTAATGTTTTGTTGTTCATCTGTATCTAGGATTTTGTAATTCTGCTTTATTAACAGACACTATATAATTGAGAGCGATGTACTCCTGTAAAATCGGATCCATGTAAATCATAAGCTGTATGGTTTAGGGATATAAACATCTTCTGCCAACATCATTGTTTGGAATAGTGTCTTTTCTTATTCAAGTGATAGTGCAGTCGGTATAGACACAACACAAGTATCCGGCATGGAAATATTCTCTCATGAACTGTTAGTAGAGGTCCCATGTATCATAAAATTACAATAATCCGTTTTGGAGGGACATAACTTCACCCCTAAAAAAGCACCCCATCTCGTCAACACGTCAACCGTTAAAAATAACAGAAAGGTATTCATCACAAGGAAGTAGTTTTGGTTTTCTAATAAAGCAATGAGGGTTTCAGATTTCCCAAATGACAGTTATGTAAACGTATTGCTGCAAAGAATTTTCCTCAACCTTTTTTTCAATTTCAAGAAAGAAAATAAAAATCCATTCATACATATAAGTTCTTATTGAAGGCCTCGTGGAGTTTTGGATAAAAAATCACTCCACATCGTATATTGTAATTTGAAACAAAAACAACTTTATTTGGTAAAAGAATATTTGAAAAAATTAATAAGTAGTTTTCCGTCTGTAGTTGAATTAAATTCGAAAATGAATTTATAGCAGACGGGAGGGACGATGAAAATCAGAACAGAATATGAAAAATGAGGGTGTACCGAGATTATTGATCCTATTTTAAAAACTGGTGATTCACATTTCAAATTCAGCTCTGTGTTGATATGTTGGGGAACATTCTGGCATGCACAATCGGTGGAAGTTTTATTGATATAGCAGCTCTATGTATGAATCATCCAATTAAATGTAAACATGTTTTCGAAATAGGATCAAAAGCGCATCGGTCTAACTTAAATGGCAGGAAACCATAAGATTCACTGTGCGAATACCGATTGATCCAATTTTTTTTATTTCAGTTCTAATTTTAATATTTCCATCTGCTTTGCCATGCCAATTCAATTCAATTATAGATGTAAAAGTACTTCATTATTTATATTTACTCCATGCATACCTGAAATTTCGGATTTGAAGTCAGTCGATACTCCTATATTAGTACAGTAACCACAGACAGATGTAAGCCACAAGTGAAGAATGAATCGTAGCACTTTGAAATTCGGCAAATGACTTCCCTACATCATGTATTTTCAGAAAAAAAATTATTTACTAAAAAATCATGGGTGAATCCCAAAAAAATTTTTATTTAAGGAAGTTATAAATTTTTTTTGCTGTTGTTTCGGAAATTATAAGATTTTTCAAGAAACAATTTCGACAAGGCGAAAGATAATTCAATTCTCCACAAGAAATGTACCTAATAATTCCTCACAAAATGCGCTCGTTTTCTCAGAAAACCTGATTGAATTCCCATATCAAATTTCAGGCTCGCCTTAGTCCGCCACTGCAATTTCTGGCTAAAAATTACAGTAGAGGGTAAAGAAAAAATGAATATCGCTCCTGAAGACTTCTACTTCCTCATGCAAATATAACATGTGAGTTTCTGAGTACCTAAAATGTGTTTTGTCCCACTTCACATAACCCTTCTACGATATTTACGGAGGATCCGAAAGTCATGGATATTTTAGTTGATATAAAATAATTATACTGAAGCAGAAATCAGTATCCTCTTTGGACCATATGCAACGATTTTAGACTAGTGAGACAAGTCTCACTTATACATGCCAAAGAAAAAATTAGGTTTTACTCCTGCCTCAGTTTTCAACTTACCCATAATCCCAGCAAATAAATTTTTTTGCATGTGTAAGTGGGACCTGTCACATTACTTAAAATTGTTGCATATAGTCCAAAGAGGGTATGGGTTGTTGCTTCAGTATAATAATTCCATGTTTACTAAATTATTCGTGATTTTCGGATCAACCGCAAACATCTCCGTGAAGTATGACAAAACACATTTAAGGTACTCAAATACTCGCATATTATATTTGTATGAGCAGGTAGGAGTCATCAGAAACGATATGAACTTTTCCTTTTTCTCCTCCGATAATTTTTAGTAGCGTTGTAGCCAATCATATATTCGGCTCCGCCAAAACTTTCAGCGGCGGTAAGAGTGAATCTGAAGTTTGATGTCGGCGTTCAATCATGTTTTTTGAGAAACAGAGCGCATTTCATAAGAAATTACCAGGAATATTTTTTGTGGAGAATTGAATTGTTTTTCACCGTGTCGTGTTGTTCTTTCGATAAATCATATACTTTTCAAGATTACAGCAAAATCTATTTATTTATTTTTAAACGAAAAAAATATATATGTGTTCCACCACTGGGAATTTTGGCAAACAATTTTTTTTCGTGTTTATCATTGTTCCAACTACTCCAAGTTTGATGATGGTACAATTGATCCTCGCCTCAAAACCCAATTGTTCTGGAGTACATGTGATTGACACCACACATCGAAAGAATTTCACTAGGTTAATACAAAGTCGCAATCTGCCAATTACGAAAAATTTTGTGTCCTGCTACAAATTACACAGGATTGAAAAAGCAATTAGCAAAATGCGAATAAAATTAATCACCCTCGTCCTAACCGGACTTTAGAGATCCTCCCTCGGGAGAAAAATCGTCCGCCGACAATAACTCATTCTCTTTTCCAGTCTCGCAGACGGTGGACCCTTTGGCGGCAGCTGTCAAATTCACGGTCCGATCGCGACCTCGATGCCCCTGTCCGAATCGGAGGAACTGACCGAAAGCGGCGCGGAGAACGAGCTAAAAAGTCCCGTTCTGCGGAACCCGGCTTACTCGCATAGTCTCTGCCCCACCGAGATACACAAGTCCTGTTTTTGTGTCAGATTTATTGCCGAGCACACAAAAATGCTGGAGGATTCCACCAAGGTGAGTCAATTTTGCATTTTATAACTATATTGTAACTATTATTATAAATAATCTATTTATTATCGGGGATTCGGTCAGTAGAAAGAAGTTGACTCTTTTTTCCTACCTGAGCTTTCGCAAATGTTTATGTGCTTTATCGAGAGCTACACTATAAATATAGGGACAAAAAACAAATATAGTGAAAAATGTTATACAAACTGTGCAATTTTAAGTTTTCTTCGATGTTTAAAGATCATGCACATATAATCAAAATTGTAAATACAAAAGATGAAATATCGAAGAAAACCTAATATTGCACAATATGTATAACATTTTTCACTATATTTATTTATTGTCCATATATTCATATTGTAGCCTTCGATAAAGCAAATAAACATTTGCGAAAGCTCGGTTAGCAAAAAAAAGTAAAATTCTTTTCACTGATCAAATTCCTGATAATAGATTTTCTGAGAGTAGCCGGTTGATATACTTTCCTCTATATTTAATTAATAATAATGATGACAAAATTTCATGCCTTTGACATAAAGGCTTCAATACAAATAAACATTCTGGTTCCGGTATGGAAAAATCAGCTTTATGGCTAGTGAATGATCTGCTGTGTCATGACTGCTTGCTTTCTTCAGATTGGCGTGTCAAGACATATTCTAATTGAACCTGGGAAAAAAGCATTCTCAGCATATAATTATGGGAGTCAATAAGAGGCATTCTTCAACTCTCACAAAGGCAGATTCATGTTTCTGAGGTCAGCAGAGACTTTTATGTCTTTACGATAACTTTGTGAGAAGACTGACAAGACTAGCCTAACCCTTGATAAATATGGATACCAATCCCACGATTTTGCTTACCTCTTTCGCGCATTTGGGATAATCTTCATTTCAACAGGATCGGTCATCAGCTCATCAGAAACAATCATATGCCCAAGATACCCCAACCATTTTCAACAAAATTGCACTTGTCCTTAACACGACCATAAGATCATTCTACAAAAGCCATTCAAAAACTTCTTCAACACGTCTAGAAAGAATTCAAAATATATCTGGTTGTAATGATGATATTGTCCAGATGAACAAAAATCGATTTCCCCAAATCGCATTCTAACTACAAACATTTGGAAAGTGTATTTGGCATTTTGTAAACCAAATGGCATGTGGCTCATGTCAAATGAAACACAATCTTGAATAATGTTGCTAGCGTATTCAATAAGAATTTGATGATGAGAATTTTCAAAATGGATTGAACAAATAATATAGAAGTGTAGTGGAAGAGGTCTAAGATACTGTTAGTGTATGGTTTATTCGTGACTTTGTTAAATGCATTAAAATAGACATAAATTAAAAATTGATTTTTTTTTTGATTTTCTCTTCACGATTTGATAAACTGAGAAGATTTTGAAGGTCGTATAACAACAAATTTCAAAATATAGTAAAATTCATCATGAATCAGTTTCAGCATGAGAGTGAATCTTTGCGAAATTCTTGTACTATGAGTGATTATTAAAATTCGTAGTAGTGAATTTATGTGTTGATACCTAATTTGCTTGACACCGCTTCGAAAGCCGAAATAAGTATTGGTACTGGTCTCAGTTTGACAAAATAATCCGCACGGTGCCGATATGCGATTGTATTATTGTAACTGTCAAAATTACGCTTTCCTTATTATGCACTAAATTAGCATTTTTTAATTCAATAATTTTTGAACTACAGTTTTGCAAATCTAGCAAGGCATGTGATATAGACACGCCCATCAATATACGCGGTAGCAGTAGAGCTCAGTATATATTCTAACTGAATATACCCTCTTTATCGTCCGAATACTTTCTCATTCTAATTCGCGCATCATACGTTTATCGACATGCCTTGCTAATTGTGAAAATTAGTTCAGACGATGCTGATTTTGTTTTGAGTCAGATATTTAATACACACGCTTATAATACTGTAAAAAAATCTCTGATAGAACAAAAAAATCAAAAACAATAAAGGAAAATGAAAGCGTTTGTCCATAAAACAGTTTTCTTCTATTCTGCTTTCATTATCAGATATATTAGATCAATCCCAAGTGAACCATATCACTTCTTTTCAATAGCAAATTTCGACCTGGGTAAAAAAATCAATTTTTTTTATCAGTATGTTGACGACATTCTCGCCTGTTACAGACAAGGATGCCAATTTTTTAAATTTATAAATTATCTAAATAGCAGCATACTGTTAACACTCGAGACAGCAAAAAAAACGCCTTAATTTCTCTATCACGGATAATTATGATAAATTTGATTTTTATTTCTTCAGGAAACAAAGATATAAATGCGGTACAACCCAAGTGATTCTTTACACCCTGATAGTAAAACACTAGCAGGTTTCAATTTAAAAAACATAGGAAGTTTTATTTCCGATTCTTAGAATAATGAAACAGTGACAAAATGAAGTGAATTTTGCCGTTTATGAGTTTAATGTTTAATTCATTAATGAGCTTGTTGGATAAGCTCATTGATGATTTTTCAAATTCTCCTGCCTTTATACAATGAGGACCAAATGTCCGTCGGCCCACCCCCACCCCCCTGCGTAACTACTTTATTTTACATATTAGAAAAATATCAAATAAATAAGTTGTAGGTTTTTCCCTTCAAAGGTTTAAGTTTCATTTATACAGGGTGTCTCAAAAAAGCGCAGCGACTTGGTGGTTATTTTTTTTTGGGGATATCTCCGTAGTCATTGGAAATAACAGCATCAAACAAGGTATTGTTGGATTCATCGTATAATGCTATACAGGGTGTCCTATTTAAAAAAATAAACTTTTGAGTCGCTACGCTTTTTGGAGACAATCCGTATAAATAAAACTTGCCATTAAAGGGGTCCAATAAAATCCTACAACTTGGTTTTTTAAATTTTTTTGTAGTATGTAAAATGAAGAAGTTACGGGGAGGGCGACGGACTTTTGGTCCTCACTGTATAATAAAACACCAGGATATTTTGCTACCTTATTGTTCAATCCATTTTATTCATATTTTGAGTATCATGTCGCTACGTGAATACATTCTTGATTTAAACGGATAAATAAGTGATGATTTACCGCAGATTTAACGAACAATTGACGAGAAAAACCATAATAAAGTTTTCTATCGTCTATAGCTGAAAGATTATGTGAACATATCACTATGAATAACAAGGACCTGAAATTGATCCTTGAGTTAGTCCACATTTCAACGTGAAATATGTGGAGTTTGTATTATCTATATGAATGTTTTGGTGCCTGTTGGATACTTCATAAAGTTATCGCCATGAATATATCTATATATCTTGCTTGTATTGAAGGTAATGAAGAATAGGCCGTGAGGTGTTTTCTTAATTAAACTTCTCTAGCTCATTTTGCTACTTTGAAGAAAACGAAAAGCTCAAGCCTCTCGAATCATTCTAGTCTGCCACAGCTTGTTTTTTTCGTAGTTACTTTGATGACAGCTGTCCTTCAGACTCCGCGAAATATATTAGAAATCATTTTCACCTATTGCATATGAGTGATATTTTCTTGACTATTTCACTCATCTTTAAATTCTCACCTAATCTGACCAATCGGAAGCCAAAGACAACTCGTGTTATCGCGATAACACCAGCTGTCCTTCAATTCTGATTGGAGGATCAGCTTCGGTATTTTCAGCGACGTAACCATGACGAAATGAATACGCTTGACAGGTCGATCAATGATAAATAAGCTGGATATGTCAGAATGAGTCGCTTCACTGCAAATTCAAATGAAATTATGAAACGAAACATTATAATATTGACGATTTTAATAATTTGCTCATGACTGTCATACATTGTTCGTATTTATATTAATGAAGAAACTTTATCGTGTGATAGTCTAATAATACAACTCTTGATTGAATTCATCTCATAAGTATGTCTTTTATTTCTGAACTCAACTGGATTGTCCGCAGGACGAGTGGTGTTTTCACGAAGCAATTCAGTTTCGTTCAGAAATAAATCGACAGACTTATCGCGAAAATTCAATCACTTGTGGTATTACTCCTGACAATTTCCCTATATGAGCTCTGGCCGATATATTAATTATTGGTTGTATCACAAACAGAGCATGAAAGCAAATGTAATAAAGCAAATGAAAACAAGGGTCATCCGGATATCTGATACCTCCTTTCACAAGAAAAATTTAGACATAATATACAACCTCTTTCTCCAAAATTCATATCCTGCACCGTTTCTAAAAAAGATTTTATATAATACTTTATCCATTGATGACATAAATTAACAAAATAATAATATAAATATTTCACCTCCAAGCAGCGGAAGCCACGAGTACATGTTCAGCTTATGCCTCTCTACCTTTTATCAAAGATATCACCCCCGGACTATCCAGAATTTTCAAATCTTTTTCTGAAAATATAAAAATTGCTAATAAAAATGTTTGATAGGTAAAACATTTTTATTGCTAATCAGTAGAATTTTCTCTAAATTGAAAGACAAGACTCCATGCATAAACTGTTCGGATGTAGTGTACTGTATACCATGTCAAAATTGTGAGAAACAATATATAGGGCAAACGGCCAGACCCCTTAAAGACCGTATCACATCACACAAAAACGACAGTAGGCTTCACCCGGAGAGATGTGCATTGAGTGAACATGTCTATAAGAAGGGACACTGTATGGATTACAACTCTGTAAAAATATTATCTACCAAAAAAACACTGCCAAAAGGCTCTTTTTAGAAATGTTTCACATTGCACAATCAGATAATGCTTTTAATAAAAGAACAGATGTTAATCATTTGAGTGAGATTTACTCTTACTTAATTTTTGTAGACAAACCCAACATGACGGATAATCAGCAGATTACCTCCATGAATGCTAACTTCACGGATTAACCCTTTCAACAATATCAAAATCAATTCTTCAATTTAATATAATTGTTTAAACTTATTAACAAAATTGCATAAATGTATTGTTCCACTTAAGACTAATTCATTATTTTTGTAACACTAGGACTGGTACTTGATGTGATTCCTTGTTGGTTCATGTCATCTGTAAGGTACAACATAATTTGTCACATAATAGGAGCACTCCTTTCAAATAATTTAAATTTTTTATAAGATTAATTATTTATTTGTAACATTAGGACTGGTCCTTGTCATTTTGATGTGATTCCTTGTTGTTTCATGTCATCTGTCAGGTACAATATTTTCTCATAATAAGAGCAATCTTCCATGTTCCATGTATCTCCATCATAAACTAAACTCCATCATAAATTGTATCAGTAGGCATAGGGTCATCTGTCACTTCCTGTTAAAACAATTCACCCCCACTTCACGTGGCAACATGGCACGATTCCGTGAAGGGTCATGTCATGTGTCACATGTCACATGTCGTGTCAGTTTATTTGTAAATATTCTCTTGCGCGGTTGTTTGCCTCCTCAAGGTACAGCACGTGCTTTTAGTACTAACAAACAAAAAAAAAATTAAATCCATTTTAAAATATATCATTAGCACCCAAATTAACTCTATGTGTTACCAATGAAGTTTTATTCCCAGTTCTGTCGATATATTATGAAGAATTTTATCATATACGCCACATAACCTCACACACTGTAAGTTGATTCTTGGTTTTTCTTTATCAATATCTCAAAAATGTCTTTCCATATTATAGCTTCCCTGAAGATGACAATAAAAAATTGTTGAAAGCTTGGAATCTGTGTATTAGAGTACTCTTATTGGCCTGCTGCATATCCCAAATATTAAAAACTCATATATATATATATATATATATATATATATATATTCGCACACTGCATGTAAACTATATGGGATTTTCATATTCTCGCCTCGTTAAAAAAAAATCAGTTCTCGATCACCAAAGAAGAATTTCGCGCACTAGATACAAAAATAACTACCTTCTATCGTTTTGAAATTAGGAGTTTTTTGTTTCAGTTCTCAACAAAATAATAAAAATCCTAACATTATTATTTGCTTCATCAATAAATACCATCCAATTCGTGAAACGTTACTATCTCTTTGTTTCCTGTGAATAAAATTTCTTTACTCCCGATCGAAGGTTATACCTCAATTTTCTTTCACCCCCGGCATATATCAAGAGCAGAATTTATAGAGCAGAACAGTGCACAGCATTCTCCATTTTATTCTTTATTATTATAAGTTTTACGAGCAATCCTTTCTGGTCAATAAAATAACAAGTTATATACAAACAGGCTTTCGGAGAAAAAAGCTTTCACAAAAACTACTTATACTTTGATATCAAGAAAAGTATAATAATGAATAACTCGACTCTCGTAATTCATTGTTGCACTTTCCGTTCGAGTTTCTACACTGAGAGAAGTTCCTTTTTATTACAAGCTTTTATTTAACTTGCAATCGTATGTATGCATGTTCGGGTGTAATTGCAACTGAATTTTAACCCACTTCTAGTTGTCCGAATAACTGGAAATTTGGCAGGTGTCCATAATTCTGGTGAAAATGCATTCTGAAATTTTTGTTAGAGAAAAATAAAAAATGGCGGTTCGAATATGGCGGATGAGTTTTGTGATTATATTCTGATTCGATTATAAATTGGTATGTATGGGTGTTTTCCGGGTCTGAGATTAGGTATTTTTTGTCAAAATTCATAAATTCAATATGGCGGCTCCAATATGGCGGACGAGTTTTGTGATTATGGTCTGACTTGATTCTAAATTGGTATGTGGGGGTTTTCAGAGTGGATGATTAGGATTTTCCCATCAAAATTCATGAATTAAATATGGCAGCTCCAATATGGTTTGATTCTATTTAAAATTGGTATGTGGGAGGTTCTGAGGTCGGAAATAATTATTTTTTTTTTGTCAAAATTCATAAATTCAATATGGCTGACGAGTTCGGTCCTATTCAAATCAAATTTGGTATGCAGGGGATCTAGGGGTCAGGGATTATGAATTTTTGGTTAAAATTCATAAATTCAATAAGATAGCGTACAAGTTTTATAATTATGGCCTAACTCTCTTCAAAATTGGTATGTGGACGTATTTGGGATAAAAGATTCCCAAATTGAAAATGGCGGCTTCGGGATGGTGACGAGAAAATATTTAGGTGGCCTCCTCATTCAAGAGCTAGATAGCTCAAAACTCACACGAATCAGGCCTTGTAATAACCATTCTTTATCAGAAATCTATAAATTAATGCGTACTAACTAAAAAGCCGAAAATAAAATATTAATAAAAATAGTTATTCATCATACAAGAGAAAAAATATTAGATTTCAGCTCGAGGTTGTGTGAGAGCTAAAATCAAATATGTTTCCCGTGTATAATACGCTATTTTTTTCTGTGACAGGAAAAATGACGATTTAATCAAATATCTACCTTTACCTATATGAAGTGAAGAGTTTTTTCGATTTAATTCCGAGAGTTCCATCGTCCACCGACGACTTCGTTTCGTTGTATATACAGTGACCGTCAAAAAGTATGTACCATAATAATATGGGAAAAAAGTTTATTATTTGAGTATTGGAAAAATAATTCTTGGGGAAAGTTTGTGCATGTCCAATAACCTAAAAATCGATTTTGACACATGTCACGTGATCGCTGGTATGGCGACAAATTGAAAAAAAATTACTATGAATAGGCAAAAAGTCGAGTGAAATGGCAAGATATCGAAAAAAGTAATTTGAAAAAGTTGCTTAGAATTCAATTTTATGAATATATACAGAGTTTCACAAAATAATGTGAGAAATTTAAAAATAGCAATTTTTTTAAATATTTTCCTAGCTTTATAAAAATATCATATTTTTTTCTTATGAATAGCTTGACCATACTGAAATATTTACATTTCGATGATAATAACAAAACTTTCTCATTTTCTCCACACCAGAGAGCACTAAATTAAAAAAATTGAGTTTTGTCAGAACGCTTGCTGTTACATTGGTTCGTATCTAACAGTTATATCAGAATTCCACGATTATTGCGATGATAGGGAAATCCAAGATATCGTATTTTTCCGATTTTAATAAATTTTTGATGATAATCGTACACAAACGTTTTACTTCGCACATAATCTTAAAAATAGTGCCTCAAATTAAAGAGGCTAGAGTTTTCAATATTGCATGCAAAGTGAAACGCGGCACGATTATCATCGAAACTTGATTATAACCTGGAAAACACATTGTTTCTGGAGTGTCATGTCATCATAATGGTCCTGGAATTCTGATATAACTGTCAGATACGAGCCAAAATCCAATTTTTTTAATTCAGTGCTCACTGGTATGGGGAAAATGAGGAAATTTTGTCATTCTCTTTGAAATACAAATGTTTCAGTATGGTCAAGCTATTCATAAGATAATAATTTGATATTTTCATACAGCTAGGAAAATATTTTGAAAAATAGTTATTTTCAATTTTCTCTCATTATCTTTTCAAACTTTGCATATATGTATAAATTTCAATTCTAAGCAACTTTTTGAAATAACTTTTTTTGATATTTTGCCATTTTACTCCACTTTTTGCCTTTTCATAGTAATATTTTTCAATTACAATATATCTGAAGAAATTATGAGATTGGAATTGCGATTATTGTGTTTTAGATTATTTGAAGGTTGCAAGCTTTGGGACAAAACACTAATTTTAATGTGTTCAAAAGTTCTGGCCTTTATTTGAGAAAAAACGCATGGGCCGTTTGGCATATGTGCTGGCCATCAATAAAATAATGGAGATAAGAATTCGAGGATTTTCGATTATAGATCAATATCAAAAGAGTTCCGGATTAAAGAAAACCGATGATGGGAGTGTGAGGACCAAGTTTGCCAAGGAGAAGGATGCAACTCAAGGATGCAACCAACGTATTTCAAGAAATCGCAAAGTTACGGGTACTTTTACTCGTTGCGCGTGCTTTGAAGGCTCCCACCTACATTTCTATCGTAATATAGTATTAAATTTATATAATATACAATCCTTGTCAAATGAACTGAAACACCCCATGCTATGAAGGTTATTGCTAGGTAACATCGCCCAGTTTTATCATAAGAAACGTCAAATAAGCCTACATGTCAACAATACTTGACATCAGATGCTCATTAATCACATCATATTACATACAAGTAATGAAAAATAATATACTTTATCATAGTTTCATTTTAATTTTCATCATTGTTTCTGACGTCATGATGCAGGCATAATAAATAATAACGAAAGAAAACGTTTGAGTTTCCTCTCTCATTACTTCTTAACTTATTTCAGTGCTTCAGCTTTTTTTATTATTATCATAAACTAATATTTATAGGGTTTTTCTTTCATGTTCTCACAAGAAATATCAACTCCTCTCTTAATAAATGCTGAAAAGTAGAAAACTTGCCAGCTCAGCGGTTCAAGGCTCTGGCCGTGTACGACAGTTTTTTTGTGAACTACTCATCATCGGAATCGATAGACGACCTTACGCCTTGTTGAAAGCAAGTGTGTTGTGAGTTGCCTAGATGCCAGTCCCGTCTAGTGCTAGCTTGGAGTGCACATCGACCACCCGAGGAAAAGTGAATATGCCACCAAAAATCAGTAAGTCGCTCGGAGCGCCACGACAGATAATAATAATAGCCATCTTCTACCCACCTTTGGTTACACTATAGGAGTGTTTATGAAGGAGTATTATTATTATCCTAGAAGCATACATTCTTAATTTCACTCACTGAATATTTGCTTCAGAAGTAATACACAATTTTTAAAGAAATTTGCCAATCAAAGATTATAATCTTTTTGATAGATATAAATTTACTAGCCATGTATTTACAAGATTTTATCTTTTGTTTATTGGGGACTCATTGCGGTCATATCACAAATTACAAAAAACTACGCTCAACTTTGTAAATCCCTCTAACAATGATGAAACATTTGCGTGTCTAACTCTCTATTTCAATGGTCATTCCATTATATTTTAGGGGAGAATGGGACAACAAAACAGGACATCTACCGGCTTATAACTTTTCCTTCCTTGTTCCAATATCCCTCGAGTGCCTTGCCCTATGTTTGCGAAGCTAATAGTTATCCTGTTAATTATCTTAATTACATGTTGGATTGGGAGTGTGACCTCAGTTAGTCCTCGTTAGTACCCCATAAAATAGTGTGAATTGATGAATTAAAGATAAATTCAGTATGAGATACGAAACACAAGCATTTTCATTTACATTTTTCCGTATTTATTAGGGTAGAATGTCATATTCAGTGTACTCCACTCGCGAAAGAACAACACATTTTTACGATAGAACGTACTAAGGGGCAGAATAGACACGGAATCCTTTCTTTCAGATTCGTGATCAGGACCACAAACTCAATACAAATTCACTTTTCTCCTGAAAAAATATCAGTCCTGGAAAATCCGACTTTGTCTCACTTTTCATGGAAGCACACCCGTAATTATTTAGGTGGAATCATGAAACTCTCAGGACGGATGGAAACATGAAAGCATCTCTGTAACTTTCGTAGTTATTGAGGTATAATAATAAAACTCTGAGGACTGATGAATATTGTAAATATACATCTACCGGTCCAATGGTGTTGCCCGATACTCGCGATGGAAGAAGCCATTTTTACAATAAATCATATTAGGGGCTGAATAAACTCGAAAACGTCTGAAAAACCCAATAATGATCGTAGTAGAATGATAAAACCCTCACCAATTATGGAAATTATGAAAATACATCTACCAGCTCAATTGTGTTGGCCGAAGTGTTATACACTGCTCGCCACTGGCGATGGAACAAGCCATATTTACATCAAAATATATTTCACGCCTTGTTCTCAATGATCAATTGTAGTACCCCTCGTTTCCCGTGAGTGAAAACCATGGACGTATAATATCATAAAAATACAGATGGACTCGGCATTGCAATACCTACAACACGGATCGTTTTGAAGTCGCTCAGTTTGTAAGATAGAAAAACTCATTTGACATATCAACATGTCATGAAATACTTCATTCAATGAATGGAAAGCTGGAGACAAACGACTGAAAAAAAAGATAAATAAAATTACTAAAAAATGGTAATTTATATATTCAATAAATACAGGTTGTTTCATTTTCGCTCCTCTTTGTTTCTAATTTAATTTCATTTCTTTTTTTTGTATATCTAATTTTTTCTTTTTTTTTTTTTTTTCTTATATTTTTCGTATGCAGAATTCATTCGCGATTTATTTTATTTTATTGTGCTTACGTACCCGACATGCTTAACCCTTCAATCAAGATTATCCCCTATCAAAATCCTACTCATTATTTTTCCTCGTTTCACCCTGTTCTGTCAATATGCGAGACTAGTGAAAATCAAAACGAATCGCGCAAGGTGGACTGAGCCGTTCGTTGATGTGAGAGAAGCAGTCGGAAGAAAATTGAATTCATTGCTTTGCTCGCCACGAGTGCTGTGAATGCCGATCACAAATATATACCTACAGAACTCCTGCTTTCTCTTCCCCTTGGACTTGGGTAAGTCGGGAACTATCAAAATTAGTAAATTAAATTAAAATACGCTCAATTGTAACTTTCTGCAACTTTGAAATATAGTTGAATGAGGGGGTTTTACATCGGGGTGGAATTTTCGGAGAGCGGTCATAAAACCAGTGTCCCCTTAATTTTACAGTCCCACAATATTGCGTAAGCGATTATATTACATGGTCCTTCGAGCCGGATGGTTAGATGACTGCTTTTTCGAATCTTTTGCTCGTGTGGATTCTCTTTATTCAATTATCGATCACATACATGAATTCTGCATACTTTTTTTATTGTTTTGCTTAAATTACATTTCGCTCACATTTCGCAAACGTATTTAAATAATATCCTTGCGTTTCTCAACGGTAGATAATTATTTCCAAAATATCGCCTGGCCAAACGTGCCGGCGACGGTGCGACTTTTTACGTTTGATAGTCCACTGTTTTTGTCCATTTACTTTATTTGCTCCGTTCGAAATAGGAATACATTTCAAAGAGGCTCATCGAAATATTTAGTAATATTCGGAAGTTTTGAAGCACCATTGCATTTTCTACGTAAATTTGATAATAAATTTTTCAATTCATAATTTGAAGTTCAATCGAGTTTATTTCTGAAAAAAAAAAATGTGTCTACTTCAACCGAGCTAAAAGTTTCCAGAGCTAATGTTTTGAGGCAGACAGCAATTAATCGATTAGCTTTAATCAGGGATGCCGCCGTACAAGCTCAAACTCATGCTGAAGATAAAATTAAATTCAAAGTGAGGTATCGTGATTTAAAAAAGGTTATTAAAGATTTTGAAAAACATCATAACACTATTTTGACTTTACTTGCTGATGATGAAACAAAACTAGCCGCAGAGCATGAAATGGATAAAACATTCGTGCAACAATGTCAAGAAATTGAAACAATTTTTTTTGAATTATTCGAAGCATCTCTTGATGACTCTTTGAATCATTCAAGCGATCCTGCTAACAGTACAACCGTAAACGATCACGTTGTTTTACCCAAGATAAAATTACCTATTTTTACGGGTGATATCAAAGCATTTCCAACATTTCAGCAGACGTTCGAAACTCTGATTCATAATAATCGATCATTATCCAATGTGGAGAAATTCAATTACCTGATTTCGAGCCTCAGTGGACCTGCTCTTGAATTGATTTCAGACATTCCAATTTTGAATGGAAATTATGCATCTGCCTACAATACATTACTTGAAAGATTCAATAATAAACGCTTACAAGCTTTCACCCATTGGAAATGCATTGAAGACTCCCCCCATTTGCATAATGAAAGCGCAATGGGTCTTCGAAATCTAATGGATACCTTCAACAAAAATTTGAATGCGTTGAAGGCTCTAGGTTTAGAAACTGATGATTGGGATTTTATTTTAGCTCATATGTTGCTCGAACGTCTAGATTCCGTAACTCGCAAGTCGTTTGAGCAAAATAACGCTTCCACTGACATCCCCAAATATGATGCTGTGAAAAAATTCATTACTAAACAGTGTACTGCTTTGGAATCAGTTATAAAACCAGATCAAATCCCAGATACATTCAAAACTAAGATTTCAAACAGCCCTCGTAAGCAAAATTACAAATCTTACAGCTCTAATAATAATTCACAAAATTCACGCAATAGAAATGCCTTTTTGGTGAATACGCCTAGATCGAATAACTCTACTACTTGTTTTTTATGTAATGGTTCTCATGTAATTTATAGATGTCACATTTTTCACTCCAAAACGCCGCAACAACGTTACGAATTAATAAAAAGTCAAAACGCCTGCATTAACTGTTTAGCTACCGTTCATACAATTAAACAATGTATTAGCGAAAAAAGATGTCGTTCTTGTGCAAAACCCCATCATACCTTACTACATTTTAGTTCAAACATATCTCCAGCAATCTCCGAAAATAATTCGATTGAAAATAATCGTGCCTCTTGTTCAAATACACAAGACCAAATCGAAAATTTTGTGGAAATGAATGATACTGCTTCACGATCTCACGTCAATAAAATTACTAAACAGGTAGGTATGCTATTGAACGATCGCGAAATTTTACTTTCTACCGTATTGATCAGAGTTAAAGATGTTTTTGAGCAATGGCATACCATTCGCGCTATTTTGGACAGCGGTGCCCAATCCTCCTTTATCAGTAAAACATTTTCTACGAAATTAGGATTGCCCAAATTCAATATTGCTATGACACTGCAAGGATTAGACAAAATGTGCACTTCTTCCAAATCAGGTATCCATTGTACCATTGCCCCATTACATAATGCAAATTTTACCATTGATTTAGACGCCGTTATATTAGAAAAAATTTGTGATGAAATACCTACTACATCATTTTCTATCGAACAATTTTCCTTTTTATCAACACTGAAACTCGCAGATCCACACTTTCACGAAAGCGGAACTATTGATTTACTTCTTGGAAACGATATATTTCCGTACATATTGCAGGATGGTAGATTATGTAACGGTCCTGAACAACCAGTTTGTATAAACACCGTATTTGGTTGGGCTGTCATGGGAAGAATCCCTATATCACCCTGTATTTCAAAATCAGTTAAAACATTTTTCATCAAATTCGCGGAAAATAATCTTGATACAACTTTGCAAAAGTTTTGGCAAGTAGAAGAGGTACCTGATAAACCAGTTGCTTCCGCTGAAGATCAATATTGCGAAAAATATTTTTCTGAAACTACCATTCGAAATCAGGAGGGTAGATATGTTGTGTCACTTCCTTTTAAAATTATTGCTCCAGATTTCGGTGATACCCGTTCAATGGCACTCCGCCGCTTTTTTTTTCTGGAGAAAAGATTATTACAAAATCAAAATTTTCATAAGGCATATTCTGAAGTTATTCGGGATTATTTGGATAACGATCATATGAGACAAGTTACTGAACCGGCGAGGTCTGATTCAAATAAATATTTTTACATTGCGCATCACGCCGTTTTTAAAAAGGACTCTACAACCACGCCGTTGCGCGTAGTATTTGATGCATCTAGTCATGCAAACGATAAAATATCGTTGAACAAGGCCCTTTACGTTGGCCCTAAATTACAAAACGACCTTGCAAAAATTTTGCTTCATTTCAGATTTCATAAATACGTAATATGTTGTGATTTACGTCAAATGTACCGTATGATATTAATTACTCCGGACCATACTAAATTTCAAAGAATATTATGGCGTTTTTCACCTGAAGAACCCATAAAGGATTACGAAATAAATCGAATTCTTTTTGGAGTCTCTTGTTCAGCGTTTTTGGCAATAAGATGTCTTTTGCAATTAGCGATTGATTACAATGATCTACCTTTAGCGTCCGAAATACTCAAGAATTGCGTCTATGTTGATGATATTATTTTTGGGCATAATTCGCCAGAAACAGTTTCAGTAATGAAAAATCAACTTGTAAAACTTTTATCCAGGGCCGGCTTCGAAGCTAGAAAATGGATGAGCAACGATTTCAATTTTTTATCAGATTTGCCTGAATCTTACATACAAAATATTAACTCTTCCTTAAATTTGGAAACTGACAATACTTTGAAAATTCTCGGGTTGAAATGGAATCCAAATACTGATATGTTTTTCTACTCTTTTGATTCTTCTAACGAAGAATGCACTAAGAGAACAATTTTATCTGAACTTGCTCGGATCTTTGACCCTTTGGGATTTCTCACACCGATTACCGTTTATGTAAAAATTATCATACAATTTCTATGGACCTTGGGATTGGCATGGGATCAACCCCCTCCAACAGAAATAATTTCAAAATGGAAGTCCTTTAAGCTGGAACTCAATTGTTTTCTGAATTTCAAAATTCTTCGTAGAATTGACACAGAAAATGCTTCTTCTCAGCAATTACACGGGTTTTGCGATTCGTCAGAAAAGGCCTATTGCGCTGTTGTATATCTGCGAATTATTTACAATGATGAATCTATAAAAACTTTTTTGGTTTGCGGAAAATCCAAGGTTTCTCCACTGAAAAGATTAAGTCTTCCGCGGCTTGAATTGTGCGCGGCTACCTTGCTTGCTAAATTAATGAAATATGTTACGGATGCCATTGATAATAAAATTAAAATTGAAAAGATTTTCGCCTTTACAGATAGTACGGTTGCATTAAATTGGATTCAAAGTTCTCCACACTGTTGGAAAACCTTCGTCAGCAATCGAGTAAGCTTCATTCAAGAAATAATCCCTCCTCAGTTTTGGTACCACGTTTCTACGAATATTAACCCGGCGGACTGTGGCTCGCGCGGGTTGTTTCCGTCGGAGCTTTCCAATTTTTCTTTATGGTGGCAGGGTCCCCATTTTCTTTGTCAAAGTGAAGACACCTGGGAATTTGTGACATTTTCAAACATGGAGACGGCTGAAACTATGGATGAAAAAAGAAATTTTTCGATAACTACAATGGTCGGTTGGAACTTTGTAGATTTTCTCCTTGAAAAATACAGTTCTCTGGCAAAAATTAAAAGAATAGTAGCTTACTTTTTTCGCGCAATTGACTTTTTCAAACTTCATAAAAAATCGGAAATAAAATGGTTTACTCTTTCCGAATTGCACCGATCCTTACTTTTTGTTGTAAAACAAATTCAAAATTCGTATTTTTCGGAAGAGATTGCTCTGCTGAAAAATGAAAAATTACTGCCAAAGGCAATGCGAAAGCTAAACCCGTTTTTAGATAAAGACGGATTTTTGCGCGTTGGAGGTCGATTGTGTCATGCCGACATACCTTACGACAAAAAATTTCCTTTATTATTACCAGGTAGCTCGAAATTGACAGAGCTGATAATAAACGAAATTCACGTCACCTATTTGCATTGTGGTATACAAACCACTCAATTTTTGCTTTCTCAGAATTTCTGGGTACTTTCATCCAAAAGAATAATTCGAAAGGTTCTACATAAATGTCTGGTATGCTGGAAAATCAAACCAGTTACTTTTCAACCACCAATGGGAAATTTGCCAAAGTTCCGTATATCCCAAGCGAAGGCCTTTACTACGGTAGGTGTTGACTTCTGTGGCCCGTTTTCTATAACCGTGGGTAGATTACGTGGTTCCAAAACTGTCAAATCATACGTTTGCTTGTTTATTTGCGTCGTTACGAAAGCAGTTCACGTAGAATTAGTTTCTGATTTATCCACCGAGGCTTTTTTGGCTGCATTGCGCAGATTCATAGGTAGGAGGGGTAGATGTACAACTATCCTTTCGGATATGGGAACTAATTTTGTCGGCGCGGGAAAATACTTACATAAATTATTCTCCGACGCTATCAAGCAAGAATCCATTACCTGGAAATACAATTGTGCCAGCAGTCCTCATATGGGGGGTATATGGGAGGCTAATATCAAATCTTTGAAATCTCATCTTTATAGAGTTATAGGAAATCAGTTATTGACATATGAAGAGTTCAACACAGTTTTGATACAAGCTGAAGCTGTTTTGAATTCTCGACCATTATGTCCCATGAGTACGGATCCAAATGATTTAGCTGTGTTAACCCCTGGGCATTTTTTGAATCTAGAGCCTTTGACTACTATTCCAGATCCCGATACCACAGACGTCAGAATCAATACCCTGACAAGGTGGGGGTTGTTGCAAAGAATACATCGCGATCTATGGAATCGATGGAGTCGCGAATACCTGCATACTTTGCAGCAAAGAAATAAATGGACAGATTCTACTTTTCCAGTTTCAATTGGAACTATGGTTCTTATAAAAGACGATAACACCAATCCTCTTGAGTGGGTACTTGGTAGGATCGTCGAACTGATTTTTGGCACTGACAAAATAGCAAGGATAGCTGTAGTTAAAACTATAAAAGGACTCGTCAAGAGACCATTAGTAAAACTATGTCCTTTGCCCAACTGTTAAGTCATTCTGAATACGCCCTAGGCATCTTCAGGGGGGTGGGAATGTTTCATTTTCGCTCCTCTTTGTTTCTAATTTAATTTCATTTCTTTTTTTTGTATATCTAATTTTTTCTTTTTTTTTTTTTTTTTCTTATATTTTTCGTATGCAGAATTCATTCGCGATTTATTTTATTTTATTGTGCTTACGTACCCGACATGCTTAACCCTTCAATCAAGATTATCCCCTATCAAAATCCTACTCATTATTTTTCCTCGTTTCACCCTGTTCTGTCAATATGCGAGACTAGTGAAAATCAAAACGAATCGCGCAAGGTGGACTGAGCCGTTCGTTGATGTGAGAGAAGCAGTCGGAAGAAAATTGAATTCATTGCTTTGCTCGCCACGAGTGCTGTGAATGCCGATCACAAATATATACCTACAGAACTCCTGCTTTCTCTTCCCCTTGGACTTGGGTAAGTCGGGAACTATCAAAATTAGTAAATTAAATTAAAATACGCTCAATTGTAACTTTCTGCAACTTTGAAATATAGTTGAATGAGGGGGTTTTACATCGGGGTGGAATTTTCGGAGAGCGGTCATAAAACCAGTGTCCCCTTAATTTTACAGTCCCACAATATTGCGTAAGCGATTATATTAAATTATATATAATTATATTATTATATTATATTATTATATTATATTAAATTATATTAAATCGATATTATCATACATGAATATCATTCAAATTCAGAAATGCAATATTTTAATGTATTTACGACAATATGCAAACAAAATTCACAATACAGATAATCGAACCAACATTTATTTCCAGAATGTCTCAAAAATCAACTACCTACAGGTTGTCGCAAAAACCGCAATAAAATAAAATTCAAGAATTTGTTTGAATTGTATTTTAGGTCCTTTATATGTGTGCCAAATTTTAGATTATGATAATTTGAAGTTTACTGCGGGAGGAAAAGTGGCACTTCCCTCCTTACTAATACAAATAGTTATTTCAGTTAATGGCAGAGATAGTGATAAGTTTTTTGACACTTGAATTCACTTGTTCACATCTAGTCCTTGTTGTGTACCATATGTTTTCACCAAGTTATTAAAACCTGTCACATCCTATTTACGTGCTCAACGCTCATTATCCACAGCCACCCAGATGACTTCTTCTCTTCAAAAGAGCATCGACTAATGAATTGGATTTCACGTTCCACTATAATTTTTTTGAATCAATGACGAATAATAAATACTAATAATATTCATCTTGAAAATACGTGTAAAATATAATAATAATTATAATAGATTTTAATGATAAAATTAGCAATAACAGTTGAAATGATCAGACCTTGCTCTTCCATGCAACCATATATTAGTGTGGTGTCTCTCACTTCTTCTTTTCAGATACAATTTCAGTCGTTCACTCTTTAAAGAGTGGCAGTCGTAAACAATTTATTTCCAGCCGTCGGTCGCTTGTTTCTACTCCTCTACACTCAAAGATGAACATCCACGCTGTGTTGAATAACTGAATAAACATTTGTCAGAAGAGCCCATTGTCAAAACCTTTTCGAATTAATATGAAATGTGAACGTGTCTACCAAACTGCCATTCAATTTCAATTTAATGGATATAAACGAACAAACACTCACAGGTGATGTCAAAGGTGACAATGTTATTAATGATTCAACTCAAGTGATAGTGGAAACTTGATGCCGCAATCGATTTTCCACTCTTTTATTGCCTTGAAGCACTTTGAGTGTTGATGCTGTTTCGTAAGGTGAATGTTTTACGTTCAGCGTGAGTGTTTTTGTTTCACTATGAAAAGAAGAGATCGCGAAGGGTTGTGGCCTAGTTTGTAGTTGTTTTTTCGTGGTTACTAGTGTGAGAACTTAGTTCGTGTCCACTATACAGGTCCTTCCATATATCGTGTGCTAATATTGATTTTTCGGAAAACTCAATGAGTACTGTTATGTATGCACTTTCATTAAGAATCTACATTTTGAGTTCTTTTCGATAAAATACTAATGCTAATTTTGAGGTTTGAGTTCATACTGACTTCTACCGCTATTCCAATTATTCACAATTTTCCGATGGATATGTACAAAAAGTAGGCAAGAGCGATTACGCTCTCTTCCGTATGATAAAATAAATCTTGATTATTTTATCCTATCCTTCTGAAATAGAAAAAGAATCTATCACATGTGGGTCTTTCTAGTTCATACAATTTTAACCGACGACATAAAACCAGTGTCTTAGGGAGCCGTACCGTCAGAAATTTTTGATCACCGACAATCGTTACTTATTGGGCTATATATATATACTACAGAATCACTATTTACCATATTATTTATTTACATCTAGATTTGATATCTGAAGATCGTCACCATTAGTATACAATATTAACATTATATAGAAACATTTTCTTTCATTAGATCTCTAATGGATTGTTAATCATAACTCTTTTAACTTTTTTTGCAAACTAATCTGCTTCTCGATTGATCAACGGGACTTCTTTCACTGCTCCCGTACACAATTGGAGCATATTCATTCTATAATCGAGGACCAAGGCCCAATCATTTGCTCCAAATTTCGGTTTTCTGTTTCCTCGACAATATATTATTTCCTTGCTTAACAACCAATCAGTGGATTTGTACCCTTGTACAAAAGTTCTCTGTATCTGAAATTGTCCTATCATTATCAGCAGACAGATAACAAAGTTAATTTAATAATAAATAATAAAGGATCCTCATAGCGGAGATCTAGCGTTATGTGCTGGCATTTTGATGATTCAACCAGATGGAACTTTGAATAAAAATTCCAATCCCTTCAGAAGTTAACAGGGGTGCGGTTACCCAATAACAATTCTGATATAATGTACCTTCATTTCGTTTTGGATGAATATTTTTGTCCGAATTTCCGCTATCCTATAGAGAATTAAAAGACGTTTTCAGTAAGGTATGATTCGAACCACCATGCCATTAAAAAAAAATTCAAAATGGCGACCCAACTCCATTTTCATGTTTTGTAACATTTTAGTAAAAAATAAACAATCATCGATTTTTTTTTTGTTTTATTATATACCTATACACACATATGACCATTGGATATAGCTAGGATTGCAAGGATTTTTCATCACCGTCAAACCCCAATACGATTTTTCATCCTAGCTTGCGTAATTTCCGGGCAATTACTTTTTATCGCTAAGCCGCCTGCGAAGAACAAATTCGCGGGCAAATCCATATATTTTGATATCGATTTTTTGTAAACTATAGCTCATGGAGAAAAGTTATTTTGTGAAAGTTCTTTCAGGAAATTTATCAAGCTTCCTTCTTTGTTATAAATACTTTTTTGATATTTTGAAAAATTGACGAGTTTAGGCAAAAACAGGCTTTTTGACTAAAGGTGTGGTTTTCAATGGGTGAAGCCTTGTCCCTCCAAAACATGAAGAAAAATTTCCATGCCGATTTAATGATAGATATTATGTATATTTTACTACAACTTCTGTACTACTACGTCAAGTGTAATATTTTATTCATTCCCTATTGATCCATAAACCTAATATCGTCACAGCATGATGGAGTCTACCTCCCAACTAATCCTTCCGCAAATCTTGCAAAACTCAGTAAATACGACTATTTGTTCCAGGTGAAGGAGGACTGGAAATACGTTGCCATGGTGTTGGATCGGCTATTCTTGTGGATATTCACTCTGGCCGTTCTCGTAGGAACAGCCGGAATAATCCTGCAAGCCCCGACGCTCTACGACGACAGAATACCAATCGACAAGAAATTCTCAGAATTCGCCACGACGACGGTGGTTAGATGCCCGCCGCCGGTTTAGGAAGGATGGCTCCAACTCATATTCCATTCTCGTATCATCATACTCATTTTCGAATAATATCACTCACGACGTATTGTTATGTAAATAAAAGAGTATTTTATAGATTGTTAAACAGAATTCACTTTTTGAAGATGGAAAAGTACTATGAAACTGGAGACGTGGGTAGAAGATGAATAACTCTCTCAAGCCCGATTTCACCTTTTTTTTACTTGTTTAGTCTATAATATTCTCGAGGACTAATAATATACTTATTTTTACTTCATTTTTCCCAGAACATTGATTTTTTTTAATAAAATGAGAAAACACTTTATTTTATTAGGGACAGTGATATTAAGCAAAATATCAGGAAAATTTTAAACAAATATTAGGCTGTCAGGGTACAACGTATTAACATCTTCGAAACAATGATTCAGAATATTGTACGTCACCCATCCGGTGAACTTTTTCCAGTACTCGTTTCGAAATTTCAGTTTCGACTAATCATCTGGTCCGGAATAGTATATTCTGTAACAAGGTTAGAATGAAGATTCGATGCGAGTGGACCACGAGCATAACGAATTTTCTAACCGAATAACAGACTGCTTTCTCCATAACCACAAACTTTATATATAATCAAATGGAAAGCCAACGAAAAATTAATTGAAATTTCAATACACACCTTGTCACTATGATGCCACTCAAGGCTAATGTTGTTATCGCTACAACAATGTTAGAATAATAGTCTTTAACAAGTGACTGAATGAAATACACGCAAAATGCATAAGACAGTAAGTGTTGTAGACTATTTTTTAAATCTCAAGAGAGAGAATGTGAGTATTTTGTTTTCAAATATGATTTCAGAATTGGCAAATTCTGTAACGGTTGTGGAGAAACATCTTACCCGTATTGAAAATATGTATTCACCGAATTTAAATACGTAATTAACAATTCCCCTTTCACCCCCAAGTAGCACACTCCTATTGGTACAATATTGTGAAAATATTGGCAAAATATTCAAATAAGAATATTGGCGAGAAAAAAAAATATGAACATTCGGCGATATTTTAAATATAATATGGGTGTAATATTTTCGAGGCAATATTGGCCTCAAAATATCACACTGACAATGGAATAATATTAGTAAAATATTGGCAACATATTCAAACGTAATATTGGCGAGATAAAATTATAATTTGAATATTGGTATAATATTACTTGGATATTATACAAATAATATCAGTGAAATATTGTGGAAGCAATATTGGCCTCAAAATATTTAGCGATATTGGTACAATATCATTTGTTTATATTGGTAAAATATTAAAATTAAATATGTTGCATTGGAATGAAAACATTGATGAAATATTTCCAGAAAACGTCGAATAATTTGAATATTCTACAATTTCATTTCTACTTCAATTAACCACTGAGTAGATTGACTTGTAAACGCATTGTGAGAAGCCTTATTTAATATATGTTACTATAATTCAGCTGTCGTTCTATATGTGGGGCCACCTAGCGGTTTCTCACCCAAGGTTAATCATAATTCATTTCAATATTGTTCATTGAATATTCGGCCAATATTCAAAATTCAATGACAGTGATAAATTTATTTTGTAATATTGCATCATATTGTCTTTCAAATATTGGCGCGAGGTTTCCGTAACAATCTCAATCAATATAGGGTCAATATAATTTTTTCAATATGGATGAAATAATATTCCACCAATGTGCTATCAAACTTGGATATACAATATTGTCTTTTGTCTCTGAAATCGATATAAGAGGAATATTGAAACCGCAATATTGGAGGTAGATGCTGAAAACAATATGTAGCCAATATCGTTCTATGGATATTGGTGAAAATTATTGAACCAATATTGACCCAATATTTTATGAAACAATGTACATTCAGAACAGGTTGAGCCAATATTCCACCAATATTATTAATGAAATATTGTTTTTCCAATATGCACCCATTTTGGTTCAATATTATTTTTACATTTACAATATATCCATATTGGCCCAATCTGAAAACAAGATTCAGCCAATATGAGGTGCTACAAGGGCCATAGTCCTTTTAGTACATATTCCTAAATACTCATTTCAATCACCAACTAATATTAGGATTTATCACTAGTATTCTATTACTGCTTATAAGTGAATAATTATTCTTTATTTATACAGGAAAAATCTTGAGACATGACCAGTTTTATTTTAAAATACGCATTTTTCAAATTCCTGAAGTACTACCTAGTAATGACTCTAATATTTATTCTAATTAGCAAGGTATGCCGTGTTACAGCCTCTTTTGACCGAATTCTCAACCACACAAGTATCACCTCATATTTGCTGAATCTTGATTCCATATTGGGCCAATGTGGATATATTGTGAATATAAAGATAATATTGAACCAATATGGGTGCATATTGGAAAAACAATATTTAATAAATAATATTTGTGGAATAATGGCTCAATCTGTTTTGAATGTAAATTGTTTCATAAAATATTGTGTCAATATTGGTTCAATAATTTTCACCAACATCGATAAAACGATATTGCCTACATATTGTTACCAGCATCAAAAATGTGATTTCAATAGAGCATTCTCAGCTGACGTCACAACATGGCGGTCATGGGGGGACAAACAAAGCATTTGATATTTGATGAAATGAAAATTCGTTTTTTGTGGGTGTTAGATGATAATTGCGATGTTTATAAACTTTTCAGACATTAAGTGATTCACGTAGCTTTATGGAAAATGGGTTCAATGGGTTTATTTTTGTCACTGACAATGCTCTATATTCCTCTCATATCGATTTTATAAATAGAAAACAATATTTTATATCTGAGGATGATAGCACATTGGTTGAATATTATTCCATCCATATTCAATAAATCATATTAAATCTATATTGATTAAGATTGTTACGAAAATCTCACAAGACAATAATCGTACAATATTACAAAATAAACTTATGAATGTTATTAAAGTTTGAATATTGGCCGAATATTCTATAAACAATATTGAAGTGAATTATTATAAAACATAAGTTAGAAACCGCTAGGTGGCCCCACATATGGAATGACAGCTGAATCATAATAACATAATATATTATAAGATTTCTCACAATGCGTTCACAAGACAATCTACTCAGTGGTTGACTGAAGTAGGTAGAAACGAAATTGTAGAATTTTCAAATCATTCGACATTTTCTGGAAATATTTCATCAATGTTTCCAAGGCAACATATTCACTTTGAATATTTTACCAATATATACAAGTGATATTGTACCAATATCGCAAAATATTTTAAGTCTAATTGCTTTCGCAATATTTCAATAATATTACTTGTATAATGTCCAAGTAATATTGGACCATTATCCCGAAATGATTATAATTTTATCTCGGCAATATCACGTTTAAATATTTTGCCAATATTTTATAATATTTTACCATGTTCGTGTGCTACAGTTTCCTTGTATCTTAACAGTAACCAATTTTAGGGAGTGGGTTCAGATACTCGAGCTTGACCTAACAATGCTATATATATCTTATTATAACTTATTTCGTAAGCTTTGGCGCCAGCCGGCAGTTAGTAGTTGCACTAGCTACCGAACGGGATGGGGATCAAACTAGAGAAAAAGTACACGAGCAATGAATATAAACATATAATAATAAATAATCATAAAAGCAATATAAATAACATTAATTGAATATGGGTGGTTTAGCCCAATAACTGTCTCGAAAGATTTAAACTACGCGAAAGAAACAACAAATATGAATGTATCATAATAGTTATATAAGCGACACAAAATTACATGAATGGATTATAGCCAATAAATGGCTCGGAAGCGCTAAACTACGCGAAAGGAACAGCAAATAAAAATACTTAATAATAAATAGTTATATAAGCGACACAGAATTATATTAATTTAATGTGGACCGGGTTGCCCAATAAGGAACAACAAGGTAACTAACTATTAATACCTGAACTATCATGGAAGCCCTATACTCCAAAATAATTCTAAGCACTTGGTGTAAAACAAAACATATAAAGTGATTATAACGGTGGTTGTTGATTATTGAAACAGGTCAAAATAGCTAGAAAAGTACCCTTTTTTGTATTCCTGAAGCGAGTTATGCGAGATTCACAAATTAATTAAATGGTAAAAAATGAAAACATACAGGGTGTAATCTCTTGCACTCCCGTGAAGAACTTGTGTATAATGTCATTTTATAACGAATGGCAGGTGTGAAAAATTCGAAAAAAAATTGTGGAAAGTCGACAATCGTCGAAAATTGTTTGTCGAAATTTTGGAAACCGCTGTCCGCCGAACGTCAGCTGATCGGGGCAGAGCCGCAATAATACTGGAATTGCCTGATGGAACAAACTGTGTAATTTCGAACAGCAGTTTCCAAGATTTTCCGAATTTCCCACAAAATTTAAAATTTGCACATTATACACCCGTCTTTGACGGGAGTGCAAGAGGTTAGATTACACCCTGTGTAGTCACCCTATATGCAACAAATTGCTCTATTCACCAACCATAAAATACAACTTTTCCATCTTCAAATTGAATTCTGCTTTGAAAACATATTCTCGTCCCACGTCGAACTCATTTTAACGACAAAGCTTATGATATTTTATAACTGAAAAAAATACCTGAAATTGTACATAAATATGCAATGAAAAATATTTATATACTTTCGAATGGCTCACAAAATTTTTTATATGATATGATGAATGAAAAATATCTAGAATTATAGTTATGTAGTAGAAAATTGATTTGTGATAAATATATTTGTTATTAATACATTATATACCAGTTGAATTATACCATTAAGACACATGAAACCATAATGCAGAGTAATTTTTTGCGACTATTCCATAAGAGCATGAATAGATGTTGGGAAACTATTTTGAGTTGGTTTTGAAATCTTCTACTTAAAATGAATGATATTATCGAGTTCGAGAACTAAGGAATTCAGTAAATTTTTCAACATAGGTTAATAGCTTCAACTACCCAAAATCAATTTGGTCACCTGCCAAGTTTTCCAAAATTTCAAAGAAGCAGTTCTTTTTTAGTTGGTTTCAAACTCTCGAACGCCGTTGAGTCGAATTGAATTTATTATTGCTAATATTTATTGGCTATATTTTAAATGAGCACCAAAATAATATTTGATCACTAAAAGTATTGAACGAGCTTCAAAAAGCGTGAGCAAAATTATAATTCACACATTTTCGAATCGTAACCTAGGTTAGCTTGCTCAGATTAGGTTTGTGTGTCAAGAGCGAGTGGAAAACTAATTCACGCATTTTCGACTCGCAAGATAGGTAGGTTAGCTTGATCAGGTTAGGTTTGTGTGTCAAGCGCGAGCGAAAAACTTATTCGCGCATTTTTGACTCGCAAGCTAGGTTGGCTTGCTCAGATTAGGTTTGTGTGTCGAACGCGAGCGAAAAACTAATTCACGCATTTTTGACTCGCAAGCTAGGTTAGCTTGCTCAGATTAGGTTTGTGTGTCGAACGCGAGCGAAAAACTAATTCACGCATTTTTGACTCGCAAGCTAGGTTAGCTTGCTCAGATTAGGTTTGTGTGTCGAACGCGAGCGAAAAACTAATTCACGCATTTTTGACTCGCCTCGCAAGCTAGGTTAGCTTGCTCAGATTAGGTTTGTGTGTCGAACGCGAGCGAAAAACTAATTCACGCATTTTTGACTCGCAAGCTAGGTTAGCTTGCTCAGATTAGGTTTGTGTGTCGAACGCGAGCGAAAAACTAATTCACGCATTTTTGACTCGCCTCGCAAGCTAGGTTAGCTTGCTCAGATTAGGTTTGTGTGTCGAACGCGAGCGAAAAACTAATTCACGCATTTTTGACTCGCAAGCTAGGTTAGCTTGCTCAGATTAGGTTTGTGTGTCGAACGCGAGCGAAAAACTAATTCACGCATTTTTGACTCGCCTCGCAAGCTAGGTTAGCTTGCTCAGATTAGGTTTGTGTGTCGAACGCGAGCGAAAAACTAATTCACGCATTTTCGACTCGCAAGATAGGTAGGTTAGCTTGATCAGGTTAGGTTTGTGTGTCAAGCGCGAGCGAAAAACTTATTCGCGCATTTTTGACTCGCAAGCTAGGTTAGCTTGCTCAGATTAGGTTTGTGTGTCGAACGCGAGCGAAAAACTAATTCACGCATTTTTGACTCGCAAGCTAGGTTAGCTTGCTCAGATTAGGTTTGTGTGTCGAACGCGAGCGAAAAACTAATTCACGCATTTTTGACTCGCAAGCTAGGTTAGCTTGCTCAGATTAGGTTTGTGTGTCGAACGCGAGCGAAAAACTAATTCACGCATTTTCGACTCGCAAGATAGGTAGGTTAGCTTGATCAGGTTAGGTTTGTGTGTCAAGCGCGAGCGAAAAACTTATTCGCGCATTTTTGACTCGCAAGCTAGGTTAGCTTGCTCAGATTAGGTTTGTGTGTCGAACGCGAGCGAAAAACTAATTCACGCATTTTTGACTCGCAAGCTAGGTTAGCTTGCTCAGATTAGGTTTGTGTGTCGAACGCGAGCGAAAAACTAATTCACGCATTTTTGACTCGCAAGCTAGGTTAGCTTGCTCAGATTAGGTTTGTGTGTCGAACGCGAGCGAAAAACTAATTCACGCATTTTTGACTCGCAAGCTAGGTTAGCTTGCTCAGATTAGGTTTGTGTGTCGAACGCGAGCGAAAAACTAATTCACGCATTTTTTACTCGCAAGCTAGGTTAGCTTGCTCAGATTAGGTTTGTGTGTCGAACGCGAGCGAAAAACTAATTCACGCATTTTCGACTCGCAAGATAGGTAGGTTAGCTTGATCAGGTTAGGTTTGTGTGTCAAGCGCGAGCGAAAAACTTATTCGCGCATTTTTGACTCGCAAGCTAGGTTAGCTTGCTCAGATTAGGTTTGTGTGTCGAACGCGAGCGAAAAACTAATTCACGCATTTTTGACTCGCAAGCTAGGTTAGCTTGCTCAGATTAGGTTTGTGTGTCGAATGCGAGCGAAAAACTAATTCACGCATTTTTGACTTGCAAGCTAGGTTAGCTTGCTCAGATTAGGTTTGTGTGTCGAACGCGAGCGAAAAACTAATTCACGCATTTTTGACTCGCCTCGCAAGCTAGGTTAGCTTGCTCAGATTAGGTTTGTGTGTCGAACGCGAGCGAAAAACTAATTCACGCATTTTTGACTCGCAAGCTAGGTTAGCTTGCTCAGATTAGGTTTGTGTGTCGAATGCGAGCGAAAAACTAATTCACGCATTTTTGACTTGCAAGCTAGGTTAGCTTGCTCAGATTAGGTTTGTGTGTCGAACGCGAGCGAAAAACTAATTCACGCATTTTTGACTCGCCTCGCAAGCTAGGTTAGCTTGCTCAGATTAGGTTTGTGTGTCGAACGCGAGCGAAAAACTAATTCACGCATTTTTGACTCGCAAGCTAGGTTAGCTTGCTCAGATTAGGTTTGTGTGTCGAACGCGAGCGAAAAACTAATTCACGCATTTTTGACTCGCCTCGCAAGCTAGGTTAGCTTGCTCAGATAAGGTTTGTGTATCGAGCGCGTGCTCATATATTTAGTGTTCAAGTAAGACTTGTGGTGTCAACAATAATTAGTTACTACTGCAATATATAAATAAACCTCAAAACTCAATACTTTGAGGCTCAAATATAAATAATTAAATTTTGGTGCTCAACTATGATTTTTGATAACACAAGATAAATATTTGGAAATCTTCCAATATTACTTTGGTGCTCGGTTGAAAGTTCATTTAGTAAACTGAAACAAGAAAGACAATTCCATCTCAACTCCATCCCAATTCCATAAAAATGAAAATTTTAGTTTGGTCGGAATCATCAGAAAAATCACGGCTGATACAGATACAGGCCAAACACAATTATTTGATTCTTTTTTCATCGTGATTCGATTTTCAAAATAAAGTTTTCTTCGAGGAATATTTTCCATAACTTTCCACGTCCGAAACAGTCGGACATTTTTTCGAATTTTTACAAGAAGGTATTTCATTTTATAGAATCATACGTGGTCCAATATTTTTCACTATTTTCACGGCTTTTCCTGATTTCAACCTTGCAAGTTTCAACATTCTAGAAGGGTTTTTTTTAATCGATTTATTCGGTGGTCCCATGTTTTTCACAAATTTTAGGGATGTTTCATATTATTTTCTCGAGCTTTTGCAATTTTTTTTAAGTTAGTGGGGGATATAAACCCCTCATCGACATTTTTGCCGTTATTCTCGACTAAAACCGTTGAAAAATTTCAGGAATTCCTACGAGTTTTTCATATGACTTTTAGGTGCAAAGGTGGTAAAATTTGTTTGAATGACATTCGATGATCCCATATATTTCACTACTTTAACATTTTTCCGATTTTCTTTTCTTTTTTATCTATTTATTTTCTTTTCGCAATGTTTGTCAAGAAGAAATGGGTTTCGAACTCCTCAACCTAAATAATTTTTGTTGTGATTTTCGACGTCTGAAACGGTCGGAAATTCTTCCGAATTCCTAGGCATTATCTATTTGGCTTGTCGGGAACAGAAACTTAATTTTTTTTATTACATTATTCGACGATCCAATGTTTTTCACTATTTTACGGGTTTTTTCCAATTTTATTCCCGCGAGTTTTCGCATTTTTTTCCGATAATGGTGTAGGGGGGTATAATCATTTTTAATCAGATTTTTAGATGGTCCAATATTTTGTACTATTTTTACGTATTTTGTCGATGTTATATTAGCGAGTTTTCGCAAATTTTTTTTACGTTTTTTGTCGTTAGGGAGGTATAATTTTTTTATCAAATAATTTGATTGTCCCATGTCTTCCACCATATTTACGGATAGTTCCGATTTAAATTTCGCGAGTTTCCTCAATTTTTCATTTCATTTACGGATTTTTCCGATTTCATTTTCGACAGTTTTCCCAATTTTTTCGAGAAAGAATTTCCGAAACCATCGAAATATTTTCCGAATTTCTACACATTCTCAATTCAGCCTTAGGGGCATGGGGTGATTATTTTGTTGAGGAATGAAGCATCTATAGTCATCTCTAGAACGTATTTTCAATATTGATATATGATCGCTATTAATTAATTTACTATATTAACATTTTTTATCAGAAAGTGTATAAGGAATATTTATTCAAAGCTGGAAAATATTTGTCTTCCAATGTTTGTCAAACAATTTTTTTTTGCTTGATGGTACACTTGAGCTGGTATGAAATTTTTGAAACACGTAGTGCCATTATAGATTTTAATTCAATGAAATATACCCTAAATACTGTGTCGAATAGCACGATGACATCAATAATGAATGTAACAATACCCACGTAGTACTATAAAAAAATGATGTGTGATTAAGGATAAATAAAAGGTCGTTCTGGTGAAAAAACACGAATAAAATATTCAAGGAGAACATACCAATAATTGTGATGAACAGATCACCTTAAGATAATTATTATTTGAAATGCTTTCTGGTGATTTCAAATGATACATTTCTCGTATACACTGGGTAAACGTATTCCTTATATCACAGGTGATGTTTCGAATTGTGATTACCTTTCTACGTGTGCAAAGGAATTCTGAATTTTTTTAAAAAAGCCCAAGAGTGAAAGGAATACCCTCATTATCCAAAAAATATACTTATTCCGTAATTGAGATATTGCATATTAAGTCATATACAGTATGTCCCACTTCTAATAGAAATCCCCCACAATTTTTATAATTTTTGACGTGGAACTCTAAAATTCGTAAAATCGATAGACACATCGAAAATTACCAAGGAGTACACTGCATGCCAGCAGCAATTGAACCACCGACATTTCCGAAAAATGTAGGAGGCAAGATAGGTAGAAAAAATCTTCGGATTCGTATAATCAGATCAATTCTACCGTTCATTACTTACATTTTGGAATTCCATCGTCTTAATGGTTGAAAGATTTCTACTTCTTTCAAGTTTTCACTAAAAGTTCGTCTTAAGAGGCAACATCAGCGCGTCATCACGAAAGTCAAATTTTATCATTGCGCCGCACATGGGTAGATATTTTTCAAGGGCGATAGCGATAGCGAAGAGTCTATAATCTCCTTAAGAATTCGGGAATTTGTCAGTAAGATTCCCGAATTCTCACAAACGAATTGAATCATTTGTTCCAACAAAATTTTCGTAAAAAAATAAAACTGTACGCTCAAAACCGGTTCCCGTTTCATCAAGGGTATTGTTTGCTCTTAATCTTAATGGTTGAAAGATTTCTACTTATTTTCAATTTTTAGTGAATTGAATTTTTATTTAAAGAAGTAGAAATTTTCCAACCATGTTGACGATTTATGTCCAAAATCCAAATTTGTCTTACTTTCAATGGAAATTCACCCGTAACTTCAGTAACTGTTCACTGACATTATTGTGTGGTATTGTAGGTGTAGAAGGAGCAGTGGATGCCTTCACGTGTTAGTCGTTTTCAAAATGAATACCCAAATTTTCTTCAGTAACTTTCTCAGTTTATCCAGAGATTTTTCCTTCAATTTTTCTTGTCTTTTCTCTTGTCTCTCATTATTTTTTTTTTTTTGTGTTCATATATGTCGTTTTCTATAAATTTTGATTTCGTTCAATTTTGGAAAGTTTTGTGGTACCAAATGTTTTCGCGATGTGAGAGAAACTTGTCTTCAATTGAGAACAATGATTCTTTCCTGGTCTACGGAGAAGTCAACTTTCAATACTGCATGCTCAGTATAGAAAAATACGAATATTTTAATGAAAAATGAAGTATCTGAGATCATTTCAGATAACAGTAGTAATCCCTGATCTCAAAAAAGATACGTTTATCTTGAAAAGTAATTATTTTGGTAAAGTTTGAAATTGGACCTATTTTTTTCTATACCTTCGTGGATGGTGCAACATGGCACTGTCAGAATATCTGACAAGCTATACATTTCTAAGCAAATCGTTTCTTAAAAAATAAGTATTTATGATACAAGTGGACTATTTGTATGAGCGTGAAGTTTGTTGAATGAGGTGTTTGGGCACTATAATATAAAAGTACCTTTTGTTTTCGGAGTGTCTATACAGATATAAATTTCACTAATAAATATACAAAAACATATCCATGAGTTTCGATTGGAGAAAACACACTTACATTTTTTACTTGGTTTGTTCCCAAAAATTTCTTTTTTTATTTCAATTAACGATCATTGGTTATTTAATTTAAGTTTGTAATCGGTTTTTGATTTTGTGACTTGTACAACTGAAGTAAAACCATTCTCTTTTTGGATAAGTATAGGTACGATGTGTTCACTTAAGTTAGCGACATATGGAAAAAAGTTTGTTTTAGAAAAATTGTTATTTATTATACAAGAGAAAAAAGTATTAGATTTTAGCTCGAGGTTGTGTTGTCTACTGACGCGAAGCGGAGGGAGACAAAAAACCGAGAGCTGAAATCTAATCTTTTTCCCGTGTATAACACACTTTTTTTTCTGTGACAGAAAAAACGACGATTTAATCAAATATCTTGACCTATGTGTATATATATTCGGAAAAAAAGTACTCACTTTTTTCCCGGTTCTCTGGGAAAAAAAGTAATTTCATATAAAGTTATCTTTCATTACATGTCAGCAGTGATAAAATGTCCAACTTCTTTCCCGTCACAGAAAAATATTTTTTCATGAAAATGTCTGCATGTTCTAGAACCTATAATGTTGAATTTCCAAATCTTGAAATTTATCATCTGTATACAAGTTGTGTCAAAAACTATGAATTTCGTACAATAGCACAGTACTTTTTTGTGAGAATATCCCAAATTATTATGAAAAGTTGTTCGGAATTAAAAATTTAGTCCACATATACAATCATATCGCTGATAATGAAAAGTAGATTCCTGCAATTTTTCTCTACAATAACTCTCTATGGATTCACCCATTAGAATAATGGCTCAGTCAGTTTTTGACGAAACGTTTTGCAGAAATGAACAAAGTTAGTGTTACTGTTGGGAAAATAATTGTATTCTTATGTAGAACTTTTCATTACAGTGATTTTCAATATTATTACCAAATTCATATTTTTTGATACTACCCGTTAATGACTGATAGATTCCAAGTTTCGATTGGGTAGAGCAGATCTTTCTATGAAGAATAACTTTTTTTCCTTAAACAAAAATTAAAAAATCCACATGTCTCCAACTCAAGTTGGCAAACTCTAATTCGATGAAATATGTATTCAAAAAATATATTCGAAATCGAACCTGCTGCATTCTATTCAGTGGATATTTCGTAGACAAGGCGGCAATAGCAGAAGACAGCTATTGCCCATTAGGACCACTGAATTATACCCATTAGACTTTTGGCAATTGTGTTGTATTGAAAAGCTATATCGAAATGACTTTCAATTGTCAAGTATCTGAGTCCAAACATAAAGGAGAATTATAAATAAATTTTATCTTTTATTATAGAAGATACAATTCAGAATCTATTTTTAGAATTCATTTTTCATTGTCTTTTTCATGGCCTTCTGTCAGGCATGGCCAAATATTTCATTGTATAATCTTTGATTTATCATTGATGATCAGCATAAAACTGCTTTTCTAACTCTGGTGTTGGTTCCAGACCGTGACTCTGACCGTGACCGTGATTCTGAGCACCAATATCAGAAGCTGAACTGATTTTTCCATCCAAATTCCACTCTGAGGCATTTTACTGATGATGTAATAGTTGCATTCACCACAGATGCAACGAAACATTATTAGAGCAATAAAAGGTCCCAACACCATCACAACGAATATTTTATTCACTATTATATCAAGGACGTCTTCTAGGAAATAATAGTCAAAACAATAGACTGCCTATTGACAAGAATGGGGAACATTGACAAACTGTAAATATAGGAGTTTATTGTAAGATGTTAGAGCTGTAGATAAAGACATCGTTATAAAAGATATTGTCATAGAGTTTTAAGGGTTGTTATACGTTGTTGCTTGATTTTATAATCCTGCTTGGAATATAAATAAAACTATCGAGTAACGTTTGGTTGGTCTTTTTTATAACCTTCCTTTCACTCAATCCCACCAATGAAAAATACTAATCTTTATTTCAAAACAAAACAGAAGATTGTAATACACAGGGAGCGGGGATTGGCGCAGTAGTAGCGCAGGGATCGAAAGGTCGCTGGCTCGATTCCCAGGCAGAGAAAGATTTTTTTCAGTTTCAGATGTAAATCTAACTGATTGAATCATGTTGCTGGCTATGGATAATCCTCCACGATTTACTGTGACGTTTATAATTAACAGTGCTGCTCCTAAGGAAGCGTATGGAGTTATTAACAAGGCTTATCCAGAACACGTGACTAGTGACCATAGCAGTCGATGCCAACATACCAAGGAAACAAAAGTAATACACAGGACCAGGACAATCGATTAGCGCTTTTGGCGGCTTACTGAGATTGGGTTCCGCATTTACTTCAATTGAGCAGAGGCGTCAGTTAATTCCAAATATCTGATTTTTTGAAAAAAAAAAATATCAAAATTGTTTTTTCGTTAACCAGCTGTCGTCAACAGCAGCCCTCAAAAGTCGAAATTTGTGCGGGCCAAGGATTACCGAGGTCCTCTAACGTGCTATTCGTAACATTAACACACAACTTTCTCCAAATTTTAACCCAGCAGTGCATTTCATCTTTGGCCAAAGTGTAGCAGTGGCTCGAATGTACACAAGAATATTATAAACCAGGCCTAAGCCATAATCAATACCCGAATTCATGAAAAATTATTTGCAGTTTGTGTGTGGTCGGAAAATTCGGGATAAATTATAAGTGAAACAAAAAAAATCAAGATGACTCAGTAAAATTTCGGTAAGGGGAAAGGGGTTATGGTTGGTAAATATACCTTTTGAGGGTTGGACATTGGTTTTTTTTCGAATTGTGGCTAATATATAAATCCTGTCGGAAAAAGTTTAATGCAAAAGTTGTAGATAATTAAAAACTTTTGAATGATTTTTTTATTAGACAGTTTTTCAGCATTTCAACAGATTTCAGAATCATGACAATTGAATCATAAATTTGTGCATCTCAAGCTGTGCGATAGCCACATCTTTCACTGACGGATACTATTAGTAAAATAATAATAGTAATAATAATAATCGCTTTTATTGACAGATGATGGTGAACAAAAATGATGAATATGTGACATTATTTGTCAAAAGGCAGAGTTAGCTCTGGTTCGGACTCAGTGAAGAGACGAACAAGTGCTTTCTTCCACTCAAGCTGTGGAGTTAGTATTAGACTAAGCTAAGTAACCTAACACTATATTAATAACTGTTTATATTCAGTAATGCAAATCATTGTATATTTATAAATTTACATTATAAATAAATAATAAATAAAGCATATAAAGTTATGTAATTCTGCAGGAGGTGAAATGGCATAGATATATTTTTCCTGACAACAGACTGCTTTTGAGTATGCTTTTGAAACATGCAGTGGACAATGTTTGACAAAGCCTAGTAATATTGAAGGAGAAAGACGATTGAAACTGGGCTGTGGTGTGCTGAGGTGGCGTAAGTCGTGATTTATGCCGTATGTTAATGTTTTGCACGTCCGTGCAAAATGTAATTTTGTCGTATAAGTAAGATGGTTTTTGCGAAGTTATTATATTATGAAATAAGATGCAAAGGTGAAGTATTCTTCTTTTTTCGGTATTCAGCCATCCGAGTTCTTGGAGAGGGGAAGAGATGTGATTTCGTCTGTTAAGTCCGCAGATTAGACGTACACAAAAATTCTGGACCAACTGTATTCGCTGGGCGTCTCTTTTGGTGATAGCGGGACCGTAAATAGTGTCGGCGTAATTCAAGTGTGAGAAAACTAGCGACTCACAAAGAGTTTCTTTTCCATTTTTATCTAACATTTTTCTGTTGGAATATATCAATTTGAGGTGGCACCATCACGCGCGTGTTTCAACCTGTGTTTTCTTTGTTTCTCGTCACTTCACAACGTTGCTGTTGATGAAAAGGGGAACATTTTCCATAAAAATTGAAAAATGAAAAATGTGACTTATTTGTAATATCTAACAGAAAACAACTACTTCCCCGGCACAAGCCACGCTGGACATTGAACTACATCTGATAGATATTGTGAAAAGACTATAACTGAAAAGGAAAGAAAAAATCTGAAAGTGAAAATTTGCATTTTCATTCAGATAGCTGACTTTATTAATTCTTTCTAGTTTTCCTTGAACAAATCATTAAATAAATTAGATAAGGAGAATGTTATTAAAGAAATATCACTCACAGAAATCGTTCATTTCATTGAAGCAAGGTTCGCTTCTCTCGCATTTAATCCCCAATACATTTTGGTCGACAAAAATCTATTTCGCTTTGCCAAGCTCTTCAGGAGGATTGAAATAAAACAGGCTCTTGAACGATGGAAAATAGCGACTAAAGTTTGTCTTTCAGTCGCAGATGATTCCACAAAAGATTTTATGAATTTCATATTAATATTTTCGAACTAAAATCAAGTTGCTGTTGACTTCCATTGAAGTATCTTCATCGTCTTGTATCATTCGGATTTTATATTACATTTTGTCCAATAAGACGTTAAATCAAGAGAAATAAACTGTACTTTGGAGTTGCTTATTTTGTTGTCGAACAAGTTTCATACCAAGCCGTTCATCAAAATGGAGTGACTATTACACCAAAGTAGTACAGATTATTTATATTCTGGTAATTACTCCCTCTGTTTCGATGTAATTTCCAATATCTGAAGAGATTCAAATTCCAAATAACTTGACTGATTTGTTATTATATTGTTATTTGATGAGCGGTTGTATTAGAAAACATTCTACTAAAATAAACCCGGACTAATAAAATTTTGGAGTTACGTGTTGGTTTCTCATGGTCGATTCAATTTTGTTTTCAGAATAATGGCAACCAGAACCCGGAAAATAATGGAACTGGCCACTCAACTCCTGATTCGCTTCATAAATCACTTCAAACTCACAAAATCATAATTCGTAACTACTAACATAATGCATTTAGCTCCAATGGTGATGTATAGTCAAACACGTAACTCACAATAATATATTTAAAAACTAAAACATGTTTACTTACACGTTCGTATAATGTATAGCATGTTTTAATTGAAGAATAAAATTTTTAATTCATATATAATGCTTCAAATCATCAATTATTATGTTTTATCTTCCTCCTGTAAAATGATCAGAATGGAGTTACTCGGTTTTACTATTAGACCGACGTATTGTTGTTTCACAGCTATAGCAGATAATGCAATTAGTCGGAGAATAATTTATTTCTCTGTGATTTTAGGCATGATTTATTTCAATACCTTGCATTCCGCATACCTGTATTATCAAAATAAAATTCATTCTTCAGGAAATGCAAATAAAAACACGTGGTCTGTCGTGAACCAGTTATCAGGAAAAACGACAAAGAAAAGTAATACAACTATAGATAGTAATGATGGTTTTGTAGAAGATCCACTCGCTATCGCTAATATTTTCTATAACTTTTTCGTGAATACACCACATGATATTGTTGATAAAACATAAAAAAATACAAACAACCCCTTGGGGACTAACTTGGTCCCGAGTATTGAGAATAGTATGTTCATTACATATGTCGGAGAAGATGATATAATGAAGGTTATCAGGGACAAAATCAAAAATTAACATTCATATGGACAAGATGGTATTTCTGTCTGGGCCCTACATCATAGCGCCCTTAAGTCACATTATAAATATATCTTTTCAGCAAGGAAAGTTTCCTTCGCGACTGAAACACTCTATAGTTACCCCAATCCTACAAATAGGAAATAAACACAACTTGGAACATTATCGTCCTATTACTATTTCCCCATCATTATCAAATAACATTCTAACTCCAAACCAACACGGATTCGCTCCAATCATTCCACCACAACGGCAATTATTTATTTTTATTCGAATCTCCTATAGTCTGTTGAAGCTGGCGAAATCTTCTGGACAAACTGTAGAAAACTGGTATTAGAGGTGCTCAGCATGAATGGTTCGCATCATATCTTTCAAATCGCACCCAGACTGTTAAAATTCAATATTCGAAAGGAAGTTATAACGAAACCTTCTTCTCCGATCAGTTAATTAATGATATAGGTATTCCACAAGGATCAGTTCTAGGGCCGATCCTCTTTATCAATGAGCTGCCATCTGCTTTGCTCTTATCTTTCACTTGTTTGTATGCTGACGACTCTTCCCTCCTATTTAAATATAAGGATTTGACTGAATTACAATAAAATATCAATTCTGATCTTGATAGCCTACAGAATTGGTTCAGTGAAAACGCTTTATTTTTGAATGCATTCAAAACGAAAGCAGTATCTTTTCATACTGCCCAGAATACTAACACGGTAGATACGATGTGACAATATAAAATTTCTAGGGCTTTCTCTAGATAGTAATCTCAATTTCCGTCAGCACTGCGATAATCTCATTAAAATACTCAACAAGCAGTGTTACCTGATAAGAAACCTGTAAAGAATTATAGACAACTCCGTCCTGCTCTCATATTACCATGGGCAGATACAATCAAGAATTAACTATGGGCTCATTGTTTGGGGTGATTCCCCACCTGCACACAGTGTTTTTGTGGCGCAAAAGAGAATTATTAGAACCATTGCAAACACACCTCGAACATCATCGTGCAGAACATTATTCAAAAAATATTATATACTGCCACTTTCAGGTCTCTATATTCTGGAAGTTTCGTTATACATACATAAGAATAGAGGTTTTTAAACAGAACCCGCACTAGAAACTATAGTTGAGCGTAATGTCAAAAGCAACAAAAACAGAATACAGCAGGCGTTTTACGAATGATGGTATGAATCAATTCAAAATAAACATCGGTAATGAAAAGTGGGTTGAAGTTTTGAATAAAACTGATGTTAATCTTGCATTTCAGGCATTTTTGTCCTACTATTTCAATTTCTACAACTGCCTGCCAGAGAGAATCAAAACACTAACCTTTTATCAATTTAAAAAACGCATAAAAAATTATATTCTTGAACACTGCTTTTATTCCACTGACGAGTTCCTTCACACAACAAAGCAACTGAATCATACACTCAACACATTGCTTCTCTGAATTTCCCATTTTGTTATGTTAATTAGGTTTGTTAATGTTTTACTCATGAACAGTTTAAAAAAAAAATTTGTATGTTGTATTGTTTTATGCATTGTATACTTTGATTATTTATTGACATGCCATAATTGTATTTCTATATGTAAAATGGTGAAAATATATCTATCTATCTATTTTGAGACAAATTTTCCAAAATTACCTACCCGTTCAAAAAATCAGAAAAAAAAAGAAATGGATCACACATGAAATAAAACAATCTGGTCAAAATTTAAAAGACCTTTTTAACCTACAAAAATTTTGTCCCGAACTGAAAAACATCTATAAGGTCAGAAAAAAGAGTCACGATAATTTGATAACTAAAACAAAAAAGGAATATTTTCAAAACAAAATAAAGAATTCGGACAATCCTTCAAGATCTGCATGGCAACTGGTGTCAGAGCTGTCTAATAAATCGAAGGCTATTAAATCAAATATAACAATAAACGATAATAACACCATTGTTGACGATCCGAAAGACGTTGCTAATCTCTTCAATAAATTTTACAACGATGCGCCTAAAAAGATATTGAGCAACACAGTCTCCTATGGCAAAGACTACAATCATTTTCTGCGTAACGTTACGTTACTTCCAAATTCTCTTTTTCCTATGCCATATCAGGAGCTTGAACTATTTCAGTTACTAAAATCAAAATTAAAAAATAAATTTTCTTCGGGATCGGATGAGGTACCTACAATTCTATTGAAAAAGTGCCTATCAGAACTTATTGTACCACTTACTTTTATGGTAAATCTCTCATTGTCTTCTGGAGCTTTTCCAGAATTGCTGAAATGTGGTAAAATAACACCTGTGTATAAAAAAAACTGTCGCCAGAGCCTTGAAAATTACAGACCAGTCACAGTACCATCAACTTTTTCCAAAGTATTCGAGTATTGTTTTTTAGATAGATTAATGTTATTTTGTCAAGAATATGATATAATTTCGAGAAACCAACATGGATATTTAAACAAAAAATCTACGAAGACCGCGGTGTTTTCTTATTATCAAAAAATAATAGAATATATTGAGGCAGGAGAATGCCCTGTTGGAATCTTTTGTGATCTCAGCAGGGCATTTGACTGTATCAATCACGACATACTACTGGAAAAGTTGTATAAGCATGGAATTAGAGGCTGTCCTCTAGATTGCATAAAATAATTTATACTGAAACGTACACAGTATGTAGCAATCAACAATCATTTCTCACAGCAAACTGAAACAGACATTGGTGTCCCTCAGGGGTCCATATTGGGGCCAATTCTGTTCCTGTTCTATATGAATGACTTGGATAAACTTTCTGTACCTGCATCCTTCACAATGTACGCTGATGATACTTCGTTAATCATATCTGAAAAAATGGAACCTTCCTTGCGTGATAAATGCAATGAGGTGTTGATTTCTTTGAATGAATGGTTTTCAGCAAATTATTTGTTTCTAAATAACTCGAAAACGCAAGCACTGAGGTTTCACCATATCCAAAAAGAATGTAATGAGTTGTCATTCCAAACAAACGAATCGGGTCCATCGATTTCAACTAGTTCGAATCAAACAATTTTTTTAGGATTACGAATAGATAAAAATCTCAACTGGAAGGCTCACTCCCTTTACCTAATCTCAAAGTTGAATTCGATTGCCTTTCAATTTAGAAATTTGTGGCATGTACTCAATATTGATCAATTGTTACAGCTCTACTATGCACAAGTTGAGAGCAGGCTTCGATACGGTGTGATATTTTGGTGTTTATCTACCCTAGCAAAAGATATCTTCGTGACACAAAAACGAATTTTACGATCAATGAAGGGGCTTTCACAGACTGAATCATGCAAAGATATATTCAAGAAACTGAAAATATTAACATTACCATGTCTAGTCATATCAGAGTTGAGTATGCTAGTATTCGACAATAGTGATGAAATATATGTGAGGAACAAACAAAATCATAGTTTCAATACAAGACAAAAAAAACGATTTTTCAATTCCATTTGGAAAATTCAAAATAACTCACCAATCTCCCAGTCATATGACTCCTAGAATATACAATGCTCTTCCTTTAAATGGGAAAAACTGCTATTCAAACATAAGTTGAAATCCTTTTTGACAGAACAGTGTTTTTATAAACTGGATGAATATTTGTCGTAGCAATCTGCGGTGATATCAATTTTTTTTACTATTATTTTATTTTAAATTTACGTGTATATATACATTTTAAATGTAAGCTACTGACGTTTTCCATATTGTTTGTAACTGTCTTATGATTATTATTATTATTATTATATTCACATACCCAAAACACGTTTATCTCTGCGTCTCGACTCGTTTGAGGTTTTGGGGCTGAGATTGTACACTGCACTTCCAGTGTTTCTGAAGGCCAAAAAACAAGACCAAGTGTTCAAAAATAAAATAAAACAATTACTTTAGCAAATTAGCCCCTATACAATCGGTGAGTTCTACTCCCACTTGAATTGATAAAATGTTTACTAACCTGATTGTTTTAAAGATTTTTTATGTTTTGTAAGTATTTGTAACGCATATTTGTTTTTGATATGTACCTACTGACTTGTTTAAATCATAATTATCATTAAAGATTATGTTATAAAGAAATTAATTATTTCATAAACATCGCATTTGTTTATAACAATTATTTAAATAATAGAAGATAAAAATTATTAAAAATCATTTTTAAGTAGCTTCTGATCATAAGAAAACGGATCAATATTAATATTATAAATATTTTTTTTTCGATGTTTAATAAAGCTTTATAATTTTTCATCTTAGTAAATTGTTAATAACGAAAATTAATAATTGTTTAATTTTTTTCCAACGGGAATTTATTCTAAGACCTTTGAGAAATAGATCCATGAAAGGACAAAAATTGTGAGAATAATAGTTTAACAATTATCGCACTTGCAATGTTAATGTTCATGCTACAAAAAATTCTTAATTAATTAATGAGTAATTTATTGAAAAATCGCGATAAAAATTTTTTGAACATGGATTATTATTCATTGGTATTTTCAACCCTCTGGGAAAATTATAATTATTGGTCCCAATTGTGGGAAATTTTTTCCTCTTTTTGAATCTTTTTTCAAATTTGAAAAATCTTTATTGGTTTTTTAGATATTTGCAAAAAACTAAACGCTCTTTTTTTAGTTAATTGTTAATAACTTTTGCAATTTTTGCAAGCGGAACTTAATTTTTTTCAAAAATCATCTAGATGCCATTCTGAACCGAATGAAAAAAGTTGACTAAAAAGGCACTTGTTAACTAGACCATATATACTAGACCGTGAAGTGATACCAAAGCGTAGGGCAATATGAAATATTTTTTTATTCGTGACTAATAATGGTAACATTCAAATACAATAGAAATTCAATTGAAAATTACACCACAATCTTTAAGAATCAACGTATCTTCTAAAACATGTATAAAATATATAAATTTCATCTCATGAAAATAATGTATCATAAAACTAAAATAACATTAGGATGAATTTATAGAAGGTTGGCACATTTAAAACAAAACAATTTTATTTAAGTCTTTGTGTAACGTTTGCTAAAGCCACTGCAAATGCTTGAAGGGCAGAAAATGGATACTGGAAATCTAGGGTATAGGCATTTCCATGGATCCGACCGAACTGCATCACCTGAAAAAAAAAATCTTGGAAAAATTGGAAAGTGCATAGAAAATGGATAAAATATGTCATTTCTATCTACATAATCAGTGTGGCTTCTAGTAGTCTAAGAGCCGAAGGGTTGTCGACCTTCACCGTTATATTTAATGGATGAAACATATTCCTTATGAAGTTTCATTAATATACGAATACGCCTAAAATAGGTTGCCTATCAAAATGTGGTCCAGACTTTATACAATGAGTTTCAAAAATTTGCACTATATTGAAAACATTTTTATAATCGATTTGTCAAAAAAAAATATTTTTCATAAAAATCAGTGCATTGCAGAATACTTGCACAAAAAATAGTAATTTTTACCAAGTGTAAAATACTCCTTATTATTGACATTATCAACAAGTTCATTCAAGGGGGTTTGTTCAGAATTGAAAACAATTTTCAAATTTGGAATCACAACCAGCGTAGTTTACTCTTGATCAACATTCTGTTTTTTGTTCCCCCCTGTACCCCGTTCGGAAATTTGAAACTTATATGCAAGTATTCTACAATGCACTAATTTTTATGGGGAATAAAATTTTCTAACAAATCGATAATAAAAAGTTTTCCATATGGTGCAAATTTTTGAAACTCACTGAGAAATACATACCCATCGACGTTCACACTTGTGCCTGTCGGCGTGCGTGAGAAACGCGGGGTGAGCACGAAACATGTTCTAGTTGACATAATGAAATATTCAGTGAAATATACGACGGGATAATTTGAAAAAATCAAATACCGTATCTCTAGTATTGAGAAAATCAATACAGAACCAGAGAAAATAAGACCATGTGATAGAAACTGGTTATGCTTGTAAATTGCACGTGCTTCATAAACCCTGGGCGGTCACCCATGTATATGAATCGGCCTTTAGGTATACAAATCTGTAATAAAACCGAAAATGAAAATTTTGCACTCCTTGATCCTTAATTTTTTATTCTCAATATTATTGCGTAAAAAAAATCTCTACCAACCTGCTTTCCTCTGAATTCAATTTGGAAATTCTTCGCCGATTCTTGAGTTACCCTTCCACCAAAATCGAGCTGATAGACCTGATTATTTTCATTCCACATTGGCGCTTTGTTGTGCATGACAAATTCTCTCCGCTGTTGAATTACTGAATTATTGCAACTGCTCCCATTGGGTTCTATTTTTCCTCTCTTGAGCTGCATGAAATAAATAATATTGAAGAAAATTACACAAAATCTAACTTCAAATTCTTGAGTGACTAGACGACATTGTTAGCCTTCCTTCTCAAAGGATGTTTTCTATTATGTCGAATTGCGACCTGTTAAACTTTCTAAAACAGGCGCGTGTCTGAGGGGGTAATGGGGTAATTACCCCCCCCCCCCCTGACAACCTTAAAGGGATCAAAATTTAACTTTTTCGAACGTAAATGATACCTTTATAGTAAATAATATGCCCGAAAACAGTGATTATCCCCCCCTCCCATGGAGAAGATTGCCCCTCCCATGGAATGACCTTATAGGCACGCGCCTATTCTAAAATCATGGTATGTTGATGTACTCGACCTAGTAACCAAAAGGCTACATAGGTCCAACTCAATCCTATTACTAGTTTTCTATACACAAACGCTGTTTGTATTATCTGTCCCAAAAATCAATACATAACTAGTTACGCGATTTTGAATTATTCCTTGAAAAGAAAATAATGTTTTGTTGTGGTTCTCTCTATGAAACACCCTGTACTATGCAATATTTTCTCGTCAAAATACTATAATGAGTTATGACTTTCAAAAATATACATTCCTGACTCCACAGATTTTGCAAAAACCTACCGTCATACATTTTTCAATCATCCTGTAAATATTAATATTTTATTGATGTAGATATCAACGACTAAACTTATCAATTATTGAAACATGTAGTAAACGTGTGTATGCAACAGAAATTCAATCTAGCTCGTGAATTTAAGGTAATATACTTCCGTAACCTTCGGAGTCAAAAGTTTTGAAATTGTCCGCGTGTGTTTCATTCGTAATGGCTATATCTGTAGAGTCAGTTGTTTCTACCCAGAGAGTACTCACGTGTAGGTACACACAGAATCAGGGGTGGGATTCTGTGTACCATAGAATTCTGTTGTCGATAAAAAAATTGAGATGACATCATGGTTGAATTCATGGGAGAGAAAGAGATAAAACTGTCGACAATAGAATTCTATGGTACACAGAATCCTATCCCAGGTATCTCAGCCATCCAAGAAAGCTGGCAACTTAGCAATTGGGGATTCTAGATAAGATTAGACTACTCTCGAGTACATTATGTCAAGAGAAGAACAGAATATTCACCATTTATATGTACCAGAAATACATCACTTGTTAAATTCCCAATAGAGCACTGTCAGCTGACGTCACAAAATGGCGGTCATGGGGGGACAAACAAAGCATTTGACATTTTATGAAATGAAAATTCGTTTTTTGTGGGTATTAGTGGATAATTGCGATTTTTATGAATCATTTTTCGTAGAAAATTGACCATAAAGATTCACGTAACCTTATGGAAAATGTGTTCAATGGGTTTGTTTTTGATCAGTTTGGTTTGTTTTTCCCCCTATGGCATTGTTCGCAACTGTCATATTACGTCACTGACAGTGCGATACAGTTGAAAACAACTGAGTTTCTCGTGTAATTGCAGCTCCCATATAATACAACAATTATCAAAAATTTCCTAAAAACGGAATAGTACCCATAAAGAAATGCTCACAATTGCTATTTCTCAAATGGCAACATGTTTTTTTCACTCCGTCATGATGAAAAATGAAAAGTTTTGAAGAATTCCGAAAGAAATTACAAATACAAGATGTTTTATCATGAGTGTTCTCAAAATTAGATAGTCTTCAACGAAGGAGGCCATGAACATAAAAAAGCGAAACGAAAAAGCAGCATTGTAAATACGTAGAACAAACTTTGACTCAATATAATAATAATATAATAATAATGTATATTTACCACATAATACATAAAATTTCAGTTGAATGTTTAAAAAACATAAGTAAATAAATACTGAGAAAATCCACAAAGGCTAACCTGCGCGTGGATCACATCGTTGAAATAATATGAGCTGTTGTGTATTCCTTTCTCAATTATGTTTTAAGCCGCCTACGTTGAAGAACATTCAATTTAAGGAACACTCATCATGGAACCTGATTGTATCTTCGTTTCCTTTAGAAATTCTTCAAAACTTTTCACACGAGTAAACTGATAACTTATAAATTTTCATCATGACAAATTGAAAAGTACATGTTGCCATTTAAGAAATGGCATTTGTGAGCATTTCTTTATGGATACCATTCCATTTTGAGGTAATTTTTGATAATTGTTGAAATATAATATGGAAGCTGCAATTACATGAGAACCTCAGTTTTCAACTGTATCGCACTTCGAAGCTTTCTCTGGTAACTTCTGATGTCGTTTGTGATGATTTATGTTCGAGTTCATGGCCAACTTTGTTCTATTGAACAATCTGTTTTGGGTCACTTCCGGCTGAACCGGAAGTGGTGAATTTTCAGTAGAGACTTCAAAATATGCGTATTCAAGTTTTATAGCGACACACCAAATTTGAAATCTGTATCTTCAAAACTATAGAAAAATTGGAGGGCGTACCTCACCTCGTGGTTACCTGGTATACATATATATTAGGTAATCTTTTCAAAAGATTTTTTGGTTTTTCACTCCTTGTTTCTAAAAACTATAAAATGATTCTGATTTCCATAGAGGACACATCAATGATGAATAATATTTTCCAAGATATCAAAACTGATCTGTCTCCCATGAAGATTGCATTCATGTTCTACCAATACTAGAAGCAAGTAGTGAAAATTCAAAAATTAGTAGGAACAAACCTACTGGAAATTGATTTATGAAATTTTACTGTATGTTGTGGAAAGGAGTAGACAAGATGGTGGTGGTAAGTTGCTGCTATATAACATAATATGAAATATGTTATTTTCTACTAATTTATATTCTATGTTGTGGTAACCTTGCTGCAATTACTAATCATCTTCTAACATCCATCAATCCATCTCAGTAGTTGCTGCAACACTGTCATAAGGCGACATTTTCAACATCACATTTCCAATTTTACTGTATATTATATGGAATGTTGCACTAACCTTACTGGAATGATTGATAATGGCATATACCATACCAAAATAAGTGTTCCGTTTTTCAAATCAGTCGTAAGAGCGGTTCATGAAATAATTATGTTTCAGACACATATTCATACTACTTTCGTATACCGTACATGTAAAAGTAGTCGATTTTCGTATCACAAATCTAAAAACGGAACACAAGAAAGATTTCAAACTGAAAAATAATATTTCATTTACATCATACGTCGATTTCAGCTTTTTCGTAAGAAAACCGTTTGAGAGAAGTAAGTACTAGCAGAAAACGAAATATTTCGAAAAATTGGGTAATTTTCAACTTCAACACCCCGTATCTATAAAACTAGTCATGGCATCGAGGATTTAAAAATCTCAGAAAATTTGACCGATCGCAATTTTACATGTGAAAAGTGCGGGGTTCTTCAATTATACTATTTCAAAAAATGTTCCATCAATATTTATGTTTTTATTACGACACAGGTCCAAATACACTTTCTCTTCATTGATCCTACAAGGTGAGATGTGAAGGTAATATCTGAACAAACTTAAACTTCCTTCTCTGATACTTCATCTCATCTGTTTGACAAATTCTTGTGCAATTCTCCTCTACAAGGACACTGTTTTGTTCATGTACCACTTGCAAGTCGGTTTCGTGGTTCTTGCTTTCATTTGTGCCAGAATCTCAGACGATGTAAACGATCAAAAATAAAATACATCGTATAGAGCTGTACTGATTATTTGAGTAAGAAAAAAAATTTTTGTTCATAACAAACCTTCTGTCTCAATTGTGATTTCTGGAAGGTTTCCAAGTCCCTGTAATTAGTTCCATTGAAAATCTCATCCCCCGATGGGTTAACTTCATCATCAGAACTCTCTTGATTCCTGTTTTTCTTGTTTCGTCGTCCTAATAATGGCGAGTTCAACAACCTCCTTCGTATAGGGGATGCTGACTGTGGTCTCATTCCTAAAACAAATATTTCCTGAAAACTAGCAGATCTTATGAAGTTGAATGTAACAACAAGTTGGTATAACTGTGAGAACCTAAAAGTTCTTGTTATTCTTATACCTTGAAGGAAACCAATCAGTTAGATAAACACTTTCAGAAATTATTAACCATGGTACTTTCTCGCCCCATTCGTAACAAGGCAGCTCTAAATCCTTGACTTTCAAATAGGCTTTAGCCTCAATTGAAAAGACAATTTGAAACTTATATGCATTTATAAGGTGTATTCTTCCAGAAATGAATAAAAGGACAAAAATGGAATTATATTCCATTTTGAACATTGTAGCATTGTAACACAGGTTCTGTTGATTTTTGACCGATGATTACGAATGGCTTCGCAGATTCTTTCAATCAATCTACAGTCATCATATCAATTCAAGTGTTCGTTGAAAAAGTTAATTATATGCTTCTAGTGAGAAAATACCCAATCATAACCAAAAATGAATCAGTCATAATTATTTACCTTTTTTGCTAGGAGCAGGAGAAGCAGGTGAACTCCTTGGTAGTTTGGGGGAAGAGCAAGGAGTTGACTTATTATCATCTTCTCTGAGCCTTGTTATGAGTTTTTCCAAATTCGCTAATGCTTGGGTATGGATTGCAACGCCATTCCTATCAGCGTTATTGTCATTTTGCTGATTCGTATTCATTTTCTTCTGATTATTTCTACTTCTACCCTTTTCATTAGAAGTGTGATCAGCTTTTTTTCTCCTCAGTAACGGCGAAGAGAAGAAATCTCTTCTAGGGGATTTTTTATTGTTGTTCTTAATATTCTCTTCTTTCACCATCGGAGAGTTATTCTGTGGATGAGAGATCTCAATTGTTTCAGTTTCTGGTATAATTTGTTCTTTCTTTCTTATAACAGCCGTACTGATATCACTATTCGGAAATATATCACTAGAATCTAAACTCTTTGATTTTCCATAGCTCTTCAGCTTCGGAGTTATATCAATATTTTTGGGAAAATGATCGAGTTGTTTGGATGTTGATCGGGTTTGTCTACGAGACCTAGCTTTCTTGTCTACCAACACCAAACGTTTCGGAATGTCCTTACGTAACATCAGTAGTGATGCATCACTAGGAACCAATTGAGCTTCCATGTTATCTAAAAAACCTAAAAAATCGTTAATATTTCTGAAAGTAGTAAACATCGCAGTGCAAAGTTATACAAAACATTCATAGGTACGCAATATTTTATGAATTCATAAATGCAAAAAAACGATTTCAAGTCCGTTTCCATCAAAATATCATATGTTTTGTATACAGACCATCCATGAAGTAACCTTCTCCACTTCTTGAACGAATAAATATTTTTTTATCCTACACTGTGAGAAAGTTGAATTCTACCGGCTTTACGGAGGAGAGAAAGTTACCTATTCCACGGCTAGCCAAGGATAGAAATTTTAAATTTTCACGCTTTAAATAGCTATTTGTATTACAAGGGAAGAAAGTGCCACTTTTCCTTCCGCAGGATGTAGCTTTGCGTCGGGCAGTAAACATCCAAGGGAGGAAAAGGAACTTTACTCCCATGTAATACATATGATTTTTTCTCCTACCCACTTAATAAACCTTTTTTGTAAATTTAAAACGCATCTTGACCGCTTTTGTTCAAAACAGACCAATATTTGCATGATGGAAAGTATACAAAATTAAATCATACCCATCTAAATTACTCTGATGGCGAAGTGATAAGTGACGCTGACTAGTAAACTGAAGGTACTGGGTTGGGTTTTTAAAGTTATTTTCCTTTTTTTCTTCTCTTAGAGATATAAATTATTGGATATTTGGATAGCTTCTATCCATTTGGGATTGAGATTCAGAGATAATTTTCTCAGAGTCAATATTATGTGCCTATTTTGAATGAATTTTCAATCGTTTTTTTTTTCTCCCTAGGAAGGAAAAGTATGAGTTTCCACCCTGGTTTGAGGGAGGAAAGTGGGTTCTTTCTATAGGGGTAGGAGGAAAAATAAATTGTTAGCAGTTGTCAATTAACAAATTGCAAATTCATTAAATCATAAGTTGCTGATGTTTGTTTGAAGTTAACTTCAAGTCAGTTTTTTAATAAATAAATTTAAAAAAGTATTATCAACAATAAATATTGTGTAGGATGAATAATGATGTGTGAACCACGACGGTGAAGTGCTTTTTCAGGCCTCAAGAAGTGACCTAGCTCGGCTGCGCCTCACCTGTCCATATCTTTTTCGGCCTGAAAAATGCCACTTTATCGTGTATACAATATACCATTTCAAAGTTTTATTTGCTAAATGATACTTTTCAATCTGCCCTTCAACAACAACAAGAAAGAATTTTTTTAAATGGCGTTGGGGCTCGGGTGATACCTCATTTGAAACGTTTTTCAATATTCTATTCGACAGCAAAATTTCGGAAATAAAATTCTTCCAAAACAAAATGGTCATGAGTTACACTGTATTTTGTTAAATTTATCCCTTTGCAAATTCAGACAATTTCCTCAGACGACTTGTGTTTAGAGTATTTTTGTGATCTGTATTCACTCACTTGCTGTCCTGAGGGAGCTTGCAGGCGTCGAATCGATCCCGATATTTATAAAAAACTTATCTTATAAGTTTTATAAATACATGCTCGATAAAAGTCCTCTCACCAGAGACATTACCATACTCAGAGTGTATAATGAGCCCCGCAAACACGGCGGGCTCATTTATCAGTCACTTGACATCTTTCATGAAAGAAGGAATGAACCGGTTCCGTAGGAACTAAGTCGAAAGTAGTACTAAAACGCGAAGTACCTTGACCCGGTTTTTTGCTTCAGCCTTTTCCGGGGTTCGACATCGAAATAAGTGGCCTCATAAACTGCATATAAGTAGCACTATCTACATTGAATACAAATTTGAACAACACGTATATCGCTACAAGAAACTTGTCCAATTTAACCGACTCTGTAGCTCCGTTTCCGAGATAGCAATATGGGATCAGCTAAAAAAAAACGGCCTGTGTATACATATTATATATACAGTATCACACATGAGGTTCACGACATATGAAAGTTATTTTTATTAATAAATATAATGAAAACTTAACTTCACAATTAGTTTGTGCTTGGAAAATTAGTGAAAAACAGCCTCTTTCCTTTTGTCATGTGCTACAAATCTGTCGAATTTGACATTTTTTTCGAAAATTTTCAAAAACCATTTTTTTTCAAATTCCGAAAAATGCCAAATAAAAAAGTTACTCAGTTTCCAATTTCATATCTTTGCTCCAAATTTTGACTTTCTACCTCGATTTTTATCCATTTTTTTAATTTTTCGAATCTTTCGCTTTATCGATTCGAATGAAACCTAATAGAACATCTCCAGAAATTCATCTTTGTTGTTGCAAAGTTCATCTAGTTTTTTTTAGTTAAACTGATTTGGATTTTCAATATATGGACGTTAGTAAGTCAGTGATCAAATGAAAGAATTTCTTTTCATTCTTATCACACTCGTATTTCTTTTAATATATTTTTATCCAATTTGATAATTTTTCTGATTAATAATTCAGTTACAAACAAACCAGAAATATCATAATTTTCTGTAAACTAAACAATGACCTATAGTTTCATAACTATTCAAAAGACTTCTAGTTCTAGTGATTTGGTGATTTGTACTAAACCTGATATAAAATTCCGTGATTTTAAACAATACAAGACTAATGCAACATTTCGGGAAGAAAATAGTAGGTACAATTGATCGAATCGAAATATAATTTTTGTTTAGTAGGCTTTTGAAACAAATTTTTAGTTTTGGTTAATATCAAATAATGTGTTTTGTGTACAGATTTTCCCAAATTTTTAATTCACGTATTCCCTATTTATTTAAAATGCCAAAAAATCTGTGAATGAAAGGACTATAATTTGTATAGAACAGGAAGGACGGCATACTGAACGATGAATATAAAATATAAAATTTATGAAATTAATTCAAAAAACGTTGCGAAATGTTATTATCTGCTCGAAAACTACATACATCAAAATATTTCGAACTCATCTGCAGCTAACGAAATACAAACCTTTAAAAAAACGGATACGAGTATGATAAGAATGAAGAAAAATACGTTTATTCGTTACTGAACATATTAACGTCCTTACAACGAAAATAGGGATCAGTTTAATTATGAATTAGAAAAACAAGATTAACTTTGCAACAACAAAGACGAATTTCTGAAATTTAATTTATTTCTTTTTCTTTTGGAAGTGCATTTATCTATTATTCTGGTAACAGGCCAATGTGGGTATTTTCTGGGCAAAATATTGAAGTGTCGTATCCATCAAAATTATGAAATTTGAGTTATATTCCGTTCGAATCGATATAGCAAAGAATTGGAAAAATTAAAAAAATTGGAAAAAAGCCGAAGTCCAAATTTGGAGCGAAGGTATGAAATTGAAAACGGAGCAACTTGATCATTTAGCATTTTTCGAAATTTCCGAAGAAAAAAAATGATTATTTCTTTTTTGTAATTTCGTTTCAATGTGGCGACTTTTCGGTTACATTTTGAATGTCAAAATGACAGTCATATATGCAGTGCGAATATGAGTGAATATGAGAAAATTGTTGGGTTCAGATTTATTCGGAGGAATAAAGTCATGATTCGTGTGTTCACAAACGTGTTAAGAGGTCAATAAAACAATACTTTCTGCTTTTTTAACCTTATTTTCGAATATTAAAAGAAACAAGGATTCTAGTTGTTTATTGACATCATTTTTGATTCTTAAGAAAGAAGGTTTTTTTTTCCTTCGTTAGTTTGTAAATTCAACGTGCATGATCTCAGCACAAAAAATGTTTCAGGATTTATATACAAGGCAAGGCACTGATATATTCGAAGGTGATTCTGAACAATTATGGATATCGAATCCATAGAAAGGAGTTCAACAAAACTGGATAGAGATGCTGTCGTGAGGCCGAAACAAAATGCAGAGCTGTTTTATATACCAGTGGTAATTCCGTATTCGTCCATAATACCCAGAATCACACACATAATCAAGTTTGACAGGTTATAAGAGTACCACTTGACAAAACAAAAGAGGCTGTTTTTCACTAATTTTTCAAGCACAATCTAACTGCGAAGTCAAATTTTCATTATATTCGTTAATAAAAAAACTTCCAAATGTTGCGAACTTTATGTGTTCATTTTAAAAAAATTAAATTGTAGTCTCGTTTTGTACGAATATTATTATTATTATCGTGTGGCATGTCCTGGACCTACCACAAATGGATTTAACTTTCTGTAATGTGGCTGAATGAATTGTGAACATCTTCGGAAAGGAAATTTTGTGGCCTTTTTATTACTGTAATTGAACGTGTGGATTTCCATTAAAAAAAAACGAAAGTCATTTTTCAATTTGCGTTTCGACTCATCTGGTACACAAAAATAATGAAATTTCAATTGTGTGCGATGTAACATAAACTAGACTAGACTAGAATTATTTTTCCACAAGGAGGTGCAGGTTGTTGAATAACTCATATATTTTTAAGTAATATCGATATATCTCCAGAAATAACGCTGATAAACATACATGATCCTATATTTTTTAAATGGTTAAAGTAATCTAAAGTAATCTATTCAATCATAATGAAAATATAAGGTTCCCCATTACAAAAAAACATAACTTTGGTAAGGTGCACTTTTCGGGGTCATCTTGTATACTATTTTCCAAAAATACTCCCCCAAGTTGCGTCGTTTAGAAACTGTGGACCACCGGAGCGCAGTTGCAGGATACTGTATAACATGAATTAAATCGAAACTACGGCATATAGTTCTTCTACTTTTCTCATCTGTTTTGATTATAAAGTTTTTTAGTGCCTTTTTCACGTGTTTTTCGAACGAGGCAAATGCACTAATAAGTAGGTACGTTAGAAGTGCAATTTACAAAATTTAAAAAAAGTCATTACTGACGGAATTCATACTTACCCACACTACAACTCCTAACCATCGACTCTATCATGAAAGTTGTTGGTGGAGGATGTCTTCGGGATGTAGAAGGTCCTGAAGTCGAAGGCTCATCCCCAGTGAAATTCATTTTCAATTCATCTTTAGCTTCGGTTAAAACAGTTCTTATTTTCCTAACTTCCATTAGGTTTTCTTCCACTTTTATGGGGCAGATTGGTTTGTAGTGGTCACCATTCACACTGTGTGATGTTGCATTTTCATGGTTGGTTTCAACCATATTTGACTTCACCTGGAAATTGTTTCCGGCGAGATACTCACCAGCCGAGTAGGATACCAATGTTGTTGCTGGTGGTCGATCGAAAATTATATCGCTTGGGGCAACGGCATTTTTTGGTGATTGTAACGAAGGCACAGACACCTAGAAAAAAATTGAAACTGAGAGATTCAGAAATGAGAAGCCCATGAGCAATAATAGGTACACATCGGGATCAAGAGAATATTCACTTATAATACTACCAGAGCTTCAAATATTACTGGAAATTTTTTCGAGAACACGAATATTTTTAAAATTAAAGTATCCTATTGTTGATAACCGAGGCTTGGCAAATTATAATTTGTTTGAGTATAATTTTTTCCAATAACGGGCAATCAGAAGGCAATTTTGTATCTCCTCTGGGAGCTAGATGACGAATCGAAAAAATACAGGACTCTAATCGGTCGAAAATGTTAGGTGTGGAATTTTCATCGTAAATCAAATTGGATCCCCACCATTGGGATTCCCTAAACTATAGGGTGTATGACGAAACTCAAATTGGGGTGAAGTTGCGTATTTTCGGTTCGACAATACAATGTTTTGGAACTTGGGAAATTCCTAGTATTTCCGGTAGTAACCGGAAAAATGAGAATCGCAATTTTCGTTTTCAGTTTTTTTCTAGCTTTATTGACTAGATAGCTAGCTCAAAACGAAAGATAACATTTCTCGTTCTTAGGCGATCCTCAACTACTTTTCTACTAGGGGCGCAATATTGTTTTTTCACCCAAAAAAGTGCTCATTATGATGAATTTTGTAATAATTATTATACACGAAAATCATTAGCTCGTCAACACATAATTCGAAATCATGACCGCGTAAAAATGGCACAAAAAAAATATTCCAACAAATGTTCGAAATGATGACCTTTCTTTCGAATAATCCGATCGCCTTTCCGAGAGCTGACATACACTATAGACGTTCGTGCTCCACTTGGGAACTCCGACCACAACCTCATCTCCATTCTTTCCTCTTTTTCTTCACCATCGAGCAGCATAGGCTGCCTTGTGGCACTACAATTCAGCCAACTGTGACAGTCTCCACATGTTTTTCCCAGCATTTTAATGGGAAAGAGTGTGTTTTCTTTTGGAAATCCAACACAATACGCCAAGACAATTTATCAGATCATATTGCTGAGAATGCGAGCGTACAGAGTTGTTCAACGAAAAACACCTGGCTTTTCTCGTTTTTGAGGACACATTTTAGACATATTTTCCAACCTGTGCCTTCAGCCTCCTAGCGATTGGTTGTCACAACCCTGAAATTTTAAATGGAACGTGAGGTCAAGTGATATATCATTTGAACGGACACAAAATTATCTTTCTAATAATACCCTATTTGTTGAAATTTACTTGAACAGTAAATGCGAAAACGGCTTCAAGAACATTAACCCGATAATTTTTATATTATTGAATGCTTATTCGTATATTTATGGAACTTCATAAAAAGTATGAAGATGAAAATGTTACTATATCAAATACTAATAAATGAAACTCCAATAATAATAATAATAAACTGGAACAATATGTTTCTTCAGATGAGGAATTCGAATTGTCTACCAGCTTCTGCTACTCATAGGCGGCACCTTTTCTGAACATTTCTTGCCAAATAAATTCGTTCAGTGGAAGTGCGAGAGAGGCGAAACTTTGCATCACTGCCGCTTCCAATTCGTGTCCAGAGTTGGTCGGCAATTTAAAAATATGATCTTTCAACCTTCCCCAGAGGTAAGAGTCCATAGGCGTTAGGTCCGGCGACCAATGGTTGCGTCCTTGGTTGGCTATCCAATTATTGCCAAAATTTGAGCCGAAAAGTTGTTGACAATTGCACTGTGTGCTAAAAATATATTTTTCTGAGCTTCATCAGCGTAAATTCATCAACAAGGGGTTCAATTTGTTGCCTCGCAATTTCTAAATAGCACTAATATATGAGTGCCATTATAATTATAATTCTACCCCTGAAACCACCTGCCTGCACACTAAATCCAAATCTTCCTTGACTTATCTGCTCCACAATAGAATAGGTAGGCCTGTATTGGGATCATGTTCATGAAACGACTATTTCTTCCAACTCCCTATCCCTGTTTGAGGCATGTAATTTTGCCCTTTTTTTCAAATTGACCACCATCAAAAACGATGTGTCGCAATCTTGGAAAAATGCCTGTAAAAGGTTGTGTTCTCTCTAGATACCTCTAGTGGTACAAAATGCTTGCTGCCTCTGCATTTTTCCCGCTTTGTATAAAACAGACTCGTATCCCATTTCTCATAATTTTCATACTTCATTGCATATGTGTTTGAAAATTGAACAAAACCTCGAATTGAGGAGCGTCTTTACTGCTCAAATCAAAATTTGATATCTATCTTGATATGTATCTGTTTTATCGCCACGACGCCGACGTCCAAAATTCAAAGGGTGTATTCCAAGGTCTACATTAAAAAACCTAAAAGCTCTGCATTTCAAAGATGAATGTATACAGGTTGTCTCATTTGAAAAAATAAATTACTCACCCCATTGAATTCTACGTAAAAAATTGCTCTGGTAAAAAAACACTTTCGAAAAACATGCTTTAAATCAGAAATGAAGATAGATATCGATATGCGGTTTTCACCATTAAGTTTGTCATAAAAATGACCCTCAGATACAGCCATCAATTTTCATCGATATAGTTTGAAAAGGAGACTTTCCTTTTAAAATTTTCCAATTTGGCCCACCCTGTACAAGAAGGAATGAAATAACAATAAGATTAGGCTCGATCCATATTTACCTCGCAACAAAGAGGAGAAATGGCGTAACGCTGACTACCACCATTTTGTCCCCCATTCTGAATGAATTGGCCGATGAAACTCGTATTTTGTGAACTGTTGGGACGCAAGTTGAGTGGTGCAGCAATGTTTGTGCTACAGGAGGCTTGAGGACGGACGTCGTTACTAACACTAAATAATTCACTTATTTCTACATGAAATTTGTTTTCTTCATAAGGCGGCGACTTCGTGGGAGATGCGTTTGCAGCGTCTGGAAATCATCATATAGATATTAAATAAATAAATCGAACAAAGTTCGAAATGTGTTTCGTTGGAGAGTATCAATTAAAGGATAAGAAAGGATTCCCACAAAGTCAAAATACACATTTCCATTGGAAATGTTGAAAATAATATTGGTGGAATATTCTTGGCCTTAAACAAATATTTGCGATATTGTTACAATTTGCTACTTCTGTCGGTACACCAATGATTATGTAGATCTCTTTCCCTGCATGAGGGTTGCAGTGTTGAGCTTCTTGTTCTTCCTTATGTCTCAATCAATTAATTAATAAGAAATTTTTTTGCTCCAGCGGAAATCCAATGAAATTAGTTAAACTGAGGTCAAGTGACTACAACCAATCAGAACAACATCATACTCAAAAACATAAATTCATAAAATATAAATATAAAATAAAATTAAAATAAATTCACCGACCGATACCCTTCATTAATTAAAAGTATCTGTAACCTATTCGAAAGCACAGTAGTCGGCAGGTTCTCCAGATCTGAACAGTATATATAGAGTTTCAGGAGGTTTCAGGCGACTCAGGTTCTCCGGTGAGGCTTTAGAAACATACGCGTCGTATTATACTGACTATTTCACTCACTTGCGAAATGAACCAACCAGAAGCTCTAGTCCAGTTCGGATTACCAATAGTACCAAACTTGACTGTTGACTCTGATTGGCCTATCAAGTTCGGTGTTTTCAGATTTGTTTAAAGTGCATGTGACAGTTAAACGTCAAATATAAGTGATTACGCTGTGCACGCATTCAAAAAACATTTGAATGCATTCAGTCGAGAAGGGGTTGGGGATGAAAGGAGGTGAGATCAGTTTTTCACGATTTGCTGCGTAAATACGTGTTTTATCAAAAAAATTTAACATAAAAGTTGTAGATAATCTAAAAATCTGCAACTTCAATTCCAGAAAATTTTCCATACAAAAATTGTCGAGTAAAATGCGGAAAACCAATATTTTCGTTTTCATTTTTTCTTTTTTTTTGTAAATATTTTCCGATAACAAACATTGGTAAGATTGTAGTATTTTTTATGCCAAGCAAGCTGATATTTTATTTTTATCGAAAAAATCATTTGTTTTAACGAAATGAATGATTTTAGCAAAACATTCGTTTTTTTTCAAGTCTCTGAAACAGCTATTTTAATTTTTTTTTTTATTGTAGAGAATTCTGTGGGGACGCATTTTATTCGTAGACTTCAACTTTCATATAAAAGACAATAAATATACTATTTGAATGGAAAAATGATGTGTGAATTGCGAATATCATGAAAAATTGCATTCCGCTCATATCGACTTTCTCACTACACTATGGTTACAAATTTCATATTATTTCTTGGAATACGGCTTAGAAATTCAGAACAAATATTAATAATGATATTATTTATGAATTTTCAAGACCATTGAATACTTTCCATTAATCTAACTGAAAATAAGTAATGATTCAATAACAGTTACAATGTTATAGGATAAGTCAAATCTTAGTCTTAGCATTTTATACATACATAAAATGATACTAGAGGAAAATTGAATCGAACATACAGAATATGAAAGATTGTCATAGGCATACAATATACAATGAGGCACAACAAAACATTTCAACGTCATTCACACCCAATAAATAAATGCGATAGTGAAGTAAAATTAAAATTCATCAATATTATAAAAAACATGGTCTAATAATGGTACTATCAAAAACATGAATTCTATCTGTAGTTTTCAATGATTTGGGCAGTTTGTTATATAGTTTTAGTCCCAAGTAAGAAAGGTGAGTTATATCATATTTGTAGTGATTTATGTGGAAATCATGACATTTTCTTGTATTTGCATCATGGTAGGAGGAATTGCGATTAAATTCCAACTTATTGGTGTGTATGAACATACACATTTCAAAAATGAAAATATTCGGAAAAGGTAGAATTTTCAAATGTTTATATAAGTGTCTGCAGGAGGTTCTCTGATTAACGCCTGCTAAAATTCGTACAATCTTTTTTGGGCACTAAATATACTTGAAGCCAAAGCCCAAAGGCAAATACCATAGCTGATTCTTGTTTCTTCATGTGCATAGTAATAGTTTACTAACTTGAGATTTCGTATCAGATACGAAACAGAACAGATTGATATCAGTTTATTACAATGACTCTTCCAGTTCAGACAATTATCTAGCGTGAGTCCTGAAAATTTACATTCATCGGTTAGAGAAAGTGTGTTCATTCTCATTAATTTTGATATCAGTTTATTACAATGACTCTTCCAGTTCAGACAATTATCTAGCGTGAGTCTTGAAAATTTACATTCATTGGTTCGAGAAAGTGTGTTCATTCTCATTAATTTTGATTTCGACACTGAAATTCTTGGGACTCTTAATAGATGAAAATTTATCATGGGCAAAACATATAGAGAAATTAAGGAGGCAGATTTCACCATTAATTGGAATTATTTTTAAAATTCGAAATTTGCTGCCGCTAAAATATCTAAAATCCATATATTTTTCGCTAGCATACTCTAAATTACAATATTTAATTTCGGTTTGGGGCACTGCTTCGACCTATTTGAAAACACTACAAAATAAAATTATTAAATGTATTTTTAAACTTGATTATCAAGAACCAACTGTGAACTTATATAAACCAAGAAAGCTACTGGATATACATTCCCTATGCAAATTGAAAATATGCACATTCATTCATCTTGTTAAAAATAATATGAAACATTCCACTTTAAATTTTAAATTAATTATTAAATGTATTTTTAAACTTGATTATCAAGAACCAACTGTGAACTTATATAAACCAAGAAAGCTACTGGATATACATTCCCTATGCAAATTGAAAATATGCACATTCATTCATCTTGTTAAAAATAATATGAAACATTCCACTTTAAGTTTCAAAATTAATAATGACCAACATAATCACTTGACCAGACAAGCCCAAAATTTATATGTCACAAAAATCAAGACGAATATTGGAAAGAAATCAATTTATTTCTATGGTGTGAAAATTTACAATGAACTTTCAAATTATTTAAAAACTTATGGTAAATTGCGATTCAAGAATAACCTAAAAAAATACTTACTGCTTTGAATCCATTCCAATTCTGATTTCATTATATTTAAATTAATTTTCAATATTGTTACTTATATTATGTAAAATTATTTAAATTTTATTATTTTCCCTATTATAAACTGTACGTTTCTTGGGAATAAATTGAATTGAATTGAATACCTTTAAAAATTTGTCGCTTTTGTATCGAAATTAGAAATGATGTGTCATCTCCATACATAACGGATATATTATTAGCAACTGCTCCCTCAACATCATTGCAATATAATATAAATAGTAGCGGCCTCAACACTGATCCTTGAGGTACCCCAATATTCAAAGCTTGAGTATTTGAATTGAATCTATAATTACTGTGATTCACCAAAATGAATTGACTCCTGTTTCTAGTGTGGACATTTCCTCTTAGCCCATATGATTACAGTTTATTCAATGAGGTCGTATGATCGACGCAGTCGAATCCCCTACTGAGATCACAGAAGATTTCAACAGGGCACTCACCAGCCTCGATATACTCCAAGATTTTTGAGTAAAAAGCTGTCACAGCAGTAATAGTGGACATATTAGATCAGAAACCATGTTGAATAGGGAAGATAATATTATATCTCTCAATAAAATGAAATAAACAATGTTGGAATGCATATTCAAATATTTTCTACTTTTCTAGTGGCTTCTTGGTACGAATTGATATACATTCTGTGGTTTCTCTGAATTCGCAAAAAGTTAAAATATTTGAACTTGATTGCGGCATGTCTGATGGCAGCCATTTCATTCTCAGAAAAATTGCGAAAATCGGAAGGCTATGTTTGCGCCTTAAAGTGTACTAGGTATATCAAAGAGGTACTGCAGTACTAGAATCTTCATGACTGTACTGATTCTAGTATAGTTGTATCGACTTGAGCAACCCTGACTGTTGGATTCTGTGTAACGAATTCCCTCGCTTTTCCCCACCTGATACGCTTCCAGTCTTGCGTGTATAGTGAAAAGCTCATATACTTCTGTACAAGAAAGATTTAAAAATTGAATCATATACGTTAAAGTAGTAATTATTGAGCTATTCTGTACTTTATTTTATTGTATCGTTACTTCTGGTCTTGAAAATTCATAAATAATATTATTATTAATATTTGTTCTGAATTCCTGAGCCGTATTTGAAGGTAGAACATAAAATTTGTAACTATAGTGTGAAAGTCAATATGGGCAGAATTCGATTTTTCAGTGGTTCGCAATTTACACAACATTTTTCCATTGAAATAGTACTTTTTTTGTCTTTAATATGAAAGCTGAAGTCTTTACGAAAAAATGCGACCCGATAGAACTCTCTACCATGAAAAAGTAAACTTTTTCAGGGGATTTTTCGCGAAAATTATTATTAATTTCGAAAAAACTACTGAACTTTTCGTTGAAAATAAAATATCTGCTTGTTGGGCATAATAAATACTACAACCCTACCAAATTTTATTATCACAAAATAATAAAAAAATAAAAATAAAAAAAAAAATAAAACGAAAATATCGGTTTTCCGCATTTTACTCGGCAATTTTGAGGCCATGTTGAAAATTTATATAGCGAAGTTGTAGATTTTTAAATTATCTACAATTTTTACATCCTACTTTATTTTGATAAAACAAGTATTTACGCTGCAAATCATGAAAAACCGATTTAACCCTTTCATCCCCCACCCTTCCTCGACTGCAAGCATTCAGATGTTGAGGTTTTGTTTCTGCGTTAGTTATACCATTTTTTACGCTTCACCCTGTGAGGAATTTTTCAGTAATTGTGGGTCCTTTGAGCTATTTTTTGGAGTCTATGATATCCTAATTGTATTTCTGATTTGCAATTTCTTTTGTAATAGATTTTTGCTTTCAAAATTGTGACTCAATTGATTTAATTGATATTATAAGCGGAAAGACTAACTTTAAAATTTGTATAGGATTGGTATGATATACATGAAAATAGAAATCTACAAGTATTGGTAGAGTACTATTTATATTCACATTAAATTTTGTTTCATAAAAATTAAAAAATATTTATATTTTCCACTTTACATCACTCCACATCATAACAAGTATCATTCGCAAATATTTCGTTTTCGTTGTTTTCAATTGATATAGTCTTTGTAGAGCCACCTTGCAGTTTCTTACGAAGGTCTGATTTATTTCAATATTCAAATTTCAATGATGATGATAAGTTTCATTTGTAACTTTGTATCCATATTATTTTTCCAATATCAGCGTGAGGTTTTCGAAACAGTCCTAATCCATATGGGGTGTTATGATCTATTGAATATTGATGCAATCATTTTCAACCAATGTGCTATCAAACTTGGATAACTATGCAATATCGGGGTTACAATATCAATTCTAGGTGTTGAAAACTATATGTAGACAATATTACTCTATCGGTTTTGGCAAAAAATTTTCAACCAATATTAATTCAATATTTCATGTGACATACGGCCGTTTGCACGAATTGTAGTTAAGTTGTAGTTGAAATTAAATCCACAATTCAATCAAAATATCTTAGCACCACATGGTTTAATCTATGATTGAGGATTTGAAAGCATCTTGATTCAATTACTAGTGAATAGTTGATCCTTAATAAGATAAGCCAAATCATTACTAGAGTTGGTGCAAATGGCCGATATACATTCAGAACAAATTGGGACAATATTCCACCAACATTATTCATATAATATTGTTTTAACAATATTATCCAATATCAGATAACTCTTACTCTTAAATTTACAATATATCTATACAAAATTTGATTTAACAAATATGAGGTACTATCTGAGACGATCTTCACTGACAAAATGCAAGAACAAATTGTTATAAATGAATCAATATTATTTTTCTCTTGGTTGGAAATGATCATCTTCGTACTCAATATCACTTACAATTCTAACACTTACTTTACAACTGAAGCTGGTAGCTGGTCGGCACTAAAGAAGAACAGTTCTCATGTGTTTTGCTTTTCATCAAAATAACTTATAATTCTAACACTTACTTTACAACTGAAGCTGGTAGCTGGTCGGCACAAAAGAAGAACAGTTCTCGTGTGTTTTGCTTCTCATCAGTATCACTTACAATTCTAACACTTACTTTACAACTGAAGCTGGTAGCTGGTCGGCACAAAAGAAGAAGAGTTCTCATGTGTTTTGCTTCTCATCAGTATCACTTACAATTCTAACACTTACTTTACAACTGAATCTGGTAGCTGGTCGGCACAAAAGAAGAACAGTTCTCATGTGTTTCCTCTTTATACCATTCACAAAAATGGTCGTTATATAGCAAAAATAATTTTCTAGCAAGTCGTGCATACTAAAGAACTTTATGTATAAGCGAATATTTTCGGCGGAAGAAATTAACAAGAGCAAAAACGGAACGGTAGATTAAAGTAGGCAGAAATAATGGTGTCATGTATCATTCTTGAATCAGGAGGATTGCACTTCGTTTACAAAATAATTGGAAAAGCACCGGCTGAAGAACCCCGGTTGATGGCCAATTGATTGTATTGATACCGAAATGATCAATAAAATACTTATTTATTATGATTTGGAAAATTAGTGATAGAAAGCAGGGGCACGAAAGATCTCTGGGACAGTTACTGTTCAGGCTATTGAAACCGTCCCTGAGAACTGATTCGTTAAATTGTTCACCTCCTACATGCTAGGAATTCTCAATATACTCTTCATTACCATCTGTTATTCTAATGGATTTCAACTGGAAAAAACAACAGTATTTCCTGTGAATTCATGAAACAAGCCCCAAATCAAGGAAATTGTAATCACGCCCACACAATAATGTAATAGACTCACCAGATCGCTTTAGTCCATCGTCCGTAGGCAGATACGAACATTTCTGCTTAGCAAGAATTGTTCCTCTGGATGGCAGCATAGGCGCTATAGGTGGGCAGTCTTCTATAGGCACTGTTGCTAGCCTGGACTTTTCTTCCAATTGCACCACCTCTTCTTCATCTTCAGAAAACAAGTTGGGATTGAAATTCGGGTCAGGCAGAACTGGAAAGTCATCACTTAGTTCTGTCATCACCAACGTCATCTGGCGGGGCTGAAGATGTAGGAGAGAAGTTTTGTACGTTACTTGACCAAGATTGGCTGGTATTGAGGATGATAGGCCGTGTATTTTGAACTTTGTTCCCCATATGTTGGAGGTCACCTCAACCAAACGGGTTTGCTGGAATCAGATATTACCCAAGAAACATTACATGTTTATAGAAGGGTTAAAAAAATAATGATAATAATACATTATCACGAATTGCATCGAGAAAAAGAGACAAAGTTTAGTTAGAGTGATAAATGCATGGGTTCTTTCAACTTTCACTCCGGAAGAAATGGACAACCCTCTAGATTTATTTTCACCAGTAACTGCATTTGACATTATTATCTGTTGTTCAGTCATAGTTTGTTCGTGATTGATGAAAAATTGAATATACTGTTGTTTTCCTAAAGTATATGATTTTCATAAAAAGTAAGCCTCTGAGAGAGTATTTCACAATTAATAGAAAGAGCAAATGTTGTGTCTGTGATAAGGCAGATATTGGCCGAGTTATGCTGCAGCATAAAAATAACAGCTGGTAAAATAAACAAAAAAAGATTTGTATTTTGGTTTTTTGGTTAAGCTCTGAAATGTTTCCCAGTTTTCCTATTTCTGAATATTATAAATAAAAAAAATAATCATTTCATTTACAAAACTAACACGGGATTCTCCTTCTTTATATTCTGAATCAGGATCTGTTTTGTCGGTATTAGAGGGGTGTGTGCCCCAATTTTTCAATTTTCAACTGGTCATATCTAGCAATGGAAGTATAATATTTCGCTATTTGATACATCATCAATTAAATATTTTTGGTGCTTTTTGATTAGAAAAGAAATTTTCAGAAGCAATTCAACATTACGGATAAATGAAGGTTATCAAATTTTACAGCTACAGCCATGAAAAAGCAATATTTGATTATTTTCTATAGCAGTTATTGAACATTCTAGGAACTTTGTTACAATGAAAAAAAAAACAAAACAACCAAAGATTACGGGTGAAAAAAAAATTTAAAATGTAACTAGTCTATAAGACATCCTGAATATTTCAATGAGATCTGGGGTTTAAGCATGTTATGAACCAGAATCTGATGTGTGTTCGAAGTAAAAAATCTGTTAGTATATTTTCCCAATTTTTCACATTTCAGCTGGTCATAGCAAGCCATGAAAAAGTAAAATTTGGGTATTTCTCATAGCATCAATTGAACACGTTTAAGCGCTTTGTGACTAGAGAAAAAAAAATCTGAAGCGACCAATCATTACGGATGAATCAAAATTAATAATGTTGCTAGTAACAGATGACACCCTGTATATTTCAATGAATCAATGACTGAGATCTAGGGTTTTTAGACTGTTCTGAAACAGAATCTGGTGTCATTTTTGCGATAAAAGAATGCCTAGTATGTTTTTTCCAATTTTTCACTTTTCAATTGGTCGTAGGCAGCCGTGGAAAATGGATATACGAATATTTCATCAACATGATGCTAGATTTTTTTGGGCAATATATGTTATGAAAAATAACTTTTGAAATCACTGTATTGTCAAGAAAACACGAGGGCGTTGCTGCTCAAAGTGGGACGCCCTGTATATAGAAACCAATTGAATATACCCAAAATAATAAAATTCCATAAATAATTCAAATTCAAATCCAATTGGATTATTGAAAAATAAAAGAAAAATTACTCATTTTACTGAGTGGGCAAAAGACACATCTTTACGACCGGTCTAGAGTAGGTGCCTTCATCAATCCTTACCGTCACATTGCGAACAATGCCATCCTTTCCTGGATGAACATGCGTAATAATCCCTAATAGCCAATGAAGCGGCGGAGATTCATCATTTTTCAAAACAACGGTAATGATATTAGGACATTTTGTATTCCATTTCTCTCTCACTTGTAAGGTAGTGGAAGACAACGCTTCCAATAATCTTGGGCCATCCAATCACATCTGGAACCGATCAAGTCGATTTATAATAATATTTGTTGAATTATCTGCAGGGAAACTCTTCAATGGAGTGATAGTCATAAAATGCTTTGGAGTCAATGTCTCAGATGCTGATGGATCAGCTGATAAACTACAAAGAGGACGAGAGTTCAACAATGTGTCTACTTGGATCAACGTGTTGAAGTCCTCATGAGTTAGAAGTTGAATTCCTATGACTCTAAATATCTGAGCCCGTATGTGGAGCAGCCGAGTACTGAACCTCCACTCGATACCATTTCTGGCCAATTCTGGTTGAAATGCAATGTACCGATCAGAATTAACAAACTCATCGATTTTTCGAAGAACAGTCTTATAGCTCCCACAAAATGTGTTCCCTGATCGGAATAAATAACACTGCATGGACCTCTCCGAGATAAAAATCTCTTCAAATCCTGTAATAAACTATATGTTGACAATGAGCTAACAAGTTCCAAATGAACTGCCTTTACACTCATACATATAAACAAACAAACATATCCTTTGTATACTTGGCCCATCTCCGTCTATCAAGTAGTATACTGAATGGGCCGAAATAGTCAATGTCATCATAAGAAAAAACTTATTGTCGGTAGATCCGCCATCAAATGAGTTATCGTTTTGGGTTTCAACATGAAACACCGATTACATGCATGAATTCGCTATCGAATGACATTTCTACCTCCCAATATCTAGTATTTCTGACTCAGAATAGCTTCCATCAAGTATGGACCGGTATGAAGATGTATCTTATGACAAAAATATATTAAATAATATCAATTAATAATCCGATCCAAAATATTTGCCTTGTACGATTTTCACCAAAATCAGTTCGGTCTTATTCATATCACTTGCTGTTATGAAACGTTTCATCGAAAGGAGCTTAACAAAACAAAGAACCCTTACTGTTATCCGCAGAATTGTAATATATGAGGACGACTTCATAATCATGTCGTTCAAATGGATGCGTCTCCGTATCCTCTAACGAAACGAGACATTGGGTGGTATGAATAAAACCTAGCAAAAGCTTTTACTATAGGTTTGTCTCTCTCATTAATTAACAAAATAGATAGATCTGTTTCAATGAATCTAACTAAAAGCAATTGCTTATGGTTTATTCATTAGACCCATTTTGTGGAATAAGTATCATCCCCAAAATCCTCAAAACAATTCTCCTCACTAACACCAAATTGGACCCGAAGCTCATAAGTTATTCTTCATCAATTGGAAAGGGGTTACACCCCCAGATAATATATCCGCAGGACTCGTTACACCAGATATATGACACCACTCAGCATTTGAAATATTTTCTTTTATCTGCGAAACAAATATATATTTCAAGTGAGCAGAATTCAACCACTAAAGAACTGTCGTCGAATCCGAAAACAGCAATATTTTGAAAACGAAATTTTATTTTTGAAAAATTTCCGAAACATGTTTAACCAAAACCGAGATGAAAGGAGAGCTGCAAGTAACTCCAATCTAGGATCTGTAACGATTTAGCACATAACAAATTGACAGTAATTTCTCCGTTTTCTGTTACTATTCGCACATACACCATAGCTCCATATCCATCCATATTAGCATCCGCAAAAGCTACTAGTTGTACTGACGATGTTCTCACGGTTCCCATATAACGCGAAAACTGAATCTATCCAAGGGTACCCTATCATCCCAGACTTTTTTCAGTTTCAATAGATTCTTTATCATTAATTTTTAATATCAAATGAACGGTGCTACCAATCCTACTGGATCATAACATCTTGCCACCGTGGACAAGATTATACGTTTAGTACAGTTCGACCCAGGAACTAGAATTTTCGCTAAGTTCGTATTTAGTCCATTCACGATTCTTTCCCATTCATTTCTGCATCACTGGCCGATTCTTAAATTTTTAAGAACATACCTCCTAGGCATGAATTTACATAAATCAAGGAAATTCCATATTTGTATATACCTACCTCTGATAATGTATCAACATAGGCTAAGTCTTCATGCTCAGGTTCCTGATCCGATCTCTGATAGGGCTGATGTCTATCATGGTGAGACTGGGCAGAGCTTATGTGATGTTTGTGCTTTTTCTTCCGTTTCCTTTGCATACGAGGTGAACCAGTGCAGCCGTCTTCTCTTTCTGTATCAGAACTATCACTATTTTCTCCACGTGCGCTTGCTGAGTTACTCGAAGAAGAGGTACAAGTGGATTCTGCAGAATTCGTATCTAGATCTGAAAAGAAAATTTGTTATTCGAATTGTTAGGATGAGCAACACTTTGAGTAATACATCAATCAATTTTGATTACATTTTTAGAGAATATAACTCGGAAGTCATCGTTTGATAAGACGACAATTCATAACATAAATCATTCAAATTATTGATGCAATTGCTGTAGTTTGGCAATATAATCGAAGAAAAAACTTTGTATGATATTATTTCGTAGAGGGCATTTTTGCATTCTAGTGTTCTTTGAACTCAGCTGCATCTCATTAAACAAACTGCACGCTCATACAAAAATGACCTACTTAACAAACTTTTATGATATATATATATATATATATATATATATATATATATATATATATATATATAGTAGTCTTTGCTGACTAGTTAGGATGCAATTGGGAAGATTATTTGGGTAAGCAGCAAGCAAAACGTGTACTATTTAACACTATATTTCCAATATTTCAACAGTGGTTACTGTCATCTTCAGGGAAGCTACAATTAATAAGCGAATGTATACTAAAATGGAGTGAAGCCCAGTAACAGCTATACTTACTGTGTCTTTAAGGTTGATTGCAAAATGATGTGATGAAAGTGATACAACATTATCGAATGAGAAACATGAAGTTGATAATAAAATAACATTAAAAGGTCAATAATTAAAATAATTAGTCAATTAACACAAACATTTTTAAAATTTATATGAATAAATTTATATATATATATATATATATATATTTTCTGTAATATACAATACCCATCATTCTCATTTCAATCATGTTTTGTAAAACATATTACAATCATATTCCATCCATACTAATTTTTTTACGAGATTTATATAAATTATGTTAATTATCTGAAAACAATTTTATAGTAATGGCGACTTAATAAATGAAATTGTTAGTAGGTACCCTGACAATTTAATTTTTCCTGACAGGTATGTATTGCGATTGACTGCGATAATTGTACTCAATGTCAATATCACTGCCAAAACAACGTTTTCATTTAAAGCGTTACTGAAAGAGTATGTTCAGTAGTAATACCACGAGAGCATCAAAAATAATCGATTACACTTCCGAGTCACGACACGTATTCTGCGAAACACCCCGAGAACGTTAGCTAAAGTGGTGTTTTAAAGAATACGTCGAGTTACGAGGTAAATATAATCGAATATTATCGTTTGCTTGAGTGGCATTCGTTGATGTTTCCTTATTTGACGTTAATTGACAGACTGCAAATAATTTTTACAATGATAGAACTGTTATATTTGGAGTTTTTTTGATGTTTTTTAATAAATTCCAAAAATACATTGCTAATGGCAACATTCACTTTGCTGACAGTAGCGAAACACCAAATCGATTATCACATCGTCAAGAGTATATCTGCTTATCAATACGTGGTAACCAAGTAAAATTCGCTGTTGATATTGGCGTATTTCAAAATATTGAAAAAAATTATGTATACAACTTTATCAGTACTTTATATCATAATCAGATCTGAATGATAATTGAGCACCAAGCAATCTATATTCAAGGAGTTCGGATAAAAAAACTCAGATCTTACCTTCTTGTGGATCGAATATGACAAACTCAGGTCTGATTTTGCTAGTCCGTTTGCCTTTGAGTAATGGCACTAGTCCTCCAAGGTATTCTAGGTACAGAGTGTAGCAGGTACCGGCAGACAAGTTGAATTCATCATCATGTCGAATCATAGTGCAATGAAGGCGAACCGATCCAACTGGTGGTCTGGAGACGAATTCTCGTAAAGCGCTTGTTTCAGGAACACAACACTATAGAATTCAAATTCAGAATTATGGAAATACTATAATGAATTGTACAGTACAGAGTACAAAATAAAGCAAATTGGTCACTTGATGAAACTTTGTAAAAATAATTAATTTGTCATGAGAATTAAGGACCGTGATAGCGGCGTTGGACGGTTGCCGACAAATTCGTATATAATCCCGTAAAAAAAGTACAGCGCATTTGTCGGCGACCGTCGAACGCCGCCGTCACAGTCGCAAGGAAACCAGTCCTTTAGGAGTCAAAATAAGAGTCCATGAAAATGTCTACCATTTTGTGATTGAATTGAGGAGGCCTATACATTGACATAAGTACTTTTCCGCTACGGAAGATGCTGGTATTCCTGAATAATTAAAATTATCGTATCTTACGACGTGAGCTTTGTTGGAACAGACATTTCCGAAACAAATATTGGTTACTATCAATGAAATAATCAAGTCAAAGAAATTGACCCCCACCGCCAGTAAGATTTTCAAATTAATTTTTGTTCCACGAAGGAGTGAATATACTGGAGTTTCATCTCAACACCAAACCACTAGTTAAACACCTCGACACGTGTTTCAATTACCAAATGATCATCTTCTGGAGAAGAAATTAATCTCTCTTTCAAAAACAATGGTTGAGGTGTTGAAAATAGCTGTTTGGTGTTGATATAAAACTCCAGTATATTCATTACTACACCAAATGTTTCAAACATTGCAGTGCCGGAAAAGAGATCAATTACAATCAAAAATTCTGCCATCCATAGAGGTATATTCTGCTTCAGTAAGTATTAAGGGTGTTCATGGGAGGTGGCTCGCCCCTATAACTTTTGTTTGTTTTCAAAGATATCGAAATGAAACTGGGAGGATCTGTATAATACATCAAACTTCATTTTTTGACAAGTAACTGAGCTTCGTGCATCTTCTTTTAATTTTGAAATCAATTTTTCTAGAGGGCTATGGATACCTTCAAATTAATAATTTTAGTCCTAAAGTATTGGGAAAATACAAGTTATTATTAATTATTTTTCTTTCAAATGGCAACATAGTGGCTCGTCGGGTCAGAGAAAAAAGCATTTTATATCGATTAATTTGATACCCCACACTATTAGCTATCGAACAAACTTTCGTCAACAATCTAGAAAATATTACTGTAGATCTTTCCTTTTGAGATTGAAATAATATCAAAATTCATCGAATAACCTGTGTTACCAACACATATGATGTAACAAAACCATCGATACCAAAACTAATAACATATCACCTGGCATAAATGATATTATCAGCATTTCCTTCAATAGCGTATACAATAGTTCCCTAATTACTTTTGCAGAAGTACATCACTTCACTTAATCTGATACAGTAGAATTGTCCCATTTTTTAATGACCGCACTGTCCCATTTTTTATTGGCCGCAACGGTACATAGCAAAAACATTTCGACTGAAAACAATATTCCACAGAAATGTCAGAACTTGAATTAGTGTTGAGAAGGAGAACATCCTCCATGAAAACTATAAAATTGAAAATGTGATTTTTTTGTAATATCTAACAGAAGACAACTACTTCCCCGGCTAAAGCCACGCTGGATATTGAACTGCATTGGGGATAAAATGCGAGAGAAGCGAACGTTCAATGAAATTAACAATTTCTGTGAGTGAATAACATCCTCTTTATGTGATTTATTCAATGAATTTTCAATGAAACTAGAATTAATTTGAAAAATCTGCTATCTGAATAAAAATGCGAGTTTTCACTTTCAGATTTCTTCTTTTCAGTTCAGATTCTTTGTACAATATCTACCAGATATAGTTTAATGTCCAGCGTGGCTTTAGCCAAGGAAATAGTTATTTTCTGTTAAATATTACAAAAAAAATTACATTTTTAATTTTTCAATATTCATGGAGAATGTTCCCCTTTTCAACATGAATACCTCCCGAAAGGTTATCTTGAACGATGGAAAACAGAGTATTTCAGCCGCAGATGATTCCACAACAGATTTTATGAACATTTATTGATTTAAACATATCCTTTGCTCGCTAGAGTAAGAAATGTATTTAAAAAAAAAAGTTTGATCGCAAAAAGTCAAAAGTGAGACATAGTTGTATTCAGAATGTCAAATGGAGACAAAAATAAAATATATTACGTGTCATATTTAAAAATCGAAAGTTTATATCACTTCCCGTGAGACCGGAAGTTACATGAAGATGATTACTTGAAAAAAATGCAGTTTTAGGTCGTATACAAATTCTCCAAATTTTATTTTTTTTTCTGACTTGACGAGCCACTATGTTGCCATTACAAAAAACTAGTAGTGATAAAATAAAAATCCAATTCCACACACCAGATGCATTTTAACCGAAAGTAAAGTTGTATTTTTCCCAGTACCTTCTTCAGGACTAAAATTAATATTTTGAACGTACCTATCCATGGCCCTCTAGATTAAAAATTGAATTTCAAAATAAAAAAAAAATGGTTTTAAAAAGTAACAAGTGATACTTGGTTGTTTCAGAATGTCATATGGGAATGAAAAAAGTGAAAATATACCAGGTGTCTCATTTAAAAATTTAAAGTTTATATCACTTTCGGTGAGATCAGAAGTTGCATGAATCTGAGTCACTTGTCAAATAATGCAGTTTTATGTATCATACAGATCCTTCAAATTTCATTTCAATATCTGCAAAACCAAAAAAGTTATAGGAGCGAGCCACATTCCGTGGACACCCGGTATATACATATATATATATATATATTGTTCATTTTGTTCTTTATTAAATTGCATAACACGATTCTCGAATGAAGGTTGTGATTCAGTTGCCCGGTAATCGGTAGGGAAAGCACTGCTAGGATCTAACATCCAGTTGAGAAGTTGTTACTGATACAGGGTGAGTCAGAATAAGACCGACAAATTATGTCCTAAAATGCATCCCCTCTGAGATACAGTGTGTAAAAAGTAAGAAAAAAATTGAGATTTAATTTTTTTTCTCCAAAACTCTTGAACTGAAAAAATTTGAAATTTGATACACTGATCAAAGTATATCAACGTGATAATTTGAAGTTATAATTTTTATTTTTCGTGAACCAGTGGCGTAGTTACAATAGTATGTGGTTATATTCATACTGAAGATATGGCCCGAGTAGCAATGTAATTTTATATGTGCAATAATCGCATAATGCTAATAAATTTTTTACAACATATCGAAATATTTATCAACCTCCTGAGCATTTTTCATCGTTGGGAGAATCGGATACATAGTACGGGTGAGTCAGAATGAGACAATGAAAATGAGTCAATATAATGTCTGTCGTACAAAAAAATTGGCAAAGGGCTGGGCCTCGTCCAACAAAGTTGACGCTTATACAAAAAAATACCTTCTTTACGAACTTGTATCATAAATAACCATACTTGTAACTTTAGTCCAGCTATTTCGTGAACATCAAAATAATTCAGTTAAATCATCCGTCAGACTCATTATCTATCAAACTATCAAATTCGTTAGTTTCTGGTAAAATATTTCTGTGAAACCAGCAGCAAAAATAAAATATAATGAATATGCCGCAGAAGAGGAAATTTTTAATATTGACAAATCAATCTGAAGCAGTTTATGAATCTTACCAACCATTTACATATTCACACTAATGCATATATGCAACTAATCTAACAATAATTTATCACAAATACTCACTCTGATGGTTTGAGCAAACAAATTTCCTATAATATTTCCAAGTCGGACCGGTAATGGCAAAAGAGACAATTGACTCTCGTTTGGTATCAATTCATGTATTCTCAGTCTGCAGAGAAGTTGCAGAGATGCTATTCTCTTCGATATCCAGGCTATATGAATTTGAGTGCCCGTTGCCAAAAATAATCTCTTGTCATTGTGGCCCCAAGTAAGAGTAGTTACCTTGGCCTGAAAAAAGAAATGTTGTCTTCAATCATAGTCATTTGGTAATATCTTTGAAAAAATATTCATTTTCGGCCAGTAATGTAATAATGTCTGCTCAAAAACTGATTTCAAATGTTTTGATATAATTTTTGAGTTAGAGGCAGGACCGCCAACAGGGGGGGCAAAGGGCCCCAAAGCGGCGTGAAATTGATTTTCTGACTGATTGGTTTAAGACCTTCGAATTTATTTTACCCACTTCTGTGTGGTACAATATACTGCAGACCATTGATAACAGGAATACAATTATTCAAATTCCAGCAAAATACTCAGAAAACATATTGTTAGGTTCGACAAAAAATTCTTAGAGTTAATTAAAATCGATTCTAAGAGAGGCTAAGACTGGCTAAAACTATATAGCTTCGAACTTCAACATTACAGCTGAACTAAAGCCAATAAGAGAAAGAAATAAAAAACTGTTTTTGACGATTCAACAGAGCCTAACTGCACGTTTGAATTAAAAGACTCACGATTCATAGTTGAAGTATTTTTGCCTCGCTTGGATTTACTCTCCTTAAAAATAAGAGCATTAGCAAGAAGAGTATGTCGAGTATTACGGAGAAAGAAGTTTTGAATTCATTGCAAGTTCTGAAGTATCCCAGGGATCCAATTCGGGGCCGCTATTGTTTCTCTGTTTTTTAATGATATTTGTGAACCAATTCAATCAAATAAGCTCCTTTTTGCTGATGACATCATGAAGGTATATAAAGAAATTCGAAACATCACAGAATGCATATCGTTACAACATGATCTGATTAATCTAATGGAATGGTGTGATTCAAATAATTCACCACTGAATATAAATAAATGTAAAATAATAAAACTTTCTCGTAGATCTCCTATTCTTCTCGATTCATTGTTGAATGATACTATTGTTGCGGGGGTTGATAAATGTAAGGATTTGGAAATAACTTTTGATAGGAAGTTAACATTGTCTTCCCACATGGAAAATATTTTTGATAAATCAACGCCCCTTCTTGGATTTGTTCTACGCAACTGTCGGGAATTTCAATCAGTTGAAGCAATGAAATGTGTATATTTTTCATTGGTTAGATCAAAAATGGAATACGCCAGCCAGATTTGGAATCCATACCACAAAAAGTATATTGACAAACTGGAAAATATTCAACGTAAATTTTTAAAATTCGCTCATTTCAAAGCTCATGGCTCGTATCCAATAAGACACTATGAGTATGATCTACTCTTCCTTACCTTCATTCACCTTCATTCATAAACTCATCCACTATTAAATCGATTCATTATCCTCGTTGTCACTACTGAATTTCAATGTACCTCGTTCAGGTTCTAGATGTAGCCTAACTTTTTAAATCAATGTACCTGATTCACAGCATTACTTTCATAATGGTATCAATTTTATGTGTAGATGTTTCAATAATTTACCCTCAGTGGATATTTTCTTTTTAAGTTCAACCCATTCCAAGCAAACTCTGTATAGTTTAATATCAAACTGAAATAATGGGTTGGAAACTGGTTAGCTATTGATTATCATTTTTTGTTTGTTCTTGAATATTTATTAGTCTATGAGCCAGTAATCGGCTACCTGTATGTATTTGACCAGACCTAGATTCACTAAGCCAAGCGTGGTGACAGTAACTACTGCGCAAGTAACACAGGTACTAAAATTAGACTAATTTTAAATGTATTTGACCAGAGCTGCCATTTAGAAATTTTGCAATATATTATTATTATTATCGAAAAATAACAATGGCTGACCATTATCGTGCGACTAACAACGTGGCAGACAATTTGAAGGTATCAAAAATTATGATATTTTGAAAGTAATTGTCCAAGTCTGCCATTATTATATGTAATTATATATAGCCTTAGAAGCTTATATTCAATACGGCTGACCATTTTATTGAGAAGACACATCAGTAGACTAAAACAAATCTTCACTACTTCCTGAGCAGATGTGTGTATAGGATGAATTATTATATATTATATAAAATTATATTATTTCTAGACTTCAATGTTATTATAGGTTTTTGTCGTTGGTGTCGACTTTAAAAAGTGGTCCGTGGAAGTATGGCCTCACAACACGACCTGGTCTTTTTTAGTATTTTTGGGAACGTCGATAAAGATGTCCCGTGTTTAATCATGATAAAACGGTTATAAATATATGAATAAATCTTATATCCTTTTTTATCTACTTAATACTATTGAATTTTGACTTGAACAATTGAAAAAAATCAATTGATTAATTCATCATCATTATTATACCCTGATATTTATTACTGCTTAAATTTCTGCAACATCATTTATTTGAAAGGGTAGAATTTACTTTACTGACAAAAATTAATTTCTTTCAATACAGCAGTCTTGTGAACGCAGTAACTTATCGGGCAAATTAATTAATTTGCCCTTCTACACTTGTACAGATTTCTTTGAATTAACATTTTTTCATTTTCAGATTGTGGAAGGTTACAAACCCAAAAAATTATGTCAAGAATCGGATTTTCTCCACAAAATCAAACTTTCAATCAATACTAACATTAATATTGTACCAATACCTATAATAACATTCAAGTCTAAAAATAATATAAGTTTGAAAAATCTTCATAAGAAAACATTTCAAATCGACCAATAGTATCAAAATTACAATGATAATTTGTTAGTAGCAAATTACAGCGACAATTTCACTCACTATATGAAAGTCGCTTCTCCTGCGATATGAGGACCAATCAGAATGGGATTTCGTGAAAGTACACGCTTCCTTTCGCTTCCTTTCTTTCCGATCCGGAAAGACCACGTCGTCAAGTCAACCACAAATATAAACAGCAATAATACATCTTGTAATCTAATATGACATAAACGTCAGGTTGACAGACTTCATGTTTATTATTCATTAGTTGCAACTATTGAAGAATTCACTTTGTTTACTCGATCAAATTTCAAATAATAACTTGGTTGGTTCGTGAAATTATCTCAATAAATACGACTCGTGCTCAAAATACAATCGATAATTCTGTCAGAAATCAACGAGATCAAATTGCTTGGTAACACCACGAGTCCCGTAGCAATTTGATCGAGTTAAAGATAGTATTGCGACCACTCGTGGTATCACCCCCGATAATTAAGTCACGTTGTTTTATTGGATCTTTGTTCAAATGACACTGACAAATATCCGGTAAAAAAATAATCAAGCCTAATAACATTCGTGGATGATCTTATTTAGATTAGCACTCGTCTTTGTTGCTATTAAGAAATTCTACTCGTAGACTTCGTCCACTCATGAGATTTCTATAGCAACAAAGATTCGTAAATACAGTTAAAATGAGCAGAAAATTTCCACCGCTTGTGTGATAACTGTTGAAAATTTCACATTTCACTTTTTCAGGCAATCAAAATATTGGTTTTTGTTTTTCATGTGATAGTTGACATTTTGCTTTTATGTACAAATCAAATTTAATTTTTATATTTCATAATTATGTATTCACTAGATATTTCGAATGGGCCTGAAAATCTTTTGAGAACTTTCATTTCAACGATGTCTATCGGTAAAATATGTATATCATTTTAAAGAAAAAACGAGGGTGTGACTACTCAAAGTGGGACACACTGTATCTATGTAATCCAATTATTGACGGACATTCGTCTACCGAATTATACTCACTTTTTTGTCTGGAATCACGGTGGAATATAAAAGTATCCCCTTTTCGTTATAAAACTTCAACAAGTTGGTATATTCTGTCTGTGCTGTTGTAGATGGCGCATCGGTGGTAGTCCCGGCCACGGCTAAGAATTCCCTTGAGTTGCTCCATTCCACGCATAATGGTCCTTGGAGAAACGTATATATTCGAATTGGTGAAACATCGTCGTATGAGGACACCAGAAAGATCACACCTTTTTCGAGTGATACCGCTAGCACAAATTTTCTTTCTCCTGGAAAAAAATATTCTAGTCAAGTATTTAGAATTACGAAAAAAATAATAAGTCAGTCACAATAACCGTAGGTAAATATACAAATATATACAATTTGCAAATAACATATTCCTTGGAGAGAATGTGAATAGAAACATGTTACATTTCAAATTGTTCGTTAACAAACTTCACCTGAGGCTTTCACCAGTTACTGATAAAGTTTCAGATAGTTATCTAACAAATAAGGGTTGCTGATATATTCATTCTGTTTCACCATCACACTCCCTGATAAAATAAGTGGCAGATTAATAATTTATAGGGATTTATAGGGAAAAAAGTGCTGTGATTCGAGCTGAGCGCTACAAATCTGCTGGCGGTACGAGCACAGCTCGAGTGTTTACTCTTGCAGTAGTTGTTTTGATTCATATGTGGTTTTGACAAGTAGTATATGAACTCTTTTTTAAGAATACAATCAATTAATAACTAACAACCAACTATCTAATTATTAAGGAACTTCAACATCGGACTCAATAATAACCTGGTTGCCTTATGGAGAACAAAACTTCCACAAGTCAAAATAGGGAGGAGGCTCAAAGATTATATTCCTAGCGTCACAGAATGAATCGGCAAACTGTTGGGGAAATACAAAATGAAAACAGTTTTTGAGGTCATAAAGGAAATATAACAAAGCCAGCAAAAGACAAAAGAGGCCCATTGTCAGCTCTTGGAGTATTCCGTATACCGTGCACTTACGGATAAGTATGTAATATGTATTGGACCTACGAAAAGATCCGTGAAAGCAGGACTGATCGAACATCGAAGAAACTGTAGATTGGGTCAAATGGAATGAAGGGGAGCAAAGGATACTTTTTGAAGACCTAAAACTCCTTAAATCATAGTCGAAATGTTCATGGAACAAGGGAGATTTCACAAGCACACGGAGAATTTCAATAGAAAAGAAGATACCATAAACATCAACCGGATATAGAATCCCATTCTCAAAAATGCTAGGAAAATAACAGCAAAAAACAATCACTTGGCAATGACAAGTATAAACGCGAACCAAGAAATTAATTAATGAGCAAAACCACCTGGAGCGGCATATACAAAACTTTCGAAATGGAGAACCTTGGTCCTTGACTTATCGGTGAAATATCAAAGATGAACACACCTCTGGAGGAGCAACTCGCTAGCGGAACGTTAGGAAACGACGGCCTTTAAACTCGAATGATAATAGTGACAGTAAAAAGTTTGGCCGCGAAAACCGTAGCCATTTTGTCAAAATTTTAATTATTCTCAGTTACCATAATTGTACTGGGTGTTCGTTACAAATTTGATTCAATACGTAGGTTTAATTTTAAGAATTGGCTTTTTCGGTTTCCTAGTTCTTTAGGAAGAAGAGCTGGTATCGAACCTAGTATGGAAGAAAACTAGGTTGTTATCATACTTTTTTATAGGGGAGGTAAATGATTCTCTTAGTCACTCCAACGCTCGCCTGTATTTTATCCACGACCATCTCCACTTTGAGCGTAGCCCAGAGCATGAATGAACTTTCAGCGTTGATCCCCGAGACATACTTCATTTTTGAGCATCAAAATGGAGGACTTTTTTCAGTAATGTCGTATGTGTTGTCGTATGTGTTGCGCGATACATTTGCTGAGTGAAATACGATAATTGATAATTATTCCTAATCTTACCCGAATTGGTTACTCCACTATCATTATCGTCTCCTTCCTCCATCTTGAATTTTTCGCATGACCATGACATAGAAGTGATTCCGATATCAGAAGTCAATTGAACCTGGGAAACCATGGCGCCGTGAACGTCCATCACAATAATTTGACCGGAAGTGGTACCAAAATAAACCTGTTGATCGTCTGGGGTCCAAATACCACAGGTTATTGTCGATTCCAAATTTAGCATTGACGACCAATATCTTTGCCCTGCTACGGAACCAACTAATACGTAGCCGTCCTATCGAATAAAAAACATTTTTATTAGAATATAATATTAGAATATAGTTTAAAACCTCTAATATTGCTAATTCATCAAAATTTGTCCAAAAATAACATACTCGTGAAAATTGGCAACAAAATTGAAGGTGTGAAATTTTTAGAGCAATCTTTTCATTTCTAGATGTCCAGCTCATAGACGGAAACATCCTACATCATCTTGATCGAAGACTTACCTAGGTGTGGAAAACGCCGCTCCCAAGAGATAACCACAGTTAAAAACTCTGTCAGTGGTAAGTATCAGCATAAATTCGGTCGTCAGAACTGTCGTGGAAGGTACTGCAACTAATATGCTTGCCGTTTCGATCTCACTCTAGGTACTCCTTTGGAGTGGTGAAATGGCTCCAGACAACAGGGAGGCCGTGAATTCTTGAGTTTGGAGTGTTTACGTAACAGGATGGAACTAGATGGAGCCTATAAAGTTATCAGGAGTTCAAATCCCCTTCTATACTTGGTCTGTGACCATGAGAAAGCAGGAATCGGAGCATTTGTTTCTAAGGCAGCAGCCTGTGCAGCCGATGAATTTGGTCTCGTTCTCGACTTTGAACGGATTAATCCAAACTCTGTCACCGGGTTGGAACCCGTTCAGCGAAAAACTCACATTAAAACTGCGGAGACTGAAGTACTCCTGCATCTACATGTAGATAAGTTAATGCATGGGGTCTTCTTCAAGAAAATCGAAGACCTTGGCTTATCAAAAATTTCCGTCTCATTTCTTAGGTTGAGTGGGCTGAAGTCGGAAATCAAAGGATTCATAATCGCCTGCCAGGATGGTGTCTTCAACACCCTACTCTACCGTAGTCGCGTGATAGGTATTGTGATCCCGGACACCAGAGCGTGTCTTGGGGCTCCTAAGACCATCATGCATTTGCTGTGTCGAGCTTATCTGGTCTCAGCCTATATCCACAAGCATAACATGGCTCTGCGAGTGTTGTACTACCATCTACGACACTTAGACGGTATAGACGAGACACCGGTGTTGCCTTATGCTCCGGGTAATATTGAGTCCGTTGTGGAGAATAAGAAGTACCAAATCTATTGGAACTACTCATTCCCCACCCTCAGGCAAATACAAGCAAATAACCCTGATCTAGTCCTCCTCAACCATCATAGTAGGATGGTTTTCGTCATGGAGCTTTCGGCTCCTGGCGAAACGAACATCGTCCGAAAAGAGAAGAAAAAATGGACTTAATATCGAAATTTACTCTTTGAGCTCCGGAGGCTCCACCTAAACCATTCTGTTAAAATAGTGGTTCTGATCATAGAGGTTCTTGGTGGAATGATGGACACACTGCTCTCCAATCTGAAAGTTATACGGGTTTGCCGTAATGCGGCAGAAACCTTTGCCAGAAATATGCAGGAGGCCTTCATCCGTGGTTCACTCAATCCACACAGAGCACATAATTCTGGGACCCAGTAATCACTCACCCCACGGACGTGGGGAGTGATTGTCTGGGTAAATGACACCAGTGCGCCCTCCGGATAAATTAGGGCTTCCGTGACAGTGCCTGACTGAAACAATCTTGATGGATATAAAAAAATATTACTGTTTTTGTGGGTTTGGTCCCCGAAACCAACTACCATGATGTTATCGAGATACACTAGGTGAGATTTCCACAATCCTTATCCGATGATGAAAGTATCTCTTCATGGCCTTCTGGGGCGAATCCAACCTGCCAGTATACACTCTTCATACCTGGGTTCGAGAAAATCGTAGAACCGGCCAACGTGTCAAGGCTGTCATCAACTTCGGCAAAGTATAAATGTCATCCATCGTCAGTTTTTCCGCTTGGCGATATTATACGTAAAAAAGTATTGATACGTCCTCCTTCCTCTCCATATCGCTAACTATGTTGTCAACTTCGTCCTTCTTAGCAATTCCCAGTTTCAATCTCATGTTAAACCACCTCTTTTCTATCCCCAACATTTTGGGGATTCATTTGACCTAACATGAGACATATTCAATACGATGCTGCTATATGAAAAACTTACTTTAGGCACTATGCCTTCAATTATGGGTGGTGCATTTGACTATAATAATAATATTAATAATTCTTCATTTGAAGATGTGCTTTTCCGAAAAAATATTCTTGTACGGTATTCCTCACGTTGGTAGATTATGTAATGATAATCTCTTAGAATCTACTGCCGTGTAAATATAATGGGACCGAAAGCCAGGAAAAAAATGTCGTAAAAGAATATTTTGTTGGAAAAGCAATCTTCAGATTAAAAATCATTATTATTATAGTCAAATGCACCCAGTATTGACGGCATAGTGCTTAAAGTTATTTTTTCATATAGCAGTATCGGTATGAATATGTTTCTTATTTCCCAAAATGTGTAGCATATTGGTGGAATATTATTTCATCAAAAATAAATAACAATAACAATAATAAAATGTATAAAATAAAACTAAATATAATGTCTATTATAACAATTCCGCTTACAGTCCAGATCACTGAATAAATGGACGAACAGTGTCCTAAGATTTTCCTTCCTTATAACACAATTTTTGAAAGGCTGGATTATTAATAATATGTTTTCATTTTATAGATATATTTAGACTATGAACATCGTTTTTCTACTCATATAACTGAAATGATTTTTCGCGGTAACTCCATTGTTCTTTCATCAACTTGAAAAAATACAATTTCGTTGTTTCAATATCAATTCGTAGAAAAGTTCATAAGTTGTCTATACAATCGTAACTAAATGGAGGTGGAGCAAATGATTTGTTCACAAATTTATTATGGTCAATATCAATGATCAATAATAAGTCGTTTCCGGAAAAATTACGTTTATTTTTGTATTCGTTTCCAACTTCTAATGATCATTTATTTCATTATCCAGACAAATATCATACATTCAGGGAAGAGAAAACAGAACTATTTAATTCCACTAATGTCTGTTCGATTTATTTTCTGTCATTATCGCAACAGTAAGTAATTAATCACTCCTTTGTTTGGTATGGTAAATAATCGCTTACCTGATAGCAAATTAGAGCCATTCTACCATCGTGGGACCAGGAAAAATGTGTCACAGGAGTATTTCTGTCGTTAATTAGTTCTATCGACCACCGCCCTTCATATTTTATCCAAATGTAAATTATTCCAAAACTATCACACGAAGCTAATTTTTGGTACGGTTCGTTCCATCGCACCAGAATCACCTGAAAATCATAAATTTTGATGATTTTTTTTTTGTCCCTACCGGGAACCGAACCCAGTCCTCTCGGTCACCAGGCCCGAGCGCTAACCACTGCGCCAATCACCGCCCCAATATTGATTTTATTGAGGACGAATAGTAAAACAATTAAAAAATATATATATATATATTATTCATATATTACTGATTCACAGCAAGAATTAGGAATATAGTATATTTGGAGCTTTCGTTAATGAGATTACTCGAACCATATCACTGTTAGTTTAATGAAATTAGATGGGGATTACGTTTTCTCATTTTATTTTTGGAGGCCAACAAAAGTTCGACTTCGGATATCCACAGAAAGTCATTGGGCAAATACAGGAATGTAGCAGTTACTGTTGAACAAACTGATGATAACTCATCTCTCCATAGAGTTCTTGGATTATGGTAGGATAGCAACAAAGTTGAATTTTATTTTTGCCTAATATGAAAGATCTTCTACCCGAAAAAGGTCCAATTAAAGGAATGTTCTCCAAACAGTCGTCTCTATTGAATCTATTAGGATTGATATAAAGTTTCACAATCAAAGGTAACATTTCAATGCAAGATATCTAGCGATCAGGTATGTATTGGGCAGATAATGTGGGAGGATCTGGAAAAATACTGGTCTTGCTAATATCACCAAAAACCCTTGTTGAACCTTTTAAACATCTGCCAATGTCCAGACTAGAACTTCAGGCAGCTGTCATGGCAGCAGGTCCAGGTAACCGATTGGTTAAATTCTACCATCAATAAAATATCAATTAGATATATCCATCATGCCAATGTTTTTCGGTCCGACTCCGAATGTATGGAGAGTAGAAAAAATCCCAGGGAGACCCCTAGGTGGAGGTCTGTAAAAATATTTCTACCGATTTGAATCCAGCTGATGAGGAGACAAGCCAAGATATTGATTCATCAAAAATGATCTTCCATATTTAGTCCTGAATTATTGCGTCGAAGTGAAGAATATTGTCCCAAATATAAAAGGCTACTCACTGACATAGGACTTTTCTCAAAACGGTTGAGACTAGTAGGTGTTGCAGGTTTCTACAGAATATAAAGAAAGGCTTGAATAGGCGAGAACACGAAATTTCAAAATATGTTTAATGTATTCTGTGAAAACTCTGTTGACAATTTCCAATTTTTTTTCTGTTAATATTTTTGAATCTAAAAAAAAATTAAATGGATTCTTTCTCGTGCCATTGCAAATTGTTTTGACGTACTCTCCCAAGAATTCCAAGCAACCAATAGTATTGCCGTTTCACTTCACAATCAACTCGATTAAAATACTTACGTCCTCTAGCTGATTGGGCTCGGGAGAGTACATCACAAAGAGCGCCAATAATAAGTAATAGCTTTGAATTTTGCTAATTTTCAGAAAAGAATGGGAACCACTATAACTGAAATTTGACTCTAAAAAAAATTTCTGGGTTAATATTTGGAGCTATAACATTTTTTCGTGGATCAGGTTTGAAGTTTTTACTCGCCTGTGGAACCTGCATTGGTTAGTCTTGCGAAATAAAGCTACCTGAAATAACGGTAGACGTCGCGTCGATGTCAATATCCACAATTTGGACGAGCTCGACGACAACGACGAGATCGATAGGCTTCTCGACTATGCAGTCAGCCAACTCGCTGGAGATACTGTTGTCGAAGAACCGTATCAGGCATACTTACACCATTATTATTGCCGAAAGTTACCATAATTTTTATTATCGTTCACCCAAATCTTATAGAACCGTTATTTCTATCAATTCATACTTACCAACATGTGTATCCCATTTATATCAGGACTTCTTAACAAGGTTTTCACCTTGGGATATTCAGAAACTTAATAATTTTATCCCATTTTAGGAGATCCAGGACGAGGAAGGAGGCGAATTGGCGGATTTGCTTGGCCCTCTAGCACTTCGAAGAGGAGGAAATATTGACCTTCCCGTTCACAGAACCTCGACCCTTCCCCATCCTTATTGAAAATGTTCAATTGAATACATTTTCACTCCACTGACTCATATCTTACAGGTTGTTGAAGATATACAGACAATATGATGAAGCATAAAAATTATCTTGAAATTTTCACATTTGGAAAATTTGACAAATTTTGAAAATCAACCAAGTCCATTCTGATATCATATTCAAGCAAATTTTTTCTAGTTTAATAATGTATATTCTTCGCACGTTCATGGTCAAAATGGAACAAAACCAGAAAAAGTGCATACCGAATACCGTGTGGATCTGTATACGTCGGCTTCACCCTCCGCAGCGGAAAACCCAGGCTCTCTGAACACCACAGACATTGTAGGCTGGCCCAGAAAAAGCCTGCCGTTGTATTGCAGAATACGTAAGTGCACACAAACATGAAAATAATATCAATAGGAAAGAGGAATCCCTGAAGCTCAACAAAACCTGGTAGAAAAAAAATAAAACCATCAAATAACACCACCACCAAACAAACACAAATGTTGTACAAAATGATACAGTTCTACATTCAAATACCCTTTGAATTTCCCAGTGCCTATTGCGTTGTCGAAAATTGATTACTTTCCCAACTGGACATTTATTTCGGATTGTGAAAATAATAAGTAACTACACAAAATGGTCATTCCAGCATATTCATTGGGAAAATTCAATTTGAAACAGTCAACCCGCTATGCAGTGTATCGATTGTCTGTACCAGAATTCGCAACTGGCACTGGCAGTGTTAATCACAAGTCCTCGACAAACTATCATCAGAATTAATTGCAATATCGATGTGCCACGCAGGACAAATGGCTAATATCCGTTCACAGAATTGCAGGAAAGAGTTATTCGTTTCCCTTCAGTGGATGAAGAACGGCACAAAAGCTAACGAAATTACATCCCGCTTATAATTTTATTCCAATTATCCCGTCTCCATTCAAGCGTTGCTCATCTGAGAGATATTTCAGTGAAAATCTGTATTTTCAAAGTTTGGCAGTTACTAAACATCTTTTCAAATCTATCCGTCCATCATACCCATTTGGTGATGATGACCAAAGCACGTGCAATTAGTTGAATCCGTGAGGTTGAATGACAATTAATAGTAGATTACATACCGATGTATAAAGTTTATCGTTATTGTCGAAAAATGAGTTAGTTGATCAAGGCACATGCGTGTAAAAGTCTTTCATACATTTTTGCATTTCTGATAAAATTTCATGAAAATCAGAAAATTCGGTATTCTTCGTATAGTCATTAACAATTTACGATAAAAGTATAACTAACATCAGTCACCGGATTCGTCAGCAAAAAGTGTAACGAAGCATTTAAGAAGCTATTTTTTATAAGCCTATTCAGTACCATGAACATGCTTTGTTAACATTCTATGAATTTGAATGAGGTAAGGTGGCTTCCTTAGTCTGTCAAAAAAGGACAATGGTTTGGTGCTTACCTGGAGTCGATCCAATTTTCTTCCTTCGTGATCCATAGAACATATTATAACAGACGTAAAATAATTTTCCATACCTTCTGTTTTTCACATGCTAAATTGATAATTACGGTGTTTTCTACACTATAGAAGAGTATGCCATAATTTATTTTTCATGGTTTTTCAGTTCAAATTTTCAGACATATCACTTTGCGTACATTAAAATTGTTCAAAAATATATGAATTTTCAATGAAAATTGAAATTCAATTGGTGACGGAGCTGCATGCGAGCAGTCTTGGATATTTGGTGGGGACATTTGAAAACCTATAAGAATCATAACATAAAAAAAAACGTTGAAAAAATGTGTCTATTATAATAAACCTGCAACCATCACATACCCAACACTTTTACTCAAACGAAACCTGTAACTGGGTGAGAGAATCTACAGATTTATGAATTACCTCGGCTTTGTGGCCCCTTAAGTTGTAATTTGTGCGGAGAGGGTAATCCACGTTTTTCTTGCAATGGCTAGTTGTAAAGGTCACTCCCACGATTCCTCTGACGTTGCTGGTGGCGAGCCAACCCTCCTGATAGTAATTTGTCCTGTTAAGTTTCCACCCTTCGTCCTGAAAGGATAATTAATCAGTTTCAGCAAATTGTAGACAGAATTGGGTCAATCTCCCAAAATTTCAAGGATCAGATGTGTTTTTTTTTTGGGACTATTGAAAAAAGAACCCTTTTCCGGCGACCTACTTGAAATACGTATCACTTCGCACTGTAAACGAGTATACAAAATTAGGTAGTCCGCACTAGTGCGCAATGAAATATTACACACAGTCTCTTCGCTCTGCGATTGTTGCGATTATCTAATATAGTTGAGGGTATGTTCCAAAAGTCACCCACTCTTAACCGGTACTAACCATGACTTCTGACAGCGGTTTGCTGAAAAACCAGAATTTTCGGTTTACATTTGGAATACCGACTACTGAAATTTATAGGTTATATTTCACTTATTTCAGTCATGTCAGTGATACTGACATGAATCGAGAAGTAGCTTTATTTTTTTCAAGAACTCCATAGTTTGTAACTGACATCTAAATTCAAAGATTCATAGGGTTCCAAACAGATATGAGCTATAGAAGAGTCTTCCATTAGTTGGGACAAATTTCCAAGTGCCTGATCACAATACCCACAAGTTACAGTAACCATGATATCCTCAATAATTTGCGTATCCTGTTGAATAAATGAATTACTTAGATGGTGGATACTACTTATATCAATACATACCATAATCACAGTATTATCATTCATCTGATTCAAATAAACGTTATAAACAATGAACCAAATTTTATTATTTTATAATTTATGACATAATGACAATGACAGTTCGTAACGTAACCGCAGTTTACCGAAGGATATTTGCCGGTGACTTGGTTGACATTTGGTTCACCGTTTTTTAGGAAACCGCGTTCCGTAAATAACCAATTTTTCAGGAATTCGTTTGGAGAGGTAACTTTCGGACCGCTAAACCATAATTCCGGTGCATTTTGGAACATACCCTGACTATACTCTAATTTTTACTCAGTTATAGGTAGCTGTGACAATGACACATCTACAAATGAATTTATAACATTAGTGTCAGTGTATTAATATTTACTAAGTAGATACTGAATTGATTAATTTGCTGTGATGTCATCCGACATCACGATAAATGCTTTGTATCGGAAAATCGTTGTTTTTGATAACTGACAATAATATCCTTCAGTGGCTCAACGAGTCAAGACAGAGACAAACACACTTACAGGTTTGTGTGGCGTAGGTTACTTATAAACTCATTTTATAGTAGATAAAGTATACAAATCATCCAAATTATAATTTTTTTGGCGAATAACAAATGTTTTTCTTAATCCTTCTAGGTTGCCTGAGCATTCACTATGAGCGGAGCTCTGATTGCAATTTAAATTAGGTAACATCTGCATTAATTGTGAAGGTTACGACATACCTATGTTTTTCATGTAGGTCGTTGGAAAAGTATGGTATACAATTCGTGTGGAAACTGGATATTGCATACTCGTTTTACAAGATGATGATGAACCACTCGCCTACGGATCGTGGTTCATCATCTTGTCAAACTCGTATTAAATATCCTATTTTCCGCACTAGCTGCACAATATGCTATTTTATGTCACACGTTCGTTAAGTAACAGGATGAACTACACACAACAAGCCACGCACCGTGTGTGATAAATTATGACACACGAGTTGTAGCCAAATAGCGACATATTCATTACTTAACAGCTGTACAAAATAAAAGTAATCGAGAATGTTTGTAGCTCAGTCACAAATTGCTTAGTAAGTCTAGCAAAGGGTTGTGTCTCAGTTAGATATTTATTTATGTCATGTAGTGTAAGCACTACAGATGTACTAATATAGTTGAAACCATGAAAACATGTATTCTGGAAATCAATATAGTTTAGGCTAAAATACTTTGATGGCCGACATAACATAATCAAAGGGTATTAAGGATTGTTCATTCCACAAAACGATTCTGCATTTTCATGTCATTTGACGGGGTGTTGATTTAAAACGGTTGTGTTTAGAATAATAATTATGGATGTTCCACGAAATGCAGCTACAGGCTGGAAAAGGCTATAGGAATTTTTTTCAATGAAAAGTTGAAAATAGAGTTAACATCGTTGTAAATGAAACGGTCTTGATGATCTTTCAGGAACTGGTAAGTTTTACTATTGAATAATAAAAAAAAATATTTTACATTATTTTTGTAAAAAGGGTATACTGCAAATAGTCTATGGACTAAGTACCGACAGCTGAAATCGATATTGAAGAAAACAATACCTATATAAGTATTCAGTCAAATGAAAGTTATATCAAAATAATTACCATAAAATAGAGGGGTTTTGGAAGGTGACCAAGAATTATTTTTCATAAGAAAAGCTCCAGATGAAAGATGATACGTGTTTGTTACATGAAGTTATTCTGTGTTTGGAGATTTGAGCTGTGATGAAATGGTCAAGATGGCAATTGACGACATTGAAGACAAAGGAGCCGTTTTGCTCATAAAGAAAATAGAATTCAAGACTTGCTCCTCAAAACATTCCACCATGGTAAAGAATGCGATATAGGAGCGGTAAATTCAGTTGGAGAGTAGATTGCACTGCGGTCGAAGGGATATAGACAACCTGGTTTCTTGTCTATTGAAATAACAGATGCGAAGGTTTCTCTCTGGGTGAAAATACTCTAGGAAGTGTCCCTTTAATCATAGCTAACTATATCTTAATTTGGAAAATCCCAAAAGCTACACCGGACACTTATTCCGCCAAATCTCGTCAATGCTTCTTGTTGAAGGTGGTTCTTCCTTAGAAAAACCCAATTTGCATGGAAAATGAAAGAGTAGTACTGTAGCGGAAAATTACCTTAAAGAAACCGAATTGCTGCAATGATAGCCCATTCTGTTTCCGAAAAAGAAAATGTGTCCGTTATCGTCCCGAATAAACTGATGGAAAAAAAATTCTTTGTATTTAGTTGCAGATGAGTGTTTTCTAAATAATTGATTCATCCATTTATTTTTTTCATTAGGAGGCGTCTGTTACCAAGCTATTATAAAGCAATAATGTAAAATAATAGCTAGACATTTGTATAGCTAGTATTTTGTTTAAAGCTATTTTGACAGAATTTCAATAAGCTCTTATTTGCTTTCGGAATTAGTGAGAAATTGCCCTTGATCCCTGAAAACTGCGATACTATCACGAAATATTTCAGAATTATTGACGTCTTCGTTCCCATTAAATACCACGACAGCTGATTTGGAATATTTCAGGGGCGTATCTCATATAGACATAACATGTATCATATTCCTCGATCCCTTTACCGGGAAAAAAATATTACCTGAGTATATTATACATATTCGGTTCAATTCTGTTTCTCATTAGCAAGATTGTTACCATAGCAAGACAATTTTCACAGCAAAATATATCTCAATTTTGTAGAAGGCTTGATATCTACATTGCTTAATTGGCAGGAGATGATGGGACAGCAACATCTACCACCGATATTTTTTCTACAAAATTGAGATATATTTTGCTGTTAAAATTGTCTTGCTATGGTAACAATCTTGCTAATGAGAAACAGAATTGACACGAATATTTTGAGGGTAGTAATATTGCCTTACTTTTATCAGATTCAAAATAAAAAAATACTCAAAAAACATGCGTCACTTGCTAAGATTATACCGAAACTAATTTCAATTTCAACACCAACATTTGCCATTCTTCCCCTCCAAAAAAAATTCTTATACCATAGAAATATTCAAGGGTCTTTCGAAATCAAGCGTTTTTAGAAAGTTTCATCAACGGACCAATTTCCTTTTTTTTGTATGGTATTTGGAACTTCTTTGCATGCAGCAATTATCAATGAAATGATTTATTATTACAGTAACATTATGATGACCTTACCTCTGGCAATTCGTCAGGAACTTTTCCCATCCAGGTGAGAGAAAGAATAGGACAGTCGCTTTTTGCATTCACCGTTCTCTCGAAATGCAGATGCATCTTCCTCCTCCCCCACACTAAACCCACCTAGTCTCGCGTGAAGAACAAACCGCGAAAAATTTGTCACAAACTTTCCCGTCTGGATCCATGTCAAGTTCTCAATTCGTTATTCCTGAAACATTCCCGTCAGACTGATGTCTACACCTCTGAAACCGGGTTTCATATTGATTTTCATGTTTTCAGGAATTCCAGCCTACTAGTGGCTTGCTGACAGCGGTGGCGCAATTTTCAGCCCTGAAACGCGCATGCTTTCTGTGCTTTCACTGCTCAACGGAGTTGCGAAAGGATTCGCGGGTTGTTATGATGGAACTGGAGCAAAACTTGCTGACCTGAATTAGGTGAGAATCCGAAAACAGGGGTTGGTTGAGCGTATAAACCGAACATAGAAAAAAACATTGGTACTATACTTACTTCTGATATTCAGTTATCTGGATAGGAAAATTCCCACTTAACTAGTTATGAAGAAAGGAAATTCTTTTGAATTTTTGGAGTTGCATACTTTGGGTAAAATCGACAATGAATAGCTAGGATTCATCGATCATTGAGGAAATTAGTTCTGATAGAGAAATGTTTACAGGCTGGCGACAAACTGCTACCTATATAACTATTCAGTCTCGTTCTCGATCTCAGACAAACTACTAGTGTAGACGATATTTCATTGAAAGCAATGATAATAAAAATATCTATGAAATATAAAAATATACAGCTTGCCAAATCTAGCTCTAGATGTCCAGGAACGAATGAGATGCGCGAATTTAGAATGAGGAAGTATTCGGACGATAAAGAGGGTAATATAATTGAACATTTAGTAACCAAACGAACACCTAACTTCACAGTGCACTTTGCGATGCTAGAACTGACCAGTTCCAACTTATACTTGTTTAACGGACTTTACTGAGCCATTCTGCTACCGCGCATCGATAGGTGTGATGATTTCACATTCAGAGCTACATTTGCCAAGATTTTTTTGGAGTTTAGTCGACTATTTTATATACCTATTTAGTTTGTTCACTTTAATTGGCGTCATATGGAAAACTGTTTTGCTTTTCATCAACCAAAAGTCATTCTCTATAAAAAGTTTTGCGTGTTACGTATAGAATTTAATTTTGAATGAGGAAATCAGCAAAAACGTCTATTCGGTGTCCCGTTGGTCAGTTCGAGATTTCAAACTGTGTTGCAAAGTGTGACTCGAAATCAGTTCAATGGGACATTCCATTTATACTTGAAGATACTTTTATTTTTAATCATTTGAAATGCGCTTCACTTTTCGATTCACTTGTATGTCAAAAACACTTCAAATTTGGAACACGATAATGAACTCAGATGTACAATTTTGTAGATTATAATTCGGAGTAAGAGCACTCGCATGTTAGACACTAGAAATCACTGAAATGTGTACGTGAGGTTAGTTCATTCTGGTTAGATCAGACTAAAAAATTACTCCTCGCAAATTGTATCTATTCAGTTTCCGCGCAGGTACATATATTTTTAAATTTATTTCATTTATTCCGGTGCACTGATTGCTATTTCGGTGAATTATTTTTGGTGAACTGTTTTCGTTGAACTTTCCTAGGCCCAGTTTCATGTAGGTATATCCAAACCCATTCAAAGCGAATCCCATTTTCGATTCACTGTTACTTGCCCTGGAGTTCGTGACATAGTACCAAAAAAGAGCAGTTACCACTGGAAGAAATCGGGAAAATGCAGCACTGAAAACTGTTTCTCGGTAAGCAAATCCATACGTTTTTCAGGTGCATCCAAATACACCCTCTGAAAGTATTGATTCAAAGTTTGATTTTATAGAAGAGACTGTTTTTTGCCCTGATAAATAAATGCGTTTGCATACTCTACCGAATTTGTCTATCTGAAAAAAATAAGCTCTGGAACTATTACTTATGAACATTCGTCTGTCTATTTCTTTGTCAGTTTGCCTTCCTGCTTCCCCGTAGGGAAAATATACTTGTATAATATATTGACATTCTGGGAAGATGCCATTTTTTCTCAGTTCTCAATAATATGTTTATCTCATGATTGAATGTTAATGCTAGTTTCTTCCTCGAACAAGGCAAAGTCCATATTATAAAACAGTTACTGGACATAATTGGAAATGTGGTGCAATATTTGTCAACACACTTTCTATTCATCGGTCACGCAGGATAAGCAAGTGAATCGTATCGTTATCTTGAGACAAACTCGTGGATATTAATTGAGCCAGAACATTAAACAAAACCTTAAAATTGATCACTAATTGGGATTTTAAAAACAGACTAAATATAAAAAGGAAAGAATAGATAAGCTAACCCAGTTTCCCGACTAAACATAAGGTATTTCTGTCGGTAAGTCTATAACTGGAAATAATAGTTATTCGAGAGCTGCCGTGAAAACGACTTCCTCATAAGTTCCCAAAGGTTTGAATTGGCACGTCAGTTCTACCTTAGATTGTGATTTTGAACCCGCCCGTCTGCCGGGTGTGAGCAGTCGCTTTATTAGATTTTTAATGGAAAAATATTAAAAATAGCTCAAAACCACCCAATCATTACCACAATAAATGTTTTGGGAAAATGTTCTAAGATCTTAATCAAATTCAAATCGTCAGCGTCTGCCGTTCGGAATGGTCGCTATTTTGAAACAGACGCTGTCAAATATATCAAAAAACGCCGTCATTTTCCTCACCGGTTACCACCGTTATTTTTGGGTCAAAGTTTTACTTAAATATGTTACTAAACAAAGTGAAAAGAAAACTTTGGAGACGGTCGCATTCAACGGGTAGACAACCTTATATGTTGATATATAGTGTCGCTTTTTATAGCCCCTCCCCCCTTTTTAACTTTTAATAGGTTTGACGTACAAACATGGGACAAAATTTGGATTTGGAACCCGTTCAGCAAAAGCTCACATCAAAGCTGTGGAGACTGAGGTACTCCTGCAGCTGCATACGGATAAGCATGGGGTCTTCTTCAAGAATATGGAAGACCTTGACTTATCCAAAAACCTGACCTTTGCTGTCCTCAGTTCAAGTGAGCTGGAGTCGGAGATCGAAGGATTCATAATGGTCTGGATAATGGATATTGAGTCCGTGGTGGGAAATGAGAAATGCCAAATATATTTGAACTACTTATTCCCCACACTCAGGCAAATACAAGCCAATAAGCCTGATATAGTCCTCCTCGACCATCAAAGTAAAAAGAGCAGGAGAAACGGACTAAATATCGAGACTTACTCTTTGATCTCCGTAGGCTCTACCCAAACCATTCTGTTAAAATGGTAGTTCTTATTATAGGGGTGCTTGGTGGTAGCATGGACACACTGCTCTCGAACTTGAAAATCATACCGGCTTGCCGTAATATCTGGGCTTCGTAGACAGGGCCTGACTGCAACATGCTTTCAGGAAAAGAAAGAATAAAAAATAAATAAAAATAATAATTATAATAATATAATAATAATATTCGACACTGAACGGGGAGACACAAACTTTGTCACCGATTTGGAGCCCGTTCAGCTAAAAGCTCACATTAAAGCTGCGGAAACTGAGGTTCTCTTGCAGCTTCATAAGGATGAGCCAATGCATGAGGTCTTCTTTACGAATATTGAAGAGCTTGGCTTATCCAAAAATTTGACCTACGCATTCCTCAGGTCAAGTGAGCTGAAGTCGGAGACCGAGAGAATCATAATGGCATGCCAGGATGGTGTCTTTGACACCCTGGTCTACCATAGTCGCGTGACGAGTATAGAGGTCCCCGACACTAGATGTAGAGCGTGTCATGGGGCCCCTGAGACCATAATGCTGTCTGCTTGTCAAGCTTATACGGTCTCAGCCTATATTCACAGAATTTACGCGGCGCTACAAGTGTTGTACTACCATCTACGGCACTCGTACGGTATAGACGATACACTTGAATAACCATAAACAAAATAATGACTTTCATGATTATAATACAAGAAATAGATGTAATATTGCTATGCCTGCAAATCGTCTCCAAAAATCACAACAAGGTGTAAACTATTATGGCCCAAACTTCTTCAACAAACTACCTGATTATATAAAATTATTGAATATGAATATATTCAAGCGTAAATTGAAAAAATTATTTAATTGAAAAATGTTTTTACTCTATTCAAGAATTTTCAAATATTTCGACATATGACCTATAAATTCCAATTTCTTTCTGATATTATTATACAATGTAAAATGTTTTATTGTTTTCAATTATATACATGTATATCTTAGTGTGTGTATACGTTCTCTCTTTATAGTTATACATGTATTCATACTTATGATTATTTTAGTTTTATCTCTACATTTGATTCTTCTACCTTACATAGTTTTATTCCTAGTTATTTAGTCACGTACCAAATTTTATCCTTATTTTTTATCTGTCTACCTTTTATTGACGAGTGTAAACATTGTGCAATGTAGTAACACAATAAACTAAACTAAACTAAACTAAACTAAACACCGATGTTGCCGTATGCTCCAGGTGATATTGAGTCTGTTGTTGAGAATGAGAAGTGTCAAATTTATTGGAACTACTCATCAACCACCCTCAGGCAAATACAAGCAAACAAGCCTGATGTAGTCGTTCTAGACCATCAAAGTGGGACGATTTTCGTCACAGAGTTTCCGGCTACTGGCGAAACAAACATCGTCCGAAAAGAGAGGAAAAACGAACTAAATATCGAGATTCACTCTTTGAACTCCGCAGGCTGTCCCCAAACCATTCTGTTAAAATGGCGGTTCTAATTATAGGGGTCCATGGTGGAAAGATGGACACGCTGCTCTATATAATATAAAAATCATACCAGCTTGCCGTGATACGGCAGATATCTTAGCTGGGCGAATGCAGAACGCTGTCATCCTTGGTTCACTCCGTCTGCTCAGGGCACATGATTCTCGGACACAATAGTTGTTCACCCACAGAACGTGGGCGTGACTATCTGAGTAAATGGCACCAGCGCGCCCTCCAAATAATAATAATAATAATAATAAAGGTCTTTATTATTTTCAAATAATGTACATATAGATTTTAACATTGTATGTAATAATCGAAACATTTCTGAAAATAAAGGGCGAAGTTCATTTTCTGCAGAAAAACGATAGTTTTACTACGAATATGTTCTTCCATTTAACCCTAATACAGTGTGTCGAAGAAATCATATTAGTGTGTATTTGTAATCGACAAATAGATGATAGATAATGAGAGAAATGAGTGATAAGTGATGAAAATCGTTATGTTTGTTAGTTTGGCAGCGGGGTAGCGGAGTATCTAGACTTATGTTTTGAATAAATTATTTTTATATTCAGATCTGAAGCAAGTAATACTGAGGTTCTTCAAACTTTCAGGAACGGAGTTATATAATTTATAAATTTGGTAGGTAAAAAATCGCCTGAACATTTCAGTTTTGAATTTAGGTGGAGATAATAATCCTTTATATCGTAGATTTAAGTTATGTATATCTGTCCTGAAAGATATTTTGTTGTACAAATATGAAGGAATTTTAGATAAAATAATTTTGTAATATAAAGTGACCGCATGATAAACTCTTCTATTTTCCATATTCAACCATCCAATCTCAATTAATTTATGAATTTTGAATTTTATTTTTGTAAATAGTTTGTAAATGTGTCGGAGCTCCGGAGACAGGGCCCGACTGGTATAATCAAAACGGATAAAAAAAATATAAATACACATAAACATTCAAATTAATGATTTAATTGCTACAATTTGGCAATATAATAACTGTCGAAGAAAAAACTTTGTATGATAAACTTTCGTAGAGGGCTTTTAATGTAATCGCGTGTTTGTTGAACTCGGCTGCGTCTCATTCAACAAACTTCACGCTCATACAAAAAAGTCCTACGAAGTTATATCATGAATAGCTATTTTTTTGGTTTGGTGTTTAGACATCGATTACTATGATCATTTGGCAAAGTGAAAATACTATTTCTTGTTCAGATATAAATAGTCCATTCTGAGAAAGGGGTTATTTTAACGCCCGCTAGCAGCAAAACTGATTTTTTTTAATTATTTTATATTTCCAATGGTGTCAGGAATGAAGTTTGAATAATGTCTGCCACCTTCTGTATTCGGTCAAAGAGCCCATGTCACTGAAATACTTGAAAATAACTGGAAAAATTACTAAATGAAAGGGAATGGTGAATTCGCAGGGAGTAGCAAGTTCTTGAACGGTGACGACTGGATTTATATATGACTGATCGCAAACATGGCCTTCACTTTCAGTGTCTTGGCTGCCTCTACGTTAAGGAAATAAATAAAGACTACTTTTCTTATTACTAAATACTATTGATAAATAAAGGTCTAGAGGATTAAAAGTTTTGTGCACTAGTATGAATTAAATTGTTTGTGATAACGGAAAATAGTTCGGAATTGTGGAGAATAAAGTTTTGTGCACTAGGATGGCTTTAAGACAATGTTATTGTTTCGGAAGTTCATTTATACCTTATGTACTGCTGCAACTGAACATTTCATCTGCTGCTTCCAGGTTCTAGGATTTTGTCGATAAAAATTATTTCTGGTAAGTTGATTTCTATTTGCCCACTGGTCTGTTTAGTTTTATTGAAGTTTCCTTGTATTTTGTATTGTAAAATTTCAGTTTTATTCAGAATTTTGCAATTTTATCTCTTGCCAAACAAATTTTTCTGCCGCTTCCTCCGGTCGTTGTTGATTCTCACCTTCAGTTTTTTCCTTTTTCCTAGGTGATCTCCTACCTATCATTTAGCACTCGCGATCACTCTAGGTATTTTCGCGCACTGTTTTTATTCTTATTCTAATGTAACTAATTCTAATGACAAATAACTTATATTCTATATTCTTAATTTTTATTCTCTAGAATTTTGTTTCATTTTCACATTTTTCTTTTCTTTTCTATTTTTTTATACATATATTACTCAAATGACTTTTGACCTTGCACTTCCTCATATTTTTGTTTGACATAATTTCCCTGTGACAACTAGCTTCAAATGTGATATACACAGTGTCTTTCTTTTAACTGCTATGTTTCAGAATTTTAATTGAAAATCATTATTTTTTAAAAAGGTTTTTCGAATTTTGAATTTGTTTTGTATTCCTAATAAGTTGTCTCTAGTTCAAAATTAATTATTTTTATTTTAATACTTTAAATAATGGCATTCTTGGAAAGGTCTGTACTGTCCGTCGACTTACGATTACATTTATGTTTTGTGAGTAGTTCTATGTTGTTTGGTGTGTTAAAAGTTTTTTTTTTCATTTTATAATTATAAGCATGGTGTTTTCAAGTAAATGTGTAATATCTAGTGTAAAAAAAATAAGTATTTGCTTGGGCTTTCTGATGAAATTTATTGATTACTAGTATTTTTATCTTGAAACTCTTTATTATCTATTTCTACCATCTAATTTTATAACAATATATATATATATATATATATATATTAGAAGACGGGTAGTCTCTTGACTGGACTAGTTGAAAAAAAAACTAAGTTTTGGAAAGTATCAAAAAAGAAACTTTTCTTGAGGTTGCAGTCAATTGGGAACGGCCAGTGGATAGAAAAACTATTTGTTAAATTATCAAGCTTTCGAAAAGATATCTTGATAAAGAAAATATACTTTTCGAAAGCTTGATAATTTAACAAATAGTTTTTCTATCCACTGGCCGTTCCCAATTGACTGCAACCTCAAGAAAAGTTTCTTTTTTGATACTTTCCAAAACTTAGTTTTTATATATATATTGATTCCAAAAAGGCGCATTTGGCCATTTTGTACTACTTGATGAAAATCACCTTGTTGAAACTGTCAAACACTTTGTTATGCCAATTTCCATGACATTTAGTTCTGTTGTTTCCATGGCATACATTCAATTTCAGAAGCACATTGATTGAAGATTAATTTTCGAGTTGAATAGTCCAAGAGCTGAGGGACCAAAAATGCAACAATTTTATAAAGGCTGATATGATACTGTCATGAATTGGTTGAATACTAATAGCCTGCCGACAGTCAGCGAGTTTTTGGGACGAGTAGCGCGGGGGTGGTTCCGAACCTGTAAAAAAAACATGTATGTCGCAACTGTTTTATAAAATCTGTGGGTAGCAAGACAACTAAAAAACTATGTGGACATAGTCAGTCAGCAGAATATTGGGACACCACGCGTCAGCAGCCTGCTAAACCGGTCAAAAAATTTGAATCGTGAAAGTGTTTTATAAAATCTGAAAATTTTCGAGCAATTAGTTCATAGTACCTAAAACAAGACTTACATAGTCAGTCAGAAGTTTAATGGAACAAACGCGTCAGCAGTCAATAGAGGAGCGTGCCGCGCGCTCAGATTATACAGAGTGGCCCAGAATAAAGGGAACAAACTCCGATGGTAGAATCCTCATTTCATTTCAAGGCTACAAGTTCCAATATATATCCTAAAATGAATAATAACCGAGTTACAGAGTGTTTAAGGTGACAAAAAAATATACTTTTTCCAGAATAACTCTATAACGGATCGACTCTCCTTAATGAAAGTTGATATGTCACTTGACAGCATTCAGTTTCAAATTTCGATGCAAATCATGTGTTTGTTATATCAAACAGGGGCGTACGGCAGGTGGGTACCCCTAATCGCCCCTCCTCAACTTTAACGTCACTGGATTAATATCGATTTCGTCTTCCTTTTCTTAATCCCTAATATTTCATGTACAAAGAAGGGATGGGTTTCGTTATCAAAAATATATTTTAAGTTGAATAAGTGCGTGCTCCTGATTTTTAGAGGAATGTAAATATTTTTAACGATATAACCAACAGATGGTGCAGTGGTTCCGTATCAAAGAAACTTAGGTGAATATTCATTCATAAACTACAATAAAAATAAACGAAACCTTTCCATAATTTTTTTTTTTTAGATAAATACTTTATTCATACAAAAATAGATCACAATAAAATCACAACAGACAGTATCATTCCAAATCAGCAATAGTGCTGGTGGAGGAACATAACAGAGTTTGTAGCATAAAAATAAATAACAGGTACTAAGTACATCTATATCAAATTAAACAATATAATTATAAATATCAAGAAATGAATACAATACACAAGTGTCTTAAACAATTACATATTATGAGTGCTTATATAAGTGATCAGTTCATTTTTGAATGTTGCATAGCTGTCTTTGACTTTAATATAATTTGGTAAGGCATTGTACGTTTGGAAGCATTGTGAAAGTGGGTCATTCAGAGCCACATTAGTTTTTACTCGTGATAAATAAATTTGATTTTTTGCTCTGGTATTGTTGTCATGAATTTCGCTTACTAGATTTATGGATGTGTTACATTTTTGTTGGTTCTTCATGACCTTATATGCGTATTTGCACTGTTCAATTTGTAAAATTTTTTCTAGTGGTAAAATCCCAGTGGTTCTGTAAATCAAATCAGTATTTGCTCCCTTATCGAAACCAAATAAAATTTTGACTACTTTATTTTGCAATGTTTTCATTTCTTTCATCAGTGTTTTAGAGCAAACTCCCCAATTTGTTATCAAGTAACGAAATATTGATAAAAAATAAGCATTGTAAATTAATAATTTATTTTGGTTGTCCAAATAATCACAACATCTATACAGGGCTCCGATCATGGCAACAATTTTGTTGGTAATATGTTCCGCGTGTTTTTGCCAATTTAAATTATCATCCACAATTAGACCAAGGTATTTGGTACTTTCTACTTTTTCAACCACAGTATTTCCGATTTTTATACTAAGATTTTGGGTTTCTTTGTTTTTATTTTTAAATAACATGTATACTGTTTTTTTAACGTTAATTTTTAATTTATTACTCAGCAGCCATTCCGAATACAGATTCAGATCTTCATTGAGTGTACTTTCCAGTTCTTTCAAATCTCCCCCTTCATAAACCAGAATCGTGTCGTCTGCAAATGTGTAGTAGTGCCCTGTTAAATTTGCCCTTTTTAAGTTAAGAGTGTGTAAAGAATACAACAATGGACCCAGTACTGAGCCCTGAGGTACTCCACAGTTAGTTTTCTCCACTTGGCTCTCTACGTTATTCAAAGAGACATATTGTTCACGGGAATAAAGGTAAGTTTTTATTAGGTTCAACGTTATTCCCCTAATGCTTAAAGCATTCAACTTTGTGAGTAAAATATCATGGTCTACTACATCAAATGCTTTCTGAAGGTCTATAAAAACAGTAATCACGTACTTTTTTTCATCAAGTTTTTTTGTCACATGGTTCAGGAAGTCTATTGTATCACTCTGTGTATTTGATTGTTTTTGAAATCCATATTGATATCTGTCTAGTTCGATATATTTTTCTATGAATCCAATAATTCGATTTTTGATGAGAGTTTCTACCAATTTTGATAACGCACAAACCACTGTAATTGGACGATAATTCTCAATTTTTGATTTTGAACCTGCTTTGTGAATAGGAGTCACTCTCCCAATTTTCAATATATTAGGGAAGAGTCCCTTATTGAGAATATCATTTATCAAGGTGACTAGGATTGGTAAAAGCCATTCAGCTAATAGTAATAATTCTCCAACTGTTATTTTGTCATGACCAGGGGCTGCATTTTTATTAATCTCATTCAAGATGTTACTTGAAAAACCAATCTTAATTTTCCGCTCCTATAATCTTCCACACACGTTTTCGTATGAAGCCGCGTACTCACCAGAGCATTCGTTCCGCGTGAGTACCGAATGAGCACCGAACGAGCGAATTGTCGCTGAAATCAGCGTCCACACTGTCCGAACGTTGCCCATTCGATGCTCATGCGGAACGAATACTCTAGTAGTACGCGGCTTGAAAGAGTCATACCAGACGTTATCGACAAGACGCGACGTTTTATAATTAATATCAGACATGATCTAATTAGTAAGATAATGACTAATGTGATCTGAAAAACATAATAATAATATATTCATTATTAATCAGCAACGGAGAAAGAAATGTATCATCAACGACATCAGTTCTTCAAAAGAAAATAGAATGTTTTTTCCCTTCGAAAGCTTAGTGCAGTAGTTCACTTGCATTTTGATGGCGGGATATACAGGGTGGGGACTTCAACTGGAACAAAGTCGTTAGAAATTCAGTACAATACATTTCGAACGATTGCGAAAACACGTGGGATTTCTTTGTCAGCTTCATATTCATAATCACAAAAAAAATTGCAACCTCATCGAAGGGGTAAAACATCATACCAATACCACTTTTGGACCATTTAGAGAGTTCTTCTTAAAAGGAGATTGATAGTAGTTACCTACATAGATTTTGTTTAAGGGTACGTTCAATGGTTTGAAATTAAAAAAACAAACGGCAGACCTTGAATATGGCCGAAATTGGATTAATTGTTCCACTTTGGAAATGGCATGAAGATTATTGTATTTATGAACAGGAGACGATTCGATCTTCAAAACTTTCATTCAACAACACCACAATACAGATTGAGTATCTGTAACCACGACATGTCTTGCTGTCACATGATCACAGTAGTTGAGTTTGTTGGCAAGTAATCATGACTTACGGCGACTTAAAGTTTCATATGAGAGGGTGAAATTTGTAATGTAAAATACAAATGAAACATAAAATAAAACTAAGTATAATCTATATAATCTAAAATATAGTATTTTCCTGCTCATAGAAAGAACATAGGCATATCCGCTCATGATGGATTCCGATGAAATTGGGTAACACGTGAATCATTATATTCATGCCATGTGCTCGCATAAGAATGTCTGCAATAGGCTGTGTAGTGTCCGCTGTAGGTAGTTCCACTATGATTAGACAATGCATACAGATTATAAAGACAAGCGGCTACGTTGTCTGCTGCATAATTACTCATGTCCAATCCCTCTAAAAGAAAATCGATAGCAACATTCAATTTTCTTTGGAATGTTTCTGTCGAACAAAACCGTTTCAAATGGATTACTAAAATTTTCGGGAACTTATGAATTGTTATGGATTTCGTGCACTTCCTTCTCTCTTTGCACTTCGTACATATCGGTTTCTCGTCACCATCCAAAGTTTCTTCGCTTTTGAATGAATCCAAGCAATGTGATAGTCTAAGTTGGCCTGTTCTTCGAGGTATTGGGAGAAAAATATCCCAGAACGAATCGAAAGTGACTGAACAGTGACCACAATAAGTACATTTCAATGTTATCTTCAATTTTTGAATTGTCCTTCCTTAAGTATCTTGACCATGACCCTAGAGCCTTTCCACTGTCACTTAATTTTTCATCTGTCTCTGTCATAATTATTTTCGGCTTCTCGGTTACTCTATTGATGTCTAAATGTAGACCCTCTAACAGGAATCGTAAGAAATCGTGAGCATCTTCCTGGGCATAACCGATGAAACCGGAAGCAAATTTTTTGATTTGACTCTTCAAGGAGACTATATTCACAGCTCTATCTGACGAATCTTCTGACCAAAGTTCCTTGAACGATTTTTTTTTCTGATCGATACGTAGCCTATTATATTGATTCTACCTCTCGTGCCAACCATTTATCTATTTTGAAGTGTTAAATTTCGACGTTTTCGACTCTTTTGCAACCCTGGACTACCCATTTGACTTCTTGGACTTGACCTCTGACCTTTTGGACTATCTCGGTGATTTCATTCTGGAAGCACTGTTGACCTTAGCCGGAACTGTCCCACCAAGTGAAATTGTAGGCCAATATCTGTCAGGAAACAACTAATTCCCCCTACGAACACTGAGTTACATCTGATACAATTGCAAGTACTTATCGTGATCAAGCATTGAAGTTATCCCCCATCGAGTTGGAACTGACCACCTGCAGATATAACATGATTCAAATATTATTTTCTTCTCATCAGTTCTAAAATATGTCAGAAACCCACCCAATGAATGATAAGACCCAGAGCTCAACAGCACAAAGCAATCCTCTGTAGCAGACTACGATGATTCGATTCATTTATTTGCATGAACTTTTCCTGCAATCTGTGCTACAAAGTAGTGCTTCATGCTGTTGAGTTTTGGGAGTTATCATTCATTGGGTGAGCCACGATAATTAATGTTGTCTAACCGTTCCTATCCTAAAAAGATTCTGTTTACGTTCCTCTTAGCGCATTAGAAATTCGATTGAACTTTATAATAATAATAATAATAATAATAATTTTATTGTCTGCCTCAAAATAATTGGTGCATAAATAAATTCAACATTTGACAAAAATTATGGCAAACAAAAAGTCTGATGACCGATTCTTCCACACTCTCCTTTGGGTTGGCCAGAACAATAAAATTGTTAATGAGTACATATTCTTACTTTGGATTCCATGGTTCGTATCAAATTGAGTTTCAAGTAGTGACAAGTTATCTTTCGTTATAACTGTCTTTGCCGTAAGCACATTCGTTTTGATTTCGAGAGATTCCATAAAGCTTTCCTGACGAGTGGGTAACTACTATACAGCTGTCAGCAGATTGTTAAAAAAATTGTTTTTTCCGTTAACCAGCTGTCGTCCCCTTACGAACGGCAGCCCTCAAAAGTCGAAACTTGTGCGAGCCAAGGATTATCGAGGTCTCACCTTTTAGCGTGCGATTGCTAGCACTTTCTCGGGCCTTCAGATAAAAATCTGTAGTCGCTAAGGATTCGAACCTTGCCGACAAGCAGACAATGGTTTCGAACGCGAGTCTCAACCACTGAGCTACATGGCCCTTATTATGATGGAACTTTCGGAATTGAATCCAAAACACTCTATATATATATATATATATATATATATATATATATATATATATATAGGGAGTGATTCCAAGTGAACAGAAGATATATATATATATATAATTTAGTTTCCTAAATATTTAACGGTGTTTCTAGATCACTTGTCGATTTTCCTATTAAATATACCAGGTAAATAGCAGTCTGTAATATAATACACAATATTCATCACGGCAGTAGACAGAAAAGTAATTGTCCTTTATCTGTTTTTAGCCAATTTTTGGAATTTTGCAGAAATTTTGATATTGCCCAAATTACTTGTATTCATTCATAACCTATTATTATTTTCATTATTATAGTCCAGTAGACTGAATAGCACAAACGATATATGGGCAGCCGCCTTCAAGTATTCAAGATTCAATGAAACAATTATCAATTTCCTTCGATCATCCGAAATAAATTCTTGACCGTTCATGAACTGATAATTTTCTAAGATAAAGATTCAAATATAAACGATTTACACATTTATGTAGTCAGTCGTTCACAGTAAAATGACCAAACTTCTGGTTACTTTCTTGTTGATTTTTCTTTCAAGTTGGATCGAGGGGCATATTCAAAAAAGACATAGTGAAGAAACGTTGGAACTCGTACATGTAGTAAGTACCGAACTCATATTGAAAAAAATATATTTACAGATTTCCTCACCTCACGATGTGTTCTATAATATTAATAAAAAAGTTTTTGAACCTGACCATGAATCATGGTGCATGGTTTCGTAAAAACCATGCACTGGTCCATTTTTCGCGAAAACAATCAGGTAATTATCCATTGTTGGCAATAGAATCAATTGTTTACAGCGCTATTGACATTTCATTCTTTGTTGACTGTCAAGATTGAACACAATGTGGATTTTCGATTTTTTTGATATTTTGCAATGACTTCATTTTTGGTCTTTTGTCTTGAATATATAACTCGACCTAATACTCTGACGACTAAATATTTTTTGTGTAATATATTGCCTCGGAGCAAAAGCACTCCACAACTGCATGAAAAATCCGTCGCGCTAAAGTAATCCCAATTCACAGTGCCAATCGTAATTTTGTCAAGAATCACCATAATAATTTCAGTAATTCTGATCGTCTCACCAATACACTCGTCTGAGAAAAAATCGTGACTCCATTGTAGAAAGTCAAAACTTGTTTTTTCTACGACAGTGCGTAAACTAAGCTTCAACGCACTGGTGACAGTGCATAAAGTAATATTTTTTTGCAAAAGTGGGTAAAAAATGTATTGAGCGTAAAATCATCGATAGTGGTAAACGTCACGTTCAAAAAAGTCCTACTTTACGAACTTGTATCATTAATGGTTATTTAACGAACAAGTGTATTAATAAGGGCGATTAACAATCGAGATAATTTAATGCGTGAGCAGAGCGAGCGCTATTGTTAATCGCCATTTTAATTCACGAGCTTGTTACAATACTTTTCCGTCGACAGTAGTTTTCAAAAATAAAGATATCTTACTTTCAATGTTTATTTATTCAGCGATACGATAAAAAACAATCACTATTTTCTGTTTATACTCTACTGAAAGGTAGTTAAATTTTCCTTAGTGGTAGTTTAATTTTAATTTTCATTATTTATTTTTAAAATGAAATTTAAAAAAAATTGCTCTCGGTGGGTTTTGAACTCACGACCTCAGTGATGGTTGCCAGGCGAACTTTACCATTACGCCACGTGACTGAATGTGACTATGAGTGACAACTGGTGTCATGAAGATTATCTGATATTTTATTTGAAAATTGACAAATAAATAATGACAGATAGTACTAACCAATATAAAATGTATAAGAGCAATGTATGTTGGGTTGCATATAATCAAATCGTTGATTAATAGAAAAATCATTCATTAACAAGGGTCATTAATCAACGATTTTGAGGGCGTTAAAATACAGCATAAATGAACGGTCGACGGAAATAGCTATTTAATAATATGTTCAATATTCATTCAATATTCAATGCCCACCTTTCATTTTTATTCAGTTTTCCTAGCATTAAAATGTTTCAAATTTTTGCATGGAACTGATTCTTCATTCATCTTTCAATGTTTCACATTTATTTATGTTATGTATAGTAAATGATGGTGATTTAAAAAAAAATACAGAACTCGTTAAATATCACTCGACAATTCATTACCTTTATGCTGCAGTAAATCAATGATCTTGTTGTTCTTCGATAACACAACCAAACAGATGATCTTTGTTTATAATCCAGAGATCACAGATTGTTGCGTCATTCTTTGAAAATCTTTTATAAATTCTTGTTTTGATAATTATTGAACAAATCACTAATTTAAATTGGTTTGGAAGGTCGCACTCTTTCTATTAATATTTGATTTTCATCCGGTTCACAAAAACATTTATATAATATTAAGCACAGTGTTCAAATATATAAAGGGTGTCTCAGGATTCAACTGAAGGCCACAACGGGACCAGTTTCAAACATTATCATTTTCTGCCAGTTATGGAGCCTTGAAGGTAAAAACTGAGAACAGTTTTTCTGTGGTGGCATTTTAAATGAATATTTCAAGTCAGCTTTTGGTAATCTACTCAGTTAGTGAATCACTCTCAATAAGAAAAATGACTGGGTCAGCTTATTTGCCAAAAAGTCAAGACCACTTCTCAACATAACAATATTCTAGAACACTCTTCCTTCGAAGAGTTCTCTCAATCACAACAATAATAGATCTTGAAGAAAATTGCCTTACATCCAACATACGGTACAAGAAATTTTACATAGCGTTAATACACTCTGCTAAAGAACTGAAAAACATTGCAAGAAACTGTTAAAAATAGTAATTTACGTAACAAGTCCGGAAAACACTGTTTTTTTGAACGAGTGGACAAGATTCTAGGACGAGCTAAGTGTGCGAGTACAAAAAAAACTGTTTTCGGACGTGTTGCGTATTTCGGCAATCGTGTAGAATAACAAATCGAGACACATTTATTTATTATATGTCTTGGTAGAAAAAAATTTCGAACATTGTACTAACAGAAACATTCTGATTTTTATTTATATTAATATTTATATTAAAATTTGAGTATTTCCCGGATTAGTCTGGAAAGTACGTACTTCCCGGACTAGTTCGGGAAGTGATACTTTTTCCGAAAAAAATGTTTTACAAAGTAAATTCACAATAATTAAAAATGAAATATATCTTTGTGTAATTACGTTTCAATATGGCGAATTTTGTTTACATTTTAAATGTCAAAATGACGAATCAGATTTGCACAAGTGTGAATATGAGAGTTCAAATCGATACTATAGTGTGAATATAAAAAACGTTAGTTAAGATTTATTCGGCAATACTTCCAAAATTACCTCCTCTGTAGCGGTTTCAATATAATTAAGAGCATTTTCGGTAACTATCAGAATCACTTCTTGTTTTTTATGCAGATTTTGGAGAAATGAATAATCAAAAACTAATAAATGTGATCGAAAGACGGACGGACGGATAATTTGATTGTGACAATTTGTCAACTGAAGGTAAGGTCCTGGTAGTGTCTCCGCTACCGTCTACCCGTCAACATAATCACAACCATCATTCGAAACTCGGGGTATGCAATTCAATATAAATGGAACTATTGCCCTATGCCATTATATTATATGAATGAAGATTTTAACAAAATCATAAAATGCTTTGTATACAGTGTAAGAGTTATTTTTTTGTAGATTCATTTGAAATTATTGACACTAAAGTTTGTTGTGATAAACTGATTGATTGATATGGTTCGACATACATATGAAAGGAAATTGATTCTCCCATAAACGTTTCATGAATTTTATTTGAATAATATTTTGTTGAATATTGCCCCTAATCCAGTGGTGTAGTAAGAACGTTGCTAAAATTCCATTGAACAACATATTTTTGAAATTTCATTCCCTTATAACTTTTTTATTACTGAACAGATTTCGATGAAACTGTGACCAGTGATATTTCAAGACATCCTGAATCCAGTGGTGTATTCAGAATTTTCATAAAATTCATGAATTCGAATTGGTGGATTGATTAAACGGCATATTTTTCAAATTTCATTCTGTTATAACTTTTTTATTGATTGACGCATTCCAACGTAATTTACATGTAAATCATTTGAAAATGTCGCGAATCCAGTGGTGTAGTCAAATTTTTTCTAAAAAAATTGCTAGTAATTTTTTTAGATTTTTGACCTTGAAAAATAAGATTAGTTGGCCCTGGAAATTGAGATTTATTCATGATATTTGGTGTCCTAATAGACTTTTTGAATATCTACCTAACAAAAAAAAAATCATTCCAATCGGTTGAAAAATGTAAGTTTTATAAGGGTGCTTCCATCTTAAATGGGTCACACTGTATAAGACATTACAAAATATTTTTTGTACCCGACGTGTTGAACCACTTGCTACGCTCGTGTTTCAATATCCACGTCTGGTGCAAAAACCACAGTGATTTTGCAAGTTGTTATATATGTTATGTAGTATTTCTCTAATATCTTATGGAAATGTGGTAATAAAAACAAAAAATTGGTAGAAATTCATGTTGTTTACATACATACATAACTAGCTTCACCGTTCGTTCAAAAAAGTGATCTTGGTAAAGAGCACCACCAAACTTGGTAAGCTACTAGTTGGAACCATGGGAAACACGAAAAAAATTGTTTCCGTAGTTGGTACATTTTTTTTTTTTTGTTCAAAAACATATAAATACATTTTTGCTGTAATCTTGGAAAGTATATGATTTATCAGAAAAACAACTCAAAAAGGTGAAAAACAATTCACTTTTCCACAAAAATTATTCCTAGTAATTTCTTATGAAATGCGCTTGTTTCCTCAGGAAACGTGGTCGAACGCCGACATCAAATTTTAGGTTCACCCTTAGCCGCCGCTGAAAGTTCTGGCTGAGCCGAATATTTGATTGGTCATAACTCTGCTGAAAATAATCGGAGAAGGAAAAGGAAAAGTTCATATCGTTTCTGAAGACTCCCACCTTCTCATGCAAATATAATATGCGAGTAATTGAGTACCTGAATTGTGTTTTGTAGCACTTCCCGGAGATGTTTGCGGATGATCCGAAAATCATGAATTATTTAGTAAATATAGAATAATTATTATACTGAAGCAGCAACCCATACCCTCTTTGGACTATGTACAACAATTTTAAAGTATTTTTACAGGTCCCACTTATAAATACCAAAAAAAAAACTTTGTTTCACTCCTGCGTCATTTTCAACTTACCCATAAAATCGGCATTCTCTTAACTAAATGTTGAAAATAATCGCTTATTCATATTCTGCATATATATATTCAATAACACTATTATGATATGAGCGAATATTTTCAACATTTACTGAAGAAATTGCCGGGATTATGGGTGAGTTGAAAACTGAGGCAGGAGTAAAACTCAGTTTTTTCTTGTATGTATAAGTTAGATTTGTCTCACTTTTCTGAAATTGTTGCATATGGTCCAAAGAGGGTACTGATTCCTGCTTCAGTAGAATTATTCCATATCAACTAAAATATCCATGACTTTCGGATCCTCCGTAAATACCGTAGAAGGGTTATGTGAAGTGGGACAAAACACATTTTAGGTACTCAGATACCCACATGTTACATTTGCATGAGGAAGTAGAAGTCTTCAGGAACGATATGCACTTTTTCTTTTCCTTCTACTATAATTTTTAGCAAATCTAATTTTCGGCCCTGCTTGAACTTGCAGTGGCAGATTAGCGGGAGCATGAAATGTGACGTGTGGAGAATTGAATTATCTCTCAACCTATCGAAATCGTTTTTTGATAAATCTTATATTTTCTGAAATAACAACAAAAAAATATTATACATAAATTTATAAATAAAAAATTTTTTAGGTTCTACCCCTGATTTTTTGGTAAACAATTTTTTTTTAATAATACATGATGAGATGTCAAGTGCCAAGTTTCAAAGTGCTGCAATTCATTCTTCACTTTTTGCTCGAGTTTGCCTGTCATTACTGGATTATGATGTTAAAAATTCACTCCATGAGTACATGAATATCATCTCTTGAATATTGAAAGGCAGTATAAAATAATCTTGGATGAAACTGTATTTGCCAATTCTCCCATTGAAATTTCGAAAGACACTTTTTTAACAGAACAATTTCTTAAATGATTTTTTTTTTCTTTTCAGATTTTTAGACATGGGGACAGGACTCCAGACAAAAATGTCCTCTATAAAAATGACCCGTTCATCAACGAGACGTATCATCCCTTTGGATACGGGCAGTTGACGAATGTAAGAGCTGAACTTCTTCGAATAATTCCTCAATCTGTTATTTCTTATCATTCACTTTCACATCAATTATTATCGTTAAATAATCTTAAAAAAAAAACTTGGCAAAGAAATATTTGACGAAGGATTCTCTATCCATATACTCGTATTCGTTCATTCTCCAATCTGATCTGGATTCAATGAAATATCTTTATTTTTGTTGCCTACAGGAAGGAAAACGTAAAGAGTATGGTATAGGCAAAGCGTTGAGAAGAAAATATTCCCATTTTTTGGGAGAGTTCACATTGGACATTGTCGATTCAAGATGTACCGACTACAACAGAACGAAAACATCCCTACAGCTTGTACTCGCGTCTTTATTTCCTCCAAGAGGAAAAAACGTTTGGGAAAAGAAACTGAACTGGCAGCCTGTACCGTTCAACTATTGGCCTGTTGATGAAGATTTTGTGAGTTAAATATTTAGTCTCCGTAAAAATTATATGAGAATAGAATCTTTTCGAACCACTATGCCAATTCATACTACGTGGAATAGAGTAAATTTTTTTCTACTCTTTCATGTTTCTTAAAATTTTCGTTCTCAAAAATTACTTCCATATGAATCTGACAAAATTTTTCAAAATCGAAAAGTAAAGTCAAATTTTTTTGGAATGCCCCATTTCAGAAAAATTATGTAGGGCAATGAAGAAAACATATTATTATTAGACGGCGGGGCTGGCCACCGACTGAAACGCAGGTAGTTTTTTACAGTACCTTCCTGCACCCCGCTGTCAAGTCTATAACGTACTCCGGATCTTCTGATGTACTCCTGGAGATTCCTCACGAGGTTTTCCTGCGGGATGATATCTTCTGCACTACATGCGAGTCAAAGCTTCGCATTCAAACATCTCAAACATTATGTGGGAGGCTGTTTCGTCCTCCTCATCACAAAATCTGCATAGTGTGGACTCTTGATGTATCCCCAACAGATGCAGATGTTTTCTCAGGTGTCATAGTAGCCTGTCATCAGTACTACCACTTTCCTGAGAGAGTCTCGGCTTAGTTCAAGAAGGTGTCTTGATAGCCGGTCGTTTGGCCCTCATTTTCATTATTATTATTATTACCATGCTTATATTAACTCGCTCTATTGAAAATGTATGTCACGGTCAGATCTTGGAACCAATTTTTAGGCCACTTCTAATCGTCCGAATAATTTAAAATTTGCCAGGTGTACATCATTTCGGTGACAATACATTATGAAATTTTCTCCATTATGGCGGACGAGTTTTGTAATTATGATGCGATTCTATTCAAAACTACTATTTGGGAGTTTTTGGGGAGTGAAGATTAGCCGAGTCATATACATATTTGTAAAATCGGGGTAGAGCGCGATTAGGTGCTGGCCCCAAAATTCGTTTTTGCACGAGGGGGCGTATTTCATCAGCCTCCTCTTTGAAGAGCTTCTTTTCCGGGTAGTTTCGCTTGTAGATGGCTAGCTTAGTCCCCATTAGCGCCTCCTTGAAACTTTATTTTCCTTCACTTTTCTCTTCGGTAAGGGGCTTCTTTGCTGTGCCCCGCGTTGAGGGATGTGTGGTTGTATTTGAGGGAATCGTTCATTTGCCACCACTGGTTTGGGAGAGGGTTCCTTGTTCCCCTTCCCCCTTCTCTATTCAGACCCACTCGCCTGGGCTACTCCGCCTCCCGCATTATGCAGGCGGTATTTGCGCTGGTATTTTTCACCACTCGCTTCATTCTAGCACTCGAGAGTTTTCGCCTCTGAGCTCCCGACAGATTCGTGTGCCTCACGGCCATCCTCCCGAGGTACTTTGCCAACTCCTCCGGTGTGGCCTGCTGGGGACCCCCGCTTTCGGTTTCATTACTTCCTAGAGCCAGGAGTTCCTGACTTCTGGGTTCTTGGGGAGTATTGACTGGCCCGTGGTTGGAAGCTTCAGGCTTCCTGAATCTAGGTAAGTGGGACCTGTGAGCTCTTGGCTCCCTGACTCCGAGTTTGGTTTAGGCATTTTAATAATTCATCCATGATGTTCCCACGAGTAGAGTCGGAAAAACAGTCGGTTCCAGCAAAGCCGCTTACTGGGACAAGACTAAGTACTCCAGAAGGTCGCCTGGTTTTCTGGCGGGATCGCTAGCGACACATCGCACGCACCCTTCAGCACGATGCCTTCCACCTTGGTTTAGGCATTCTTCTGCCTCTTTTGGTCTTCGCTTCAGATGCTTTCTAGAAAGCACCCTTCCCGCGTCGTGGACGCCAGTGCCATACCCGCTCCCGAATTGTTGAACGGAAAAACGAATGGCGATCTTCCAAAGTTTTTAAGTATTCTATTCGAAGTGATTTCTAAATCTCAGATGAAATCACATCTGCGGTCCTTTCCAAATTCCCTTCGATACGTCGCAACTATTAACAATCGCCGCCGCTCACCACAAATACTAGGGCTTTTTTATGGACATACTTTGAATATAGTTATCTCCAATTTGAAAATTTTGAGGCAAAAGTGAACATTTGAACACCGTCAAAAAGCTGACATGCAATTTAAGTACTTACATAAGTTCTTCAAATATCAATGTTGCTTGCAGCGGCGTCACCAATCAAATGTATGTTATGTATGCAAAGTAGTTTTTTTGATAATTTGAACTGATTTACCCACAAATAAATTGCACACTTTTCTCTCGCGTAGGAAACCTCAAAATCATCAACATGATAAATGAAATAACTAAGGAAAAAAAACTTCTCAAAGACAAGCTCGAAAAACCTGTATCATTTGATACATACAAGTCGTAACAAGGTAGTCTAATTAACTGAATTAATAGGTTTTAGGAGATCCCCATGCCAACTGTCCACGTTTTCAAGAAGCTTATCTCAATTATCTTAATTCATCAGAAGGGCAAAAGTTATATGAAAACTTTACAGAGATCATCAAGCATCTGGAGCTCAAGACAGGTCAACGTCTTTACAGCAAATCATTTGCAGAACTCTACTTCACATTGACAACGGAGGTTAGTAATTATTTCAGAACTTGTATTAATGATTTGAAAATTCTATTCCTTTGTATTTTTTTTATTGCATAAGCAATACGTTAATATAGGTAGAAGTATAATGTTATATTTACAGCAAAATCACTATAGTCGGATTCATATTGCGAGACACTAAGTGTTGCAGGATGAACTCCTGCATCAGAAAAAAATGGATTAACATAAATAACAAGCCCCTTAAGCTGTTGATACTCGTGATTATTCATCATTGATGTACATAGGAATGCATAGGAATTCAAAAAAATTCCGACAGTTTCGGACATCGAAAATTACGGCAGAAAAAATGTCGGTCGGGGGCTCGATCTCTCCCTCTAGAAAATGTTGTGGAAAGTCGCGAAAATGAAATCTAAAAAATTCGCAAAAATAGTTAAGAACATCAGAACGTGGGGTAATTTATTGGAAATTCGAAAAAAGACCCGACGGTTTCGGAAGTCGAAAATTACGATCCCAAAAAAGTATAAGGTTTGGGGGATTTCAACCCACTTTCTTGTCGAAAAAACTATCAAAAATTCACGGAAATAAGTTTTTAAAAAAATCATGAACTTTTTGGAAAACTTCGTTCAATAGAATTATTTGATTTTGAAGAATTTTACGCTTCTGCCTCTTAAGAAGAACGGGTAGGAATTCAGGAATATTCGGACGTGAAAAATTACGAAGAAAAAAATGTCAGTTGAGTAGCTCACACCCTTCATCTTCTCGAAAAAAGTTGTGCAAACTTGTGAAAAGCGAATCGGAAAATCCATAAAATTGTGAAAAACATCGGACGCTCGAATGATTAAATTTAAAAAGTGAAAATTATATTGGAAAAATTCGTAAAAATAGTGTAAATTGTGGACTGTCGAAAGATTGAATTAAAAATTAAGTTGTTCCACTGTCTAGTTTTCCCTATTGCCCCCTGAACGCAACACAGAGATCACGTAAGATTTCGAAAAAAAAGGCGAAGGTTTCTTACATGGATAATACAGCAAGACAAAGTAGGTCAAGTTACTCGAAAAAAGTTGCAAAAACTAGCAAAAATAAAATCGATAAAATTAGAAGGTCAGATAGAGAACTCGTAGCAATTCGAAAAACGTTTCGATGGCTTGGGACATGTTTTTTCATTGAAATGGCCAAGGTAACGTGATTTTTTTTATTAGGAATAAGTATACGATGGTGATCTACAAGACTTTGTCGATATAATAATCTGATAGGAAGTTGTCTATATCTTATCTGTCTTTAAATGGTTGTTAAAAAACTGTCATTAAAAGATTTTTTTGTCGGAAAAAAAGATTTGTTTTTATATCTAACAGAAAACAACTACTTCCCGGTCAAAGCGACTAAAGTTTGTCTTTCACCGCAGATGATTCCACTGTTGATTTTATGAATATCCTGTTCATATTTTCAAATCAAAATCAATTTTTTTTTCAAATTATATCAATCCCATTGTGATTTCTCATAAGACTTCTTCTGTATTTTTAGATGCTGTATTGCTTAATTATTTTATCAGTCACTATTATTACTATTTTATCATCTTATGAAATCACGAAATTATTTCAGGATGACTGAATAGATGTTTGTAATTGAAAATCGAATAGTTAGGATGATTTGAAGAGCCCGCTACAGATACTTCTGTACATCGCTGTTTAAAAAACTGAGGGTTAATGCACTATCATACATTCTCCTTTATTGATAATACTTTTTGAAAATATAACAAATTAAAAGTCAACTATCTGCTAACCTTGTTTTGATCACCCGAAAGTAGGACTAGGTACATAAAAGTTGGTATCACTCATTATCATGAAAATAGAAAAATAGTAAAATAGTTAGTATTTTTTATATAATTTGATCTCATTTTTACAGATAGCCAAATTCAGTGTAGGATACGTTACTGAAAAAAACCTATTTCATACAATACAGCAGTCTTGTGAACGCAGTAACTTTTCGGTCAATTTAATCAATTTGCCCTTCTACACTTGTACAGATTTATCTGGATTAACAGTTTTTGCATTTTCAGATTGTGGAAGGTTACAAACCTAAAAAAGCATGTCAAGAATCATATTTCCTCCACAAAATCAAACTTTCAACCAATATGAACAAGATAATTATTGTGGTACTTGTTACAAACCCCATCATTATTATTATTATTAGCAAAATTTTTAATGATAGATACCCTCTCCAAACTTTCTGTATGGATTCATTGGACCAAGTCTGCCACCGTTTTCCACTGTGGCTTTTCTTATTTCGGGGGCGTTTTCCCAAAAAAATTGTTTGAATTTTTTTTTGTATGTGTTTCCCTTGTGCTTCCTAACTTCGGTACGAAACTACAGATGGTAATTCGTCAGGTCGTTTTGAGAAAAAAAGTTACATATGTCCGGAGTTGCTTCGTTTCTGAGATACAGGATATTCAAGTTTTTTTTTTAAACGGCATTGAAGTTTTTTTTTAAACAGCATTGAAGTTTTTTTAAAAACGCCCTATATCGTTTAATTTATCACAACATTCATTACAGTAACCTTAGAGCTCTTGAGGATGCTAACTTTGTTGGCGAAACGCGCGTCGAGTGAAAGTGGCGCAGTTTTGGGGGTTTGGGTAGCTTCTGTTTCTTGAACAACATTTATTTGTCATTTAATGTTAATCTAATGTAGGAACGATATATTCAAGTGTGTGAAAAAAAGACACATAACAGGCATCTATGTATATAACTAGATGTATTTCACCACCTATGACGATGTATAATTTATCATTAACATTGTTATCAATTAAAGAAATCTGCATGCATTGTTCACAATAAGCTTGTTGAATCGTTTGTTGCAGACATTAGTTATTGTCTGCAGAGACCTACCCTATACTGATGAGGGCAAGAACCCACAAATCGATCTATAGGTGGTCCAAATGTTTCATGAACATTTCCATGCACCTAGCAATTGCGGAGATATCCTTGTAGGACTCTGCACGGAAATTCATTAGTTGTAATTCAACGTTCGTCGTGGTATTAGCCAGGAAAGTAGTTGTTTTCTGATGGATTTTCTACCCAATTATTCCTATTGTATAGGATTATGGCAATAAGCGTCGTCCTGGTAGTGCAGGACATCTTGTTTCTCAACATTGTTATTGGTTGATATTGTATGACATCCATATTGTAGAGATTATTATTTATTTCATTACCTACGCTAAACAGTACTATGCTTCCAAGTTGCCATACTGAATGAATAAATTCTAAATTTTTTGTAGGTGCTAAAATATTTTCAACCGTCTAAAGTGATATAATCACTCAAGTCAAATAGAAATGTAAAATCATGGTTGTAAATATTGAAACTCAAGTAAAGACCCCCCTGGCATGATGTTTTCGTTTGTAGATACGTTTCAATGTCTTGCGTAATATTTTTTTATTTATGATGTTTGCTTCATTGATATGATAGTCTCGAGCATACGTTATCGAACTTTGTTCGAAGTCATATATTCAGTCTTTTCTTTAGATTAAGATTATTTTGAGTTTTCCAAAACAAAAACTTGCCAAAAATCATGTTTAAATTGGTTGGATGAACTAGTGAACTGTCTATATCTGTTCAATGACCCTGAAGAAGACAAATTGTAGCGTTGATAATGAAACTGCGTTGTTAGATAGGACGCCCAAAAAGTGTATTAGATTCAATCAACAATATTGAATTTTCTCCATATTAGTATAGGCGTCACCCCATGTCACGTGTGCCGTTATATGTCCTCTCAGTTTTATTGCGGGGATTTGTAGAACCCCTATTGGAGTATAGAAAAAAATAGGTAACATGGTCCGAAGCATAGTAGTTTGTTCGCCGTATTTGAAAATGGCCGCCAAATTGCAAGTTTTTTCATTTGAATATATCTTCGTAACCATTAGTCCGATTTTAATTTTCTAAACATCATTGCACTCCTTCTTTAAAGGTAAACAAATCTTATTACCAAACTATTTTTGATACATCCAATAGTGATGGAGATATAGTGAGATTTATAATCAACAGTTCGCGATGGAATTAAAAAACTAATTTATTCTTTAGTGTTGTTAAAATTTAGGAAATAAACTTAAAGTTGGACAAGATGAGTGACTCAGTGAGGCTGGTCATTCCTCAGAAGGAGCGTAGTGACGACGAAAAAGACGTTAACTTGTGCATTTTTTGTAAAAATTATTTGCAAACATGTTCAAGTAAAAACGATAAAGAAAACATTAAACGTGCTGCTATACTCATTGGACAAGATGTGTTACAAGGCATTAAAGATGAAAAACGCATTTAATATCACATATGCTCGAGCATATACTGATATAGACCTTACATACCTGAAGAAAACTACCTGAGTTCGGCAGCAGAGGGTAAAACCGGCACCTACATCAATGATAGACTAGTAGATCTGAACCCAGTGGATGTTTAAAAAAAATTATAGTCTATAACCAATCGAAAGTAAAAGACTTGAAACTGTGAACACAGCAACTACTGAAAGCTCAGCAAGTAGCTACTTTGGAAGATGTAGTGTTTTAGATGCGAACGACTATCACCAAAAATGTATAAGAATAGTATATTGTGTAAAAAACTTCTCAGAGTACTAAATTCTTCCCATGGCATGGCTTGGCTCCACCATGGCGGACTTCATTTTCCTAGAAAATCATGGGATTTCATGATTAATCAAAATAATGGAAGTCTCTCGAGGACATCTGAAATTACACGGCGTGTGGAGTGTCGCGCCTGGCGTGTGAACTAATATTCCACGCGCCGTGTGAATGGTGCAGCGTGCCAAGTTTCGGGCGGAGTGTCATGTCCCGTCGATTGTCGGTAAATTTACACAGTTCAAAGGAAACACGCCGCGTGCGGAGTGGCGAGACTGGGGTGCACAGTTCACGGCGCGGCGCAAACCACACCCGACTTGTCAATCAACAGGCCGTGAGATCGCTAGCGTCCAGGCACGCGATCGGCGTGGCACTCCGCAGTCCACATGCCAGGCGCGTCACTCTTCATGCCGTGTAATGGCCTCTCGAGTGTTGCTCGAAAGGGGGCACCCGGTTGATGGAAATAACATTTTTTTACCAAGGCTGTGTCTTGCCTATTAGAGAGAGGAGAGCGTAAACTTACTGCCTCCAGAACTGACTTCAGATGAGAAAAACAAAAACTTTTGAACTTCTCAAAAACAATTTGAGCACATCGGGATAAGGTAACCAACTCATTGGAGTAACTATTGGAGTAGATCTCTGTGAATTTCAGGATCGGTAGATATATCGGCGATTAGTCTAAATCTTGCCAGGGGTTGATCTGAGTGACATACACTGCTCGCCAGAGGTGATGGGATCACCCAGTTTTGCCAAAACTGATATTACGGGAAAATATAGGCTCAAAATTCCAATGAATTCGGAATCAGGACAACAATTTTACTATAAATACAGATAAAAAATTTCAGTTCTGAAAAATTCAATCTGTCTCACTTCTCATGGAAACACCCCCTTGGGAGCAGTGTATGTTACTCAGATTAACCTCAAAATTTAGACGTATTGCCTCTATATCTAGCGATCCTGTTTTTACAGAGTTCTACGCCAATAATTACGGAAGATACGAGGGTGTTTCCATGAGAAGTGAGACAAATTGGTTTTTTCAAAACCAAAAATTTTTCAGTGAAAATCTGCACTGATAGTAAAACTGGCATCCCGATTCCGAATGGGATTGAATTTGTGGCCTATATTTGTTTCCTACTATTATTTTTGGCTCCATCGCCTCTGGGGAGCAGTGTAAGTCATTCAGATCAACCTCAGGTAAGATTTAGACTCATCGCCGGTATATCTAGTGAACCTGAAATTTACAGAGTTCTACTCCAATAATTACGGACGACAAGGGGGTGTTTCCATGAGAAGTGAGACATACTGTATACTTCAAAAACTGGATTTAACGAAAAATGTGTATTCACAAAATTTGTTGTTGTTTTTAAAAAAGGGTTGAAGGAGCTTTGAAAAATGTGAATCAGACCTTTGGGTACGGAGATATAAAATTTAACAATTTGGCGGCCATTTTTACATATGGCGACCAAACTACCATGATCTGGACCATGTGCCAATTTTTTTCTTCACACATGTAGGTGTTTCACAAAGCCCCGCGACAAAACTGAGGGGACATATAACGGCACACGTGACATGGGGTAGCGCCCGCACTATTATCTCAAAAAATGATATGATTGAAAGTATAATCATTTCCACATGATTACCAATGATAATGAATGAATAATTTTCAAACTTTTCATTATTCGTTAGCTCTTTGGGTATATTAGAGGGCGAGGGTTATTTTGTCACCAGCCGCTGAAGTCAGATAATCCGTTAGGTATTTTCCTCGCCAAAACTAAGGGTCGTTGTTAAATTTACAGGTATTTTCCCCACCAATTTAGTCGGCATATATTTGTGAAATCGACGATAAGAAGCATTTAGGATGAGTAAAAAATGCCAATCTGAACTGGCCTGACCACTCTTGCCAATACAGAATAACCGTACAAAATTGTTAATGATATAACCACTATTCATCCAAAAATTGAAGAAGGGGTAGATTATTGATAGCGAAGTGGTCCAGGTGTCAAGAGCTTTTATTCTCACCTAGGCGGCCCGCGTTCCATCCCCACCGCCATCACGGAGCTAAAGTGGTTCGGAATCCACTTCTTAAGCTGTAGGTCTCGGGTCTTCCTTGCTCGGACAATCTCTGCGTTCGAGGGATTTTTTACGAAAACTTGGGAGATTCGTAAAAACAAATTTTAACAAAATTTCAAATGAGTTAATCTAACCTGACCTGACTAACCCTGACTAAACAGAATAACCAAAATTGTTAATCGGTCCCTTTAATACACCGATTCGTCAAAGGACCTATATAAAAATATTTTGTAAGGAAATTACCTGTAGGATTATGGTACACCCTTGCTTTCACATGTAGAAAAAGGTTTTTTGGTGAGGAAAATAGGCTCACATATATCGGAGATCATTACAAACAAAAAAATGTCTTAGAAGGGTTGGTATTTCGATTTGCTCGAAATTACTTGTTTCATTTGATTCATACTCTCCACAACAAAATTAAGGGTAATTATCGAGTAGAACTTTGACAATGCAAAGTCAGTTTTCTAATTTTTTCATTTATACCTTATTTTTACTCATTAATACCTGTTCGAATGTAGATACAATAGTAGAATAGAATATTTTTACTGCAATACAAACAGGCACACTGTGAATAATATACAGTGCCTGTTTAAATTCAAAATATTTGCTCTGTGAAATTCCTTGTTAAAAATTGCTTAGGTCCGAAAATTTTAATTTTCTTGCTATTATTCGACTACTATATTCAGTTACTATACTCAGAATTTGTAAAACTAGTTTCAATGCACATTTATTTATATTCAACTCACCCAACCATTATTTTTAGCGTGAATTCGGTCTCGAAGTACCTGAGTGGTCTAAAGCTGCTTATCCACAAATACAGCATCTAGCGATCTTGGACTACAATACGAGTACGGCCACAAACCTACAGAAGCGATTATCTACAGGTAATTTAAATCATTGGAGAGATCAAATGAAACCCTACAACTTATGTATTCAACATTTTTTTGTAAAATGTAAAATAAAGAAGTTACGGATGGTGTGACGGACTTTTGGTCCTTACTGTATATTTATATGTATATGTTACTCGCTATGAAATTTTTTTTTTATTGTATAATGAAATCCCCGAGGAAATCCCTAATACAATGTATGTTAACATTCCTCTTATTATGGTAACTTGTGTTAATCCTTAAAATTGTGAAAAACATCAAATCGTCGAATATTTTTTTTTAAATGCGCTAAAAAAAGAAAATTAAATTTGAATTAAATCAAACCCTTCATGTTGTTACCTAATAAAATTATATATGATATAAAAGCTTGTCGCGATAGTAAATCTTGAGAGAAAATCAGCTTGGCAAATCTAGCAAGAAATGTGAATATTGGGTGGGTATTGGGCAGAGGGCCAGCCGGTCGACGTCCTTGTCATTCCCAATAAAGGTTGTTAGTGGACAGTTACCCTCTCTGTTTATCGTTGGTGCATCTTATATTCCTTACTAGATTGGTCAGCTTTTTATCATATAAAACAAAATGAGTTTGATTTAAGTTATTTTTTTATTTTCTTCTTTTTTAGAGATTTGAATAAAAGCTTTCCTTCAAAAAGTTTTTTTCGTGTTTTTTATAATTGAATAATAATGTAAAAATGTATCATATTACCCTTCTTTAAAAAATTATTCAATTAAATTTCCATTATAGTTCACTTCAGGGTCTCACTGCAGAAAAATATGAACAATACCAGGATTGCCATGGTGATCATAGAAAAAATACTGGTTTACTGGTTGAACGATATACGTGTGCAAATTTTAATAACCATTATTTTTTCAGGATTCTTCATCAAAAAAGTGATTGATGACTCCATAGCAAAATCGGTAGGAAAAGAACACGAGACCACCAAGGTCTTCCTTTATTCTGCTCATGAGTCGAACATAGCAGCAGTACTCAGATTCCTAGGGTTATTTTATGATCATATACCCCCATATGGAAGTTATATAACTTTCGAAATTCACAATATCAAAGGAGTGAGAGGAATAAAGGTGAGTTTGAGATTCAAAAGAATTTCCTTCCAAAAAAAGGTAAGGCATTGGAAAATCTCTAGGGCTGCTATTTTCTAACCGGGCGATTTCAATTCGCCTACAAATGAAAGGGGACAAACATACACGCTTCATGTGTGTTGGAGTGAAACATTTGATCAAATTCGCATACATAAAAGTTAGAAAATACCAGCCCAGGTCTGTTCATTTTTGGGGGCGCAATCAACGTGTCGTGATAAAAATAAAACTCGAAAGACACTTTCCTTGTTTAGTTATTCATTCATTTATTTATTCATACATATACTGCGTCCATAAACTAACTATAAAATTAATTCATTATTTCTGTCTATACCTACAGATATTTTCGAAAATCCTTGTGATAGATCGATTCTCTTGTCTAAGGGGTTAGTTTTTTAACCTAACCCAAAAAATACAGGGTTATCTGCATTTGAGTGAAAATTACCTTGATGATATTTCTCAATGGAACGCCCTGTATATTTTTATAAATTTAATTGGGAATCATTGCAAATATATTGATATCAGATTTGATAGGATTGTGGCAGCTGCGAAAATATGGAACAAATACTTTCCAAATGCACAGATATTATTATTTCCGCAGCCATGTGATACAATCTCTTCAAACCTAGTATCAGTGGATTCTTCGGAAAATAAAATCGACATATCCGATGATTTTCTGTATATTTCAAGCAATATACATAAAGATAATTCGTGCGAATCTGAATGATAATAATAATAATGATAATAATAATGATACTCAGTTGTACCACCATCAACGACACTCGTACGGTATAGACGAGACACCGGTGTTTCCTTATGCCACGGGGGATATTGAGTCCGTTGTGGAGAATGGGAAGTACCGAATATATTGGAACTACTCATTCCCCACTCTCAGGCAAATACAAGCCAATAAGCCATGGAGTTTTCGGCTCCTGACGAAACGAACATCGTCCGAAAAGAGGAGGAGAAACGGACTAAATATCGAGACTTACTCTTTGAACTCCGCAGGCTCTACCCAAACCATTCTGTTAAAATGGTGGTTCTGATTATAGGGGTCCTTGGTGGTATGATGGACACACTGCTCTCGAACTTAAAAATCATACCGACTTGCCATAATATGGCAGACATCTCAGCTGGACGAATGCAGAAAGCCGTCATCCTTGGTTCACTCCGTTTGCTCAGGGCACATGATTCTCGGACCCAGTAGTTGCTCACCCCACGGACGTAGGGAGTGGCTATCTGGGTGACTGTCACCAGCGCGCCCTCCGGATGTGTCGGAGCTCCCGACTGGTATAATCCAACCCGATAAAAAAAAATAATGATACTCATACCTCGATAACTTTGAACGGTTTGATGTGGAACAGTGGAACCGAAAATGCTTTTAAAAGTATTAACGATACTAGTTTTTGAGACAATATACATTGCAATTACTCAACAGATGGCGTTGGGGGTACATCAACTTGTAAATTTCGGAAGACATAAAGATCTAAATTAAGGAAATTGTATACACGAAATTCTAAAATATTTATATGGTTGTAAAGATAATTGAATTCTCTTTTCAACAATGTAATCCTTGACCCCCGTTCCATTTAAAATCTATAATCTTATGAGCCGACTTTTTATCGGTGATAAATAATAATTTTTCCATCTTTGTACGTTGAATCGATCAAAAGTTAATAGGTTGGGGAACTATAAAGAGCCACACTGTATATAGTGTATTCACAATCAAAACTCATTCTGCAGATATATTGAATATAGCCCTATAGAAAACTATTTCCTCAGTGAATAACTTGTTACCAAATCAACAAAAAGATAGGTTCGATTAGGTTAAGTTGAGTAAGTTAGGCTCAGGTTCGATAGGTCTGAAATAATAGATAATGAATTTCATGTGAAAATGAAGAATTTCATTATTATTATTATGGATAGAATCAATTGAAATTTGATTGCAGGTGCTAGATTTTTTATTTACATTTACACACACAGTGTGATCCATTCAAGATGGAAGCACCCATATAAATCATACATTTTTCAACCGATTGGAATGATTTTTTTTTTTTTGTTAGGGAGTCATTCAAAAAGTCCACTAGAACACCAAACTCCATGAATAAATCTCCAGTTTCACTACTAGCGATTTTTTTTTTAATCTGACTGCACCACTGGATTCGCGACATTTTCAAATGGTTCATATGTAAATACGTTGAAATGCGTTAATTAATTGAATAGCAGAGATTTATCCATGAAATTTTGACTTTTTGAATGTCTACCTAACGAAAAAAAAATCAACCTGCGGTAGAAGTCCATGATATCTCGAAGTGGAGTGGTGTGGAATTTACAAAAAAAAATCATTCCAATTGGTTGAAACATGTGAGTTTTATAAGGGTGATTCCATCTCAAATTGGTCACACTGTATGATCATCATTCTTTCTTGACTATATGTTCAATGTATTAATTTTTTCAGGTATACTATCAAGACTACAGCACAGATAAGCCAAAGAAGTATAGGATACCGAAATGTGGGAGTTTCTGTACGCTGAAAAGGTTCAAATCATTGTATGGACATTTGTTACCAGAATCAGAACAAGAATGTTTTGTTGCTGCAACAGAAAAGAGTATTAGTAAAGGAATCTAAGTCATAAAGAACAGTGTACAATGTGGAAAAGTTTTTTCAAAGTAATTTTATTAAATTACCTTTTTCTGTATTATGTAGTTTGAGTTGATCCTCACCTTCTGTATCTGGTAATTTCATAGACTTCGTCATATTCCGTCTCATCTTTCTATGAAATTTGTATCGAGTTGCCAACAGTTATTTTTGGGGGCGTAATCAATCTGCCACGATAAAAGTTAAGCTTGAAAAACACTCTCATTGTTTAGTTATTTTTTTTTTTTTTGGAAAAAGAACACAAAGTCGTCTCCACATAATTTTGTAGAGACGACTTTGTGTTCTTTTTCCAAAACAACTTGGTCTTCCACTTCGAGTATGGACTATTACCTTCTTATGTTCAGTTATTTATTGTGATAGGTTGATTCTATTTTCCAAGGGTTATCCGCATTTGAGTGAAAATTACCTCGGTGATATTTTGTAATGGAACGCCCTGTATATTGTTCTAAATTTAGTTAGGAATCATTGCGAATAGGTATACTGATATTTCTCGATATTCTCATAATCTTTCTCATCTGGATCACATATCTGCTAAATTTTGGTTTGATCGTATACATTTAATATTAGATTTTGCGGCAAAGTTCATGATCTTCTCAAAATTATTCAGTGACCCAGAAATCTTGGGGTGTTTGAAAATCATATGTGTAGTGAGTGTTACTCATATCCAAATGGCAATCTATACAAGAAATTAAAGGAAATGTAGACAATCATTTGGATACAATATTATACCTTATAATCATAATAATCCATTGATATTGGCAAAATGAAAATAGTTATTTATGCAACAAGTGCAAAGAGTAGGTGTTTATTGCACTCGACGTGAAATTGTCCGACGAGGCCATCAGGCACGAGTTTCATACAATATTTTTTCTACGTTCATGCAAAAACCAGAAAATGTTTCATTTAGGTGGCACTAAAGTGCAAGGAAAACATTGTTTGTTTAAATCTATCTGCTAAAAGTAATTCAAAAACATTTTGTGTAATTCAGATGATATTCGAAGGAATTAATTTTATTTTTAACAAATTGCATTTTCTAGTAATTTCATAGTCCATTATATAATAAATATGATGAAACATGCAACTATTTAAAAGGTAATACAATCTCACAGAAAATGGACTGAATTTGGCGTCGATTTGAAAGTTTATGTCTGTCATGATGACAGAACGCTATAGTAGAATGACAGGTGAGTGCAATAAAGTCTTTATTGAACTCAGTGCAATAAAGAGACAGTTTTTCCACCAAATATAAGTCAATAAAGTTTTGTTTTTTTGCATGAACGTAGAAAAAATATATATAAAGTTTTGATGTATTTAAATTATACCAAAAAAAAGGAAACTTTCTAAAATCAAAACATTTCTTCAGTTAGAAGTGTGAGCTTCACCCCCAAAAACCACCCCTAACAAGCAATGCGGTGGTTTTTCTCGTTTTAACTTTATTGTTACCAAAAATGTTCCTTATAAAACTTTCTACAAAAAATATCCCATTCCTTATTTTGTTTTATTTAATGAATTTCGAAAAACGAAGTATCGAAGTTAGGGCTTTCAGCAGGATTCTTTTGACTAATTTTAAGTAATGTCTAAAATGAGCCAAAAACATGTTTCAACAACTATAAATAATATACGATTTTCAGAATACAAAATGGCTTTGAATTTTGTAATAAAAATAAAAAATAAAGTTGAAGGTTCCTCGAAAACGAAACATCGTAGTGAAAATCTGTAGTGGTCATCTTGTTAAGCTTAAAAGTGGCAATGAAAATATTTTCTTTATTTTTTCTTTTAAAATAACGTCAGAAATGAATAAAAACCATTATCGAAAATTCTATTTTATTCAAAATATCTTGAAATCCAGAAAACTGCTGCAGACTCCATATTGGATTGTGCAACTTGTCTCTAATTCAACCAACATTGTAATTTCAATCATTTCCGAGATCTTAATGCTATCCTATCCTTATCTTGGACATACTGTATATACATAGTTAACACTGTAGATGATTACATGTAGACCAAAGTAAGCTTGGTGAAATAGGCCCATAGTGGAAATTCTTCAGAAAAAACGCGACGAGAGCTCTACCTTATGGATAGTGAGGAAACTAGCAGCAAAATAAAAATAGCTTAAAATATATAAACAAAAACAAAATATTACACAAAAAAACATATTTTTGTCTATATTTTGCAGTATCAAATCTGTCGCGTGTATACGCTAAACCACTTTTGGGGACTATACTTCGCAATCGTACTGGATTATAACAAGGAAATGAAAAAACTAGATGAACTTTGCAGCAACAAAGAAGAATTTCTGAAGGTGCATTTATTTTATTTTTCTGGTAACAGACCGATCTTCTGGGCAAGATATGACGTTGAAGTCTCGTAGTCATCAAAATTATGAAATTTGAATCATGTTTCGTTCGAATCGATAAAGCGAAATATTCTAAAATTTAAGAAAATTGGAAAAAAACAGTAGAGAGTCCTAACTTGGAGCAAAGGTATAAAATTGGAAACTGAGCAACTTTTTTATTTAGCTTTTTCGAAATTACCAAAATACTCAAAGGACTGAGGATAAACGCAGTATGTTTCAAAATATCGAAAGTAATTTGAGTGTTTCAAATAGTTTTGTTCGCAATTCTTACATACCGAACCACTTTATTGCTTGTTTTTATTATTTCATATGTATCTTGGAAATATATTCATATTTCACTTTTCTTAAATGAGAATATTTATATTCATTACCCCCCCCCCCCTCCATTACCAGTACCCTGAATTCGCCACTGCTTCCAGACGTCCGAATGATTTGAAATTATCAAAGATGATTTTCAGAAAGATAAGCAGATATGAGTTCAGAAGGCTCTTCATAAAATTGACAAATGGGAAATGACGTCGTGAAACGGCTTATGGAAAATCGTTATTTCGAGTTCAATGATCCATCCACCCTAATCCTTGTCATCCAAGATTCAAGGAGTATGTGCCTTTGGAATTATGTTAATGCGAATCCAGTTAGACGTGAAATAGATTCAGCCCCTTAAAATTTTCCATGTAAGCATTTACCTTAGGTAAATGAAATAACAGAGTGTATTAATATTGAGGAAGTGTAGTACATGAGAAACACAATATTGCATCACCATAGCAGAGAACAAAAACTAATTAGAGATGTGGGAAATGTCAACTTCGAAAGTTCAAGCATTATTATTAATTTTTTCGGTATGTAAATTTTATAGCTGTTTAGACAGATAATAAAGACATTTCATCTTGGAATCAATCTATTATCTTTTCTGGCGACCTACTTGAAATAGGTATCATTTTGCACTGTAAACTAGTACACAAAAATAGGTATTTCGCACTAGGGCGAAATATTTCATTTCGCACTAGTAGAATATTTGACAAATAGAATTAGAATACCTAATAGGAGAGACAAATTTACTGATTAAACTCCAGTGTTCATTTTAACACCAAACCAGTGTAGTGTAAGTACATAAAAGGTGAGGTCTGTCATGTTTGATTGGCCATACCAAAGCTAATAGTTCTCTTTCTGTCATCGAACATTTAGTTCCAAAGGGACATAATGTTTTGGATGCAAAGGCAATGCATGCATTTTACTAAGATAATACGAATCCGGTCGCCAATGAAAATGATTCAGCAGTTTCTTGACTTGTAGTAGATTTGACGAAAATGTCAGAAACAAATTGTGAAAACTCAATTTCACACAAAATACAAAATTAAATCAACTTGATATATACAGTGTGTCCCTAGATTAGTGGGACAGTAAAATATCTCTGGGGCCTATGGGATTTCATTCATATGACACTATGAAAGCCATCTTCAGTAATGACTATTTTTTATACGAGAGGCTCAAGAAAAGCTCACGAAATCGAAAATAACTTTTTAAATAGAACACCTATTATTTTTCAACTTATATGAATTCAGGTTATTCATTAGATTTTTCCAAGTTTTTCTTTAAATAAGGAAATTCTCAAAAAAAAAACAATTATCTATATTACGAAGAATTTATGGGATCATTCAAGAGTATTGAGAGGCCATGGCATATGCTATCATAGGAAGAATTCATCTTGTTTGAAAGTTATACAGGGTGGTAATTTAGTAAAATTCTGAATTTCTTGACTTCAATTTTTCTAATAGGGCACCCTACAATACGTATGATTTTATATATCATTAGTGTTCTGATTGGTTATCCTCATTAGATAATATAGAAAAATGATTTTAATTTCATTATCAACAGATGAAAATAAAAGTTAATATCTTTACGACTAACTGGGCATGATAATATCGCTATAAATTGGAGGCTTTGTCAAAGTATAAGACCGCATAATGTATACAATTGAATATATAAGTCAATGTATATGTACATGAGCAATTAGGTTATGTATAGCACTATTGAGATCACAGTATAATAGACTGCCGCAGCTAAGCGTAGTCGAATATACTTTTAAAATGTTATATAAATACATATCTTTTCTCTATTTTATGGTAGTGTCATCATAAACATAAAAATTGCTACCAACTGAAGTGCACAGTGTGTTAATGCCAATACAGACAAAAAAATTAACAAATATCATTGTATATCTAAAATACTAAAAAATGTGCATAAAACACCTTGACATGAATCTGCATAGTACTCTTTCAAACAGTAATAGGGTCTCTAAGTGAAAAAAAAATATGTACTGCTCACTTGATATTGTCTTACTACAACTTTGATATGATTTGGTGGTTGATTATAGGTACGTTTCGCATCCATTGTGAATAATTTAATCTTTGATAATCGTCGAAAATTGTGAGAGTTCACGTCGATTATCCATGGAAAAGTTATACATCGTTTCTCTACAATGAAGACGGAAAAGTTGGGATTTACAGGCAGCACCCCGGGATGAGATTCCACACCTAGAATAGGATTCTACTAATGAGAAGAACACTGTTTTCACTGAAGAAAAACCTAATTATTTACCGGTCACTCCGACTGCATAGCTTTTTATTGGGTCTTGATATGTTCCTCAAATTTCAATTTGTTGTCAATCAGTACCCCAAGAAGATTTTGACGTAATTAGATCCCTATAAAAAATAGCTATTTATAATACAAGTTCGTAGGACTTTTTTGTATGAGCGTGAAGTTTTTTGAATGAGGCGTATCCAAGTTCAACAAACACGCGAGTACGAAAAAGTCCTTCAGGAAAGTGTATCATACAAAGTTTTTTATTCGACAGTTATTATATTGCCAAATTGTAGCAATTGTATCATTGATTTAAATGCCTTATGTTATGAATTGTCGTCGTATTATCAAATGATGACTTCCGAATTGTATTTCACGCAAAATTCTGTATTTTTAGAAAATGCATAAATATATAATCAGTGTGTAAAAATTCACTTTGAGCACTGTTGATGATTTTAGGCACAGGTGGTTTTTTACGCACTTGTGCGCAAATGTGTGACTTTAGTTATGCACTGTTGTTGATTTGCGTTAAATGTATGGCATCAAGGGTGCATCGAAAGTTCATAATATTGGTTTTAGGATAAGTATTGAATGATTATTGATTCGAATAACAACAACTTTTAATTTATTTGGTATATCAGAACATACATTTTATGAAAATAGATTATAAATAATGGATCATCATCCGCAGGAATTGAATCCTGTCTTTTGTTAGGGTATAAGTTAATTTCTGTTCATTCCCTGATAGCACAAACACCTATTGAGCCGTTCTCAATAACGTCCTCAATCGATATTTTTGGAAATATGACTATCACTGCTACTAGAACTCGTGCATTTCGTTTCATACAATTTTCTCATGGATTGACAGATTTTGCTGACTCATTTTCTCTTTTCTGAGATTTTAACCACTGAAAATTATGTCAGTGTTGTGTTCAAAAAATGAAAATTTACCGATGGTACTTGTGCTAGGCATTTAGAAAATGTATTTTCCTTTTGCTGAAAAAATGGTGTAGGAATAAAGCGTTTGATATTCAATGCACATTTCCACAATGGGAAATTGTAAATGTTATATAAAATAATGCAAACGCCTTACTCGATATTAAAATCACATTTGCATGATAAAATGGATAATTGCACAATAAATGTATACGTTTACGACGTTCGAATGAAAGACAAGAAGAAGTGAAACTGAGTTGAAAGTTCGTGAATTATTAATTTTTTGCTCGCACTGACACACAAGCTAACCTAGCTTGCGAGTTGAAAGTGTGTAAATTAGTTTTTGTACAACTGTCATTAAAAATAACGTTTTCAATTTATTGGCATATGACCTAAAAACTGACGTTTTCACAAAATCACTTTTAACACTAGTGTTGAAAATTCTTTTAACACTAGTGTTAAAAGTGAAATGACAGATGAGATGATGGATACTCAGTAATACAGATCTCTCTAATAGGAACACTTCAATCAGATATTATAATCAGAACACCTACTCAAGAGGAATTATTTATAAAAGTTCGCACATGTATTTGGCCGTTTGTGCAATTGGTAATACTAATTCCTTTTAAAATTAGAAACGAAGTAGTATTCAGTCCAACTGTAGGTCCTTCATCACTGACAAATAATGATATCCATAAATAAAGTGCGTTGGGGTTCATTATATCCTCATGGATCTAATTTTGATTTTGTTTTTTTCTTACTAGCTGTAACTTTTGTACAAAAAAATTTGTATGATACATTTGTTAAAAGTAATTTTATTTTGCTCGTGGGGTTGCTACACTCGCTAACGCTCGTTTCGCAGTATTCCCCACTCACAAATAAAATGCCACTTTTAACACTTGTATCATAAATAACTATGTTGTACAACTGTCATCAAAAATGACGCTTTTTATTCATGGACATATGAACTATAAACTGACGTTTTCTCAAAATCACTTTTAACACTAGTGTTAAAAGTAAAATGACAGATGAGATGATGGATACTCGGTAATATAGATATCTCTAATAGAAACACTTCGATCAGATATTATAATCGGAACACCTTCTCAAGAGGAATCATTTATAAAAGTTCACACATGTTTTTGGCAGTTTGTGCAATTGGTTATATTAATTCCTTTTGAAGTTACAAACGAAGTAGTAGGTATTTAGTCCAACTGTAGAAGATGTCAGTGATGACATTCATAAATAAAGTGCGTTGGGGTTTATTATAGTTGGAGCTTCTGCCTTGTTATCCAAAGATCGTGTATTCGAATCCTTTTGGATCTTTTTTTTGTTTTTTTTTTTCACTAGCAGTAACTGTTGAAAAAAAATTTGTATGATGCATTTGTTAAAAGTGATTTTAATTTGCTCGTGGGGTTGCTCCACTCGCTAACGCTTGTTTCGCAATACTCCCCACTCACGAAATGAAATGCCACTTTTAACACTTGTATCATAAATAACTATTTTCGCTGGCAGTTTTAATGATGCGTTCGTTTTCTTATCGAGCGTTTATTCCTTCTATCGAGCGTTTATTTCTTTCATCGAGCTTTTATTTCTTTACCATGAGTTTAATAAAATATCCTACATTTGCGTATTTTAATCAAATATTCATATCAAGCACAGAAATTAATTAGGGGAGTATTAATTTGTTCTCAAAAAATAATCAATTTTTGAATTCTCTCGTTTATAGCGTTTTTACACATGAATAGGTATAACAATTTAATTGTGAAAAACCAAAGCACGTGCTTAAAGGGTTGATATGAGGGCACGATCTTGTAAAAAAATGCTCGGTTGCTAATGCACTTTCTCGCTTATGGCAATCAACAGAATGAAATTTAATATCGTTAAGAAGCCGGTCAGCTGTTGAGGTAAATTTTCCGGCCGGAAAATTTTGTGAATTTTTTTTTCGTTTTCTTCTGAACGAAATGAAGTGCAATAAAAATTTGTTATTGTAAGTCTGTTATAAAAAACGCCATAAGTCTTTTTCGTGCTTATCATAGTTTATGAAACTAAAAAACAGAAAATCAGAAGAAAATTTGTCAATTTTTTCGTTGATGAGAATTGGCATGTAGAAAGAAAACTTGATTTCAAGACCAGAAATAAAAAGCCATAAGTCGAAAACGTGATATTGACTTTTTATATAAATAAATACATACAATTTTTTAGAGTAAAAAAAAATAGTTATGGACATTATTATAATCAACTGATAGGGGTTGAAAAGATAATTTAGGCAAGTTTCCTTATAAACCTCTATCCGGAAATGAGCCGTTAGGGCACTATAAGGAATTAAAAATTCAGAAGAGCAAAATTCCACCGGTTGTAATATGTTCGTCTCACACACTGTCTTGTGCTGTTACCTGGATAAATTAATAGTTATTCATGTATCAATGATGGCAAAGTTTGCGTCCCGAGGCTCATTATTTCCCTTGGTACATAGATAATTGTATTTCTGACCGATTTCATTTACTGAAAAAATGTACCATTCATTACCTCCCCGGTGTATTTGAATCATATACCGATGATTATAAATAGGAGCTTTATTGTTGCTAGGTTGTTGCTATGTTACTTGTTTATAAACAGAACTTTGCTATATCCAGCTGTGTTTGCATTAAAAACGTGTTTTCTACCCCAAATACTATGAAGGATATTTTTTAAAAAGCTGAAAAACCAAGAGAATCATTAATTCCATCGAAAAGTGAAGCAGTATAGCAAAAAGAATTCAAGATATATCTGGAGTGGCTGACACCGAAAAATGTTATGCCTAAAGATGCACTGAAACTGTGTTCCTATGTTTTTCGGTAGATTTGGTAGTACCTAATTGTGTTTGTTCGTTGCACTCAGAAACGTGTAGTCCGAAGTCTTTATGGACTGAATGGTCAATGCTAAAATCGATGGTGACTAGACACGAGAAACGAACTATCACCAAGTTCAATGAACTAGAGGCTTTTTTGAAATGGACGAGTAAGACTACATAGAAAAAGGGGAATGTTTGAATCTAGTATTTTAATTTATTTGAAAAATAAATACTTGGTTTTAATAATATTCAATTCACTCAAACATTATTGTTTTGGATGAAATAAATCTGTTTATTTCAACCAAATAATATGTTTATTTCAATTTTTTCTTGAAAATTACCTAAATCAATGCAATTATTTAATGAAGTGAAGTGAATTATTTCCACAGATTTATTATCTTCGCGACATGTTTCGATCCACAATATCTTTCTCAAGCGAATGTAGCACACTCTGTACTACATTTGCTTGAGAAAGATACTGCGTATCAAAACATGTCGCAAAGATAATAAATCTGTGGAAATTTAATCGTGTTTTACCTTAGTGTCATATACCTACTTTTTTTTACACACTGATTATATATTTATGCATTTTCTAAAAATACAGATTTTTGCGTGAAATACAATTCGGAAGTCATCATTTGATAATACGACGACAATTCATAACATAAGGCATTTAAATCAATGATACAATTGCTACAATTTGGCAATATAATAGCTGTCGAAGAAAAAACTTTGTATGATACACTTTCCTGAAGGACTTTTTCGTACTCGCGTGTTTGTTGAACTTGGATACGCCTCATTCAAAAAACTTCACGCTCATACAAAAAAGTCCTACGAACTTGTATCATAAATGGCTATTTTTTATAGGGATCTAATTACGTCAAAATCTTCTTGGGGTACTGATTGAATTGAAATTTGAGGAACATATCAAGACCCAATAAAAAGCTATGCAGTCGGAGTGACCGGTAAATAATTAGGTTTTTCTTCAGTGAAAACAGTGTTCTTCTCATTAGTAGAATCCTATTCTAGGTGTGGAATCTCATCCCGGGGTGCTGCCTGTAAATCCCAACTTTTCCGTCTTCATTGTAGAGAAACGATGTATAACTTTTCCATGGATAATCGACGTGAACTCTCACAATTTTCGACGATTATCAAAGATTAAATTATTCACAATGGATGCGAAACGTACCTATAATCAACCACCAAATCATATCAAAGTTGTAGTAAGACAATATCAAGTGAGCAGTACATATTTTTTTTTCACTGAGAGACCCTATTACTGTTTGAAAGAGTACTATGCAGATTCATGTCAAGGTGTTTTACGCACATTTTTTAGTATTTTAGATATACAATGATATTTGTTAATTTGTTTGTCTGTATTGGTATTAACACACTGTGCACTTCAGTTAGTAGCAATTTTTATGTTTATGATGACACTACCATAAAATAGAGAAAAGATATGTATTTATATAACATTTTAAAAGTATATTCGACTACGCTTAGCTGCGGCAGTCTATTATACTGTGATCTCAATAGTGCTATACATAACCTAATTGCTCATGTACATATACATTGACTTGTATATTCAATTGTATACATTATGCGGTCTTATACTTTGACAAAGCCTCCAATTTATAGCGATATTATCATGCCCAGTTAGTCGTAAAGATATTAACTTTTATTTTCATCTGTTGATAATGAAATTAAAATCATTTTTCTATATTATCTAATGAGGATAACCAATCAGAACACTAATGATATATAAAATCATACGTATTGTAGGGTGCCCTATTAGAAAAATTGAAGTCAAGAAATTAAGAATTTTAATAAATTACCACCCTGTGTAACTTTCAAACAAGATGAATTCTTCCTATGATAGCATATGCCATGGCCTCTCAATACTCTTGAATGATCCCATAAATTCTTCGTAATATAGATAATTGTTTTTTTTTTGAGAATTTCCTTATTTAAAGAAAAACTTGGAAAAATCTAATGAATAACCTAAATTCATATAAGTTGAAAAATAATAGGTGTTCTATTTAAAAAGTTATTTTCGATTTCGTGAGCTTTTCTTGAGCCTCTCGTATAAAAAATAGTCATTACTGAAGATGGCTTTCATAGTGTCATATGAATGAAATCCCATAGGCCCCAGAGATATTTTACTGTCCCACTAATCTAGGGACACACTGTATATATCAAGTTGATTTAATTTTGTATTTTGTGTGAAATTGAGTTTTCACAATTTTTTTCTGACATTTTCGTCAAATCTACTACAAGTCAAGAAACTGCTGAATCATTTTCATTGGCGACCGGATTCGTATTATCTCAAGTGCCAATAGTAAAATGCATGCATCCAAAACATTCCTTTGAAACTAAATGTTCGATAACAGAAAGTCCGCATTGACATGGACAGTGCAGGCGTAGGGCTTCGGGATCTCGTCCTCCCCACCGCCCAAGGCGTAAGGGTCGGTACGATGCCTCTCAGCCACCGCGCACTGGCTCCGTCCGCGCACGCCATGACGAAGAATCCCGACCTAAAAGTGCACTTGGTTAAGCGCACCTGTGTTCCCTCCAAGGGGATTTCCTCATAGGCCAAGATGATGGAGCGTTGGACAGCCTTTAGCTTTTCCGGCTCCATCTGGGTTTCTGGGTAGCCCGCACATATCACGGCCACCTCCTCGCAGGTGAGTGCCTCTTTGAAGGAAAGCCCTTCTGTTCGAGGCTTCTTCCTTTGAGCGCTGACCGGTGGTGTGCTGCCTTCAGACCTAGATCTCTTTTGGGCCTCAGCTTTGCTCTGTTGACTGCTGGTATTGGCCTCCTTAGTGACCGTAGGTTTTGGTTTTGGAGCAGTTGCTCCCTGTTTGTAAATTTGGTGTAGTTGTCCTTGATTACTGACCTTTTGGCCTGTGTGTAGTCGTGACCTTTCTTCACCAGATCTTTGAGCCTCTTTTAAGAGGCTCCTGACAGTCGGGCTTATATGACCTCTTCGTCTGTCATTAGGTCAACCTATTCTAGAGAGTTGACCCTACAGCTCGTTTTCGGCTTTGGTAGAGTTCCCGCCTTTGCAGCTTCGGAACTCCCCTGCCCTTGAGCTGTAGTTTGCATTGGTTCAATATTTGTATTCATATTGTTCCCACAAGTAGCTAGGGAATTGTGTGTCCACCCGACCAGAGCCCCGCATGGCCAGGTAAGGCTAGATACAATACGGTGTCGCCCAGTGCCCTAAGGGGAACGTTAGCGACCGCACTTTCAACCCTGCGACCATGCAGCCCTGGCACGTTGCCTTTCACCTTGGCTTGGGTTATAGTCCTCGAGGGACTAGAGGGACCGGCTTGCGCCAGGCCGCTTTACTCTCGTTAGCCGCCATGCCAGATCATGACGTTGCCCAGGGTTCACCAACGTGGAGGTGAGAGTAGCGTTGAGGTGCTGGGGTTTCTAAGTGTCTGGGCCTCAGGCGCACAGTTACTCAGAGCCCTACACCCCCATTTGAACCCTTTTCGACGGCATAGTACGTGTTGTAACAGTGAAAACTTCAAGAGGTGTGTATAAAAGGCCTGTTGGTGTTTACTACCAAATGGTGGAGAACAACCAAATGTTGAAACTTTAATTCCTTAAAGCTTTCAAAGAGGGCGGCATGTTGAGGCTCAACACATTTTTAGCAGTTTTTATTACGTTGGTCAAGATATCCAGTTTTGGAATTTTCTTGTAAAGGTTGACGGAAAAAATGGAATTATTATAATTAATTGAAATATTGTAAATGTCATACCAGTTGAATTCATTCAAATATAAAAAGTGAATGCAAAATGCAAAAATTACTTCTCTTGGGGTCCTCACTCCGATTTCTTCACAGTAGATGCCTTCACTGCAAACTGGAAAGGATTAACATTTTATGCATTTCCACCATTTGCAATAGTAGATAAAGTTTCAGAAAATAGTAAAAGATGAAGCCAGTTATAGTTCCGAATTAGCCCTCACAGCCTTGGTATCCCCTATTTCAAAGTCTTTTGATAAAAGAACCAATAAAATTCAGCTCTGATAAGAACTTAATTTTATCCCTTTTCAGAGAGCCACATCCACTCAACAAGACGCTTTTCCTGGTTGCAGGAAAATTATGTGGGAAAAATTTCGCACAAAAGTTCCAGAAACAGCGATACCAGTGATGATGGCTTCATTATCTGACAAAACGTTATCTCAGTACTCAAACAGTTACAAAAACCGGTGGAAATTTTTTAAGGAAAAGCATCACAATCCACGAGAGTATAACTTCAACATAATCATGTTGTTTTTGACAGAAATATTTGAGTCAAAATTGTCTTACTCCTCTATGAATACATAGAGCTCTGGTGTTACTTTTTTCTTTCAAGCCAGAAGACGAAATAGTGTTGAAACGTTTTTTCAAAGGAATATATAACAAAAAACCTGCCGCACCCAACAATAACTTGGAACCCATCACTTGTTTTGGACTTTCTACAAACACTGTATCCTCTTAAAACTCTAGATCTCGAGTTCTTTCTTTGAAATTGGTAACGCTTCTGGCTCTCACCGCTGCTACTAGGGTGCAAACTCTATCAAAAATCACAATTGATAACATATCAAGAGTAGACAGCAGAATAGAAATTAAAATTCCTCAAAACATTAAAACATCGGGAAAAAATATAAATCAACCTCTTCTCATTTTTCCTTTCTTTATCGAAAAACCTCAATTATGTGTATCTACTTTAGGCTTTAGAATACTATCTAGAAAAAACTATATCGTACACAAGTTGAAAAAGCCCTAATTCTCACCCACAAAAAAACTTTCCACCCGGCATCGTCGCAAACTATATCTCGATGGATTAAAGAAGTTCTTTCACAAAGTGGAATTTATACGTCACGTTTTTCCAGACACAGTGTTCGACACGCTGCGACATCCGCGGCTTATCATAAGGTACAAACATAGAGGAGCGACGCGTTAAGCGGCAAGCGACGCTACTAGCTATGAGACTAGAATATTTCTGTGCATTCTGTGTTAGAGTGCACATAGTGAGGAGGTAAGCGACGCGATGACGCCCTACGTATCTCAAGCGACAATATTTATTTACGCGTGACAGCTGCGTCTAGCGTAGTAGCGTGGGAGTGAGTGCAATCGTTTGTATTTGGAAGGAGAGTGCATTTTGTAAATTTGATTATTGATTTCAGTACTGGGGATAAGTATTCAAGAACGATGAAAACCGAACAGATAATAAATTCTGTGTTCAAAATACAAGCTATATGGAATAAATCCCATCCGGATCACCGAAATCGGTAGTCACTGGAGCAATTATGGGCAGAAGTAGCTGAAGAAAGTAAATTAACAGGTAATAAATATAATAGAATTCATATATCAAACTGACAAGAGTTCAAAAAGTGTCGCCTTACTATGTGCATGTTTTTTGTCTCGTCGCTAGTCGCGTCGCTTGCCGCTTGACGCGTCGCTCCTCTATGTTTGTACCTTTAGGTGTCAATATTGAAACAATACGCTCCACGGCCGGGTGGACTCAAAAATCACAAACGTTCAACAAATTCTAGAACAAGCCTATTTCCAAAAATCCCGAAAACTTTGCCAAATCTATTATTTTATCGTCCAAAAATGTATTATAACAGAATTAAGTATAATACTATTTTTCAGTAATATATATTTAAGTATTGTGCTATAACTATTATTATTATTGTGTTACTGACTATCGTAATTGTCCACATTGTACAATTTACTATTCAGATTATATATATTTTGAATTACACTTTTATATTCTCTAAACAGCTACCAGATGAATCATGGAAAGACGGAGATGCGATGAATAATTGTAAGATTGATCAACTTACCTGTAAGGACGATCGATCGTAATTATTCGAGTATCGTAGTCTTTCCATGATTCAGCCCACCCGCCACAAAATTTTCCCATTCTAACCTGCAAATAAAAGTGCCAAACGTTCAGTCTAGTGGACATACATAGAGATGGATTGGTTATCATTATATAAAAAGCTGACACTTCTTTAAAAAAGTGGTGCGTGATAAACCGAATAATGGAACCTACCAGATGAATCATGGAAAGATTACGATGCTCGAATAATTACGATCGATCGTCCTTACAGATAAGTCGATCAATCTTACAATTACCTATTATATTGTTGATCTACACCACACCCCTCTTTCTGCTATTGTTTTTTTTTCAAGTTGATGGTTGGCTCTCGAGAAACTCCCCTTATTAACAGATTTGAAGTTAATAAAATTTGGCATATGAAAATAATTCATATCCATCTTCTCCTTATGCAGTACCGGCCTATGGAAATGCAGCTGAATCAGACTGACTAATATAGTTATATAATAAGGGATAAGATTGAATACGATAGATTATTCAGTATCCATTAGTATTTGAGATTGAGTAGAGACAAGTGGTGTCATAAAAGTTGAATAGAAGTGTTTATTTCGGATATACCCCAAGTACCGTACTACATCAGAAGTGGTTCAAGAAATAGAAACTACCCCCCAAAACACCAAAACTATGTCACTTTCACTCGACGCACGTTTCGCTAACAATGTCAGCATTCTCAAGAGCTATACGCTTACTACGCTTTCGATCAGAAGTGCTGAACAATAGTGTGAATAGTGTGGTGAAGGATGCCACAGCACGAGAAAAGATCGAAGAGGCGATCTTCACGGTACAGAAGACACTCTTCCAGTTCAAGTGATGAGCAGCGAACACACCAAAAAAAATCCAGAAAAGCTTCGAAAATAAGGACGAGCGAGTCTGTAAGTCGAGCCAGTCTGTAAGTCAAGACAATCATCCTGATATGCCACAATTTGTTAACATACAGCCAAGTTTTAGTTTTTTTTTTATCTAGTGTTATTCCTGAGTTTGACCCAATGAACATGGAAATTTCTGACTGGGTAGAAATCATTCAACATAACACGAATACTCACCAGTGGTCTGATAGCTTTATTGTTCATCAAGGCATTCATAAATTGAAAGGTACTGCAAAAACCTGGTATAAGAGTTCCATTCAATACCTAAGTATGCGAGACCACACCACATCCTCCACTTGGACCATTTGTGGTGTCACTGCTTTTGCCTTGACATGGATTGATAATTGGACCATTTGTTGCAGACATTAGTTATTGTCTGCAGAGACCTACAAGAACCTACAAGAACCCAGAAATCGATCTATAGATGGTCCAAATGTTTCAATTAACATTTCCATTAAACTAGCAATTGCGGAGACATTCTTGTAGGACGGAAATTCATTAGATGTAATTCAACGTTCGTCGTGGTATTAGCCAGGAAAGTAGTTGTTTTCTGATGGATTTACGACCCAATTATTTCTATCGTATAGGATTATTGCAGTGAGCAATCCTGGTATGACAGGACATCGAGTTTCTAATTTTGAAACACCCTGAACTATATCGTCATAAATGTTGACAAAGGAATCATTAAAGGAAACATTCAATTATTATACATAGGCAATAGAGAGTTAATGCAGAGTTAAAAAATATTCAAATAATTTTTTTATTTTCATTTTCTGTCAATGACTACCACGACGAAAATGAGTTAAAAAATATTCAAATAATTTTTTTATTTTCATTTTCTGGCAATGACTACCACGACGAAAATGACGTTGATGATGACGAAAATAATAACGATAATGACGAAGGGAAAGACGATGGATTGGGCAAAACAATTTTGGATTCAGACGATGAATAGATATCGATGAAATTGAGATCAGTGATATTTTGAGACTCCCTGGTTCCAGTGGTGTATTCAGAATTTTGATAAGAGTTCTGAAATTGAATTGGTGAGTTGATTGAACGGTATATTTTTCAAATTGAATCAATTGATCAATAACAAAGTTATAGGGGAATAACTTTCTTATTGATAGACGAATTTTAAACCACTTGCAAAATGTCACAAATTCAGTGGTGTAGTTAGATTATTTTTTTAAAAAATACTATTGAATTTTTCAGATTTTGGAAAGATAAGTTTAGTTGGCCATGAAATTAAAGATTTATTTATGAATTTTGGTGTCCTAGTGGACTTTATGATTACCTAGGTACCTATTGAAAAGAAAGCATTCGAATCGGTTGAAAAATGTTTGTAGGTATGTTTTATAAGGGTCACACTGTATAAAACGTCGTTATCATGTTTCCGACTTATGGCTTTTTATTTTCTGGTCTTAAAATCAATTTTTCTTCGTACATGTCAATTCCCATCAACAAAAAAATGAAAAAAAAAATCCACCAATTTTTTCTACATTAGAACTTATGGCTTTTTTTGGGGTACATGCAGAGCTTATGGGAATTTTTTTATGATGCATCATAAAAACAATATGGTTCAACAGCCATAAAGAAGAAAAACGGAAAACAAAAAAAATATTCACAAAATTTTCCGGCAGGAAAATCTACCTCAATTGCTGACCGGCTCATGGGAATTTTTTTTCGGGTTCCTCACGATATCAAATTTCATTCTGTCAATTGCCATGAGCAAGAAAATGCATCACCAACCTAGTATTTTTCACAAGATCGCGCCCCTATTTCAAGACTTTAAGCACGTGCTTTGGTTTTTCTCTATTAGATTGTTATACCTATTGATGTGTTAAAATGCCATAAACGGGAAATAAAAAAATATGCATATTTTTCTGCAAAAAAAAATTATTTTCTATATGCCTAGCACACGTCCGACCGCAAAATTTTAATTTTTTGAGCTCAACACTGACATAATTTTCAGTGGTTAAAATTCCAGAAAAGAAAAAATGAGTCAGCAAAATATGTCAGTATCTGACGGTCCATAACCATAACAGAAAAGAAAAAATGAGTCAGCAAAATATGTCAGTATCTGACGGTCCATAACGTTAGTCAATAGTCTTTTGAGCAGGGGGTACCCGAGCCATTTTAAGCCAGAATGATTGAAAAGCGGCGCTCCTAACCACTCGACTACCTGTCCCATTGAACTTGCTGACCCTAATAGTGTTCTCAAGTTGACGTTAGGCACAAAATCCTGAATATCTTCAAGCTACCCCTGAAAGGGCTAGTATGGAACAATTATGGTGCAAATGCTGAGCCTAATGATGTTCTTAGCTTATGGAATGTCCTCTTCAGGCTTTTGGTAACACATTCAGGGTGGCCTTTTTATTTCAGTTTTTTTTTTCATCCGTTCGGGACCGATCTCTGGAGCTCCGAGAAAGGCAGAGGGCGCGCTGGTGCCATTTACCCAGATAGTCACTCCCCACGTTCGTGAGGTGAACAACTATTGGGTCCGAGAATCATGTGTCCCGTGCAGACGGAGATAACCAAGGATGACAGCCTTCTGCATTAGTCAAGCTAAGATTTCTGTCGTATCACGGCAAGCCGGTATGATTTTTAGGTCAGAGAGCAGCGTGTCCATCATTCCACCAAGGGCACCTATAATCAGAACCACCATTTTAACAGAATGGTTTGGGTACAGCCTGCGGTCTTCAAAGAGTTAATCTTGATATTTAGTCCGTTTTACTTCCTCTTTTCGCCAGGAGCCAAAAACTCTATGACAAAAATCGTCCTACTTTGATGGTCGAAGAGGACTACATCATCCAGGCAGGCCATTATGAATCCATTGGTCTCCGACTTCAGCTCACTTGACCTGAGAAACGCGAAGGTCAGATTTTTGGAGGATTTTTGAAGGTCTTCCATGTTCTTGAAAAAGACCCCATGCATTGGCTCATCCTCATGCAGGAGCACTCCTGTTTCCACTGCTTTAATGTGAGCCTTCTGCTGAACGGGCTCCAACTCTGTGGATTAACCCGTTCAAAGTCGAAAACGAGACCAAGTTCATCGGCTGCACGGGCTGCTGCCTTGAAAATAAATGCTGGGATCCCTGCTTTTTCATCCCCAAGCAGAGAAGATAACTTTACAGGCGCCTTCCAGTACCACGGCCTCCAAAATCCACGGCCTCCCTACTCTCTGGGAAAGTACAACCGTGGAACCTACGATTTAGGATGCAAGCTCCTATTAATATGCATCCTCTAACGAGTTTTCACATCGAGTTGTCGCAGCTCCTCTTGAGTAGAGTAAGAACGGAACGGCATATTAGTTGCAGCAACTTTGTTCTTCCCCGACAGTTCTGACGACCAGATCTGTCGGAGTTTGTGCTGATACTTGCCGCGGATAGAGTTTTTTAACAGTGGTTACCTCTTGGGAGCGGTGCTATTCCACTCCTAGGTAAGTGTACGTCTCTCCGGGATCAAGATGATGTAGGACGCTTCCACCAATAGTTATTCAACCCATCAGAGCCTGGAGCAAGTTGTTCGAGCCTTTAAGGGCCTGTCGAACTTCTTCCGTGGTTATCGGGTTGCGCAGATCATTGTTCTCAGGCTGACGAAGCCTCCTGCAGAAAGCTTCGAACTGCGCAAGGGCTGGAGTATCTACATTGAGAGGTTGCGGAAACTCATAGATGCTCTTCCAGGTCTCCACCCGATCAGCGGCCGGCGGGTTATCCACAACACGTGGAGGCTCTTGAAATAAGCGAGAAGGTCTATTTATTATTATTATTATTAATTTATTTACCAATAACCAGTAATGAAATGAGTAAAGAATTGTGAGTAATTATTAGACTTGCTGATTCAAAATTGACGGCCCCCATCATGCAATCGGCAGAGATTTCTGTCTGTATAACATCATTAATTGTAAATGATCCATGAGAATATCAGCAACTTTCCGATTAGATACGAACAATTTATGTTTAGACTAAGAAAACAACAGTTGGCTATCGTGAACAATAATTCTTTGTCCCCGTACGACTGGAACGTCAATTATTCAATAATTTCGTACACCATCTTGAACAGACAGGTGCCCCTTTTTGTTGAAATGAGCGGTATAATAATTATTCTCCTTGCAGTTTTGGTTTGCAGTGTCGTCTATTCCGATGGGAGAGATGATGACTCGATTGTACTTTTGCATGTGGTGAGTAATGCATCATTAATGACCTTTCTGTCACCCGCAGTTTCACTCATGACTGAGGTAGTTGAAATGGAAAACATCAATTAAAGTTAATCTAAACTTGAAGACCGTCAGTTCAACTATACTGTGTTTTGACTTCATTGCGACTACATCAATTACCAGGTTGGTTTTGCTGGGGCACCTTATTATGTTGTGACTCGTGAGTGATAATGTTCACGATATATTGAATTTGCGAGTTTTCTTCCACTAATAAAAAATAGAGATTTCATAAGTAGGTAGGTATTAGGCAATATTGCAATATTGTTGCGCAATTACAGGAAATTATGTAAGGTCTTCTTCAATCAAGAAAAAACCGATATTTTCCAAGAGGCAGTTTTATCAAACCAATCAAAAGTTTTCGACGGGGTCACGGAAACTTCATCGGAATAAATATTTTATGCAAGTTTTGATATTGTCACAGATATTGTTATTATACAAACCTATTTCAAATCAAATGGAATTTCCTCATGTTCTTCATTTATTATTGAAAACATCGCCATCTTCGTTATTTCAACAACCTTCAGAAGGGTGTGTTCTGCCTAATGATTTCCGATGAACTGACAAAAAAGAATGTTTATAGCGTTATAAAATTTCTATTGTTTTTCAAGATATTCTCTCTGATATTAGAAACCAATGTTCATTTGCTGGAACCAATTTTCATGCCATAACGAACAAAGTTTCGCCAAAACGTGGGTGTTGAAGTCATGAACTGATTCCACAATATAGACCGGGAGCCGAGAGGGTTTTTGCATGTATCATAGGCCCCACATTGTGATATAATTCATAACCCATTGAATTCAGTTTGTATTTCTGTTTCAGTTCAGCAGACATGGAGCTCGTACACCGGAACTCAAAGATGTTTATCCCAACGACCCTTATAAATTAGATTCATTCTTGCCCATGGGATGGGGTCAGCTCACTGACGTAAGTATATATTTTTTTTAATCGTTGTTTTAATTTTATAACTTACAGTTTCGTTGAAAACGGTTAATGCTATCTTAATAAGCTAGCCCACTTACGTGCATAACACGTAACATTTTTCGGCTAGGCCGAGTAACAAGTACGGAGTACCCGGTATTCACCGAGCACCTGGTAGACACAATTGAAAATTTCTTGGGACGGATGCAATATTATTACTAATCAATAATTATTATTTACTAGTAATTTATAGAGGGAAAGTATAGCCCTATTGTAGACCTTAATCAAAATTCTATTTTTTGTTTTCCTTTGTATACCGTTTGGAAATTTAGAATTTTGATAACTGAAATCTAAAGAATTCCACAATGCACCAATTTTTATGAAGTAGAAAGTTTACGGACGAATCGATAATAAAAAAGTTTCCCATGTGGTGCAAACTTTTGGAACTGATGAGCAACGCATTTTAGTCGCATTCGTCTGTTTATAAAACTTCATAAAAATTATGTTTCAATCCGGTAAGCAGATGGGTGAATTTCGACCTCTCTTCGGATCTTAGACTACCGGTACAGTCCAGCATGCCTCACCCAGCAACCTCAAAACTGCAACGACTCTATAAATAATTAGTCATTAAAACCTTACGTTGGCTACATGGCTGTTGTACGGATTGTTTTCGTTTTTTTGAAGATAAAAGGTAAAAAGGCCCCTGCCGACTCCATATTATTTATCACTTTATGGGTATTTTAAGTATAGCTTTTGGTGTAGAGTCCGACACAAATGGAAATTACCTACAGCACGTGGGACACGTGACATGGGCCAATCGCATTATGCGCAGTTGTGTTTATTTACTTGTTGGCCTTGTTGCCTAGGTAACGATAAGTTTTTTTTGTTCTCTTTTGATAGTTCATGGTTATTTATAGGGTGCAAAAAGTGGTGGAGGTAAAATGCAAGACAACTTGAAGTACTTGCAAAAAGTACTCTTGGAATTCAAGTACTTACTCGGAGTACTAAACTCGAGAGCGCGTGCAATGAGTAGAGTACTCGGCACTCAGTACCCAATACTCGAGTACAATTTATCAGTACCTGGCCCAGCTCTGGTGGTATGGTATTTCACCCAGTGGAAGGAAGGAATTTTCGCTCGTCTTGGAATAACCAAACAGTTGACTGACATTTAAATTCTGGCTCGTACGAAAGTTTAATGATATGTAACTGACCATGTCTCTTAGAATTTTTTAACTCGTACGTTTTTTTTTTCAGAGTGGAAAGCTACTATCTTATAATGTGGGCAAATTATTACGTACGAGATACCATTCTTTCCTGGGAGAGAAATTTTTTCCTGACATGGTACATGCTCAAAGCACGGATTATGACAGAACAAAAATGACAGCAATGCTGATTCTGGCAGGACTGTTTCCCCCTTCACCATCGCAAACTTGGGCAAAAGAATTGCCGTGGCTTCCAATTCCTGTAGCTTACAAAGAACACAGTCGCGATTATGTAAGTATCAGAGCTGGGAAGTACTCAGTACAAATACCCGAATACTGTACTCTTGGGTACATTTCTGGTACCCGTTACCCAGTACATTTTATATAAAGTACTCGGTACTCGTGCGCGTACATATCGGGTAAAAGTATCCGATACCCGCGCTTCTGATGAGAGTACATTTTTACGAGTACTTTTTATTATGCAACGCGTCTGCGCCTGGCCTGTGTGTCCAGTCCAGCATGCCGCACTCAGCAACCTCAAAACTCCAAAGGCTTTATAAATCATCAAAATTAATTATTATGAAGCCAATCCTGGCCAACAGAATCAACCAGTTATGCCATTACTGAATAATTATTTTTTCTGCAAACGTCAAAAAATGACAAGGTGCGGGCATTGACAACAATATGCGAAGGAACGCTTTTTTTCATTTTCCTTCGTCACCATGACAACGTGCGCGAAGTAATGTGCGAAATACCTATTTCGCACACTGCATGTAAACTATATGGGATTTTCATATTCTAACCTATACTCCTCCATCAAGCAAAGATCCAAGAAATCATTTATTTCTGAATGTTCAACAATAATGAAATAAGGCTTTTTTAACGCTTTTCAAATTGTGACAAAATTTTATCACCTATTTTTCTTTTAACGTTTGTAGAAAAAAATTTGTTTGCATCTCGTGCGCGAAATACTTTGGTGATCGAGGTGCAGCTGAGTTAAAAAAAATAGTCGAGATAGTCGAGCATTTCGCGCACTAGATACAAAAATAACTATTGTTTTTATTATTATTTATATGGTGCAAAAAGTGGTGAAGGTATAATGCAAGACTCAGAGAAAACCCAATGGGTGGATATATTGTTCAATTATTTTTGGACTTGCTACATACAACTTGATTAGAAAGTACTTGCAAAAAGTACTCTTAGAATTCGAGTACTTTTACTCGGAGTACTGTACTCGAGAGCATGTGTAATGAGTAAAGTACTTGATACTCTGTACTCGTTCATCAATTATTGGAAGTACTCGAATACAATTAATCAGTACCCGGCCCAGCTCTGGTAAGTATACCTATGAGTTAACCCATATTCAGATTTCAATACCTGATTACCATATAAATTCCAAAATGGCCCTTATTATAATCGAACTCACTTCTTGGTCAAAATGGCCGAAAACTGAAAAAGTGCCAAAAAATTGTAGTTTTTGCTCTGGTAAACTATGTTCCGTAGGGGCTCCGAGATTGAAAACTTGACCAGAGTACTTCTACGTCATTTCGAACATTGTGTGAAGAATCGCTCCTACTTCTACCTCATTGCATGTACTTGAGTGATATTTAACTGTACTATTGAGCAAATATCTTTTTTGATTTGGTCCATTAGAGAGGTAACTGTGGTCTCAATTTCAATCACCCAGCTTATAAATTGTAAATATTCGCGTTGTTTGATTTCATAATATAATTTTTTATTGAAACTCATTTCGTAGTTCCTCAAAAGACCGAACGAATACTGTCCAATTTATTTTGACGAACTGAAAAGGACCTTGCATTCTCAGGAAATCCTGAATTATCTAAAGAGCAAAAAGAGCTTATTGGATTATTTGTCCACTCACACAGGAAAATCGATTACAACTACTGGTGATGTTTTCAATATTTATCAAACTCTCACAGCAGAAAAAACTATGAACATGTCATTGCCGGAATGGACGAAAACAGTGTATCCAAACAAAATAGCTGAAGTTGCCAAGAAACAATATCTATTAGAGAACTCGAACCCACTTCTGAGGAAGCTCAATGGCGGTAAGGAAATAACAAAAAATATAAAATTTTCAAATATATTCAAGGCACAGAAATATAAAGTTACAGATTATAATCTGGCACCCTAAACGAGTGGCAATCTTCATAACATACATTTGTTAGTAATATACAGGGTATTCCACATTCGATGGCCTATTAGACGTTTCTGGAGAACGGAAAGACAGATCATTTCAAAAATTTGTGGGCATGGATAATCTACCCTTCTAAAGTATTTTGATCAATACAGTGTTGCCATTTTTATTAGGAAGTAGTACCTACTTTGTTATTTTCAATGAAACACCCCGTATTTCATTATATTTTTGGAATTCTTGTAGGTTTCCTAACAACTTTTCCAGACAATTCCCTATACCTATCTGTGACGGTTTTCGAGAAAAAAATGACTTTGTCAAATTTTTATGTAAAAACCTGACCATTGAAATAGTTATTTACCTAACAAGTGCGGAAAGTAGTACTTTTCTGCACGCGACGGAGGTTGCACGAACAACACGGAGCGGAAAAGACATTTTCTGTAAGAGTTAGGTACAATATTTTTCCTACGAGTGTTTTTGTCCATCTTATTTATGAAAAAACGAGGTTTTTAATAAACAAGTTTTTATAATAATGCTACAAAATGACTAATAAGACAGAATAGTTACATAGATCATTTAGTTAATCCTAAATATCCTCATTTTCAACAATACAAAAATCGTGCAGAAAAGTAAAAATCGTACGGAAAAGTTACTTTTCTGCACGCTCGTAGGAAAAACATATTTTTTTTACAATGCGAATTTAAAAATTCACAGAATACTTAATGGTCTTATGCAGCCCTAATTGCAATATTTTTTGAATTCGCATTGTGAAAAAAATTATATTTTTCAATGGTCAGGTTTTTACATAAAAATTTGACAAAGTCATTTGTTCTCGAAAACCGTCACAGATAGGTATAGGGAATTGTCTGGAAAAGTTGTTAGGAATCCTACAAGAATTCCAAAAATTAAATGAAATGAACGGGGTGTTTCATTGAAAATAACAAAGTAGGTACTACTTCCTAATAAAAATGGCAACTCTGTTTTGGACAAAATATTTTAGAAGGGTAGAGCACGTTTGGTTATCCATGCCCACAAATTTTTGAAATGATCTGCCTTTCCGTTCTCCAGAAACGTCTAATAGGCCATCGAATGTGGAATACCCTGTATACAGCCTAAGGTATTTCATAAATCAAATTGAAAAACTCTTATTGATAATTTATGTACCTTTTATATTTGCCTGCTTAAAAAAGTTTACGTCAATAACCGGTAGAAAAGTTCAAAGTTAGTGCGATAAAGGCAGTTTCTTGATTCAGTTTGATTTTGTTCAATCCGATCGGATCATTACTAACGGAGAAAAACTGCTCCGTCATTTTCCAATCTGTAGGGTTGGCACTTTTCATAAAAGTAGTGAATAATATGTACTTCATTTGTGCGCAAAACAGGCGTTGTCGGACCATTAGTTTTATCACAATTGCAATTTGAATTATTTTTGCACTATCTTGCAGCGTGTCTGGATGCTCTAGTGTCCTATTTCAATTTCTCAAACAAGTATTGAAAGTAGAAGTACAATACCACGAAACGTATAATTTCATTTATCGCTATATTGCCGCGAAATGGGTGAAAAATTCTTATAAACATGACTGAAAACGTCCGAGCCCGCCTTTGCGGTCGAGTAGTAGGAGATACCGGGAGATGAGGGATCGTGATAATCCATTGACAATAATACCTCCCATCATCTCCTGGTCTCTTCTACAACGCGACCGCTTATAGTTGGGCTAGGCCGTTTTCAGTCATTTTTTACCCATTTCGCGGTATTGCAGCGAGAAATGAGAATATACGTTCTGTAGTACTATATCTGTTTGAGAAATCGGACTATCACTAGAGCATCCAGACACGCTTCACGATGGTTAAAAAAAATTCAAATCGCAATTGTGCAGACAGCTCTTGTTTTGTGCACAAATGAAGTACAGATAATTCATTTCTTTCATGAAAAGGGCCAACCCGACAAATTGAAAAATGGCGGATTTGTGAATTAAATTTAAAAAAAAACCGCTAAATTCAATTTGGTTTTTCTTTAAATTCTCTATAATTCTTCTCATTAATACAACCATATTATGGTGTTTTAGGTAGTTTTCATTATATAGGCAAAAACTAAAAGGCACGTTTTTTGTATTTAAATGTTTATAACAAATTATTAATTGACATCAGTTGCGAGCCCAAAACATAGATTTTAACTAGGGACTGTTGTCTCTTTACTTTTATGTCCAGTTCTGTATAAACATGTTATTAGATATATAGGTAATCATACTCTTTTTTATGTGTGTTTTTTATATTTTGATGGTAAGTGGGTATCTTCTCCTGTGTAGTAAATAACGAAGAACAAGTAATTAAACTGTTATATGAAGATCCCCTTTATTCCACTCCGTTTCAATAAATAATTTTTCATTCATAAAGCCAAACTACCCATTAAAAAAATGCAGAAATCGAAGGTGAGAATGTTACATAAACAAAATTTTCTTTTCCAGGTAGATCCTTACAAAAAGTACTAGAAAACATAATTGCAAAAACTGACAACTCATTGCAACCTGAAAATAGAAAAATGTTCCTCTACACTGGTCATGAAAACAACATCATTAACATTCTGACCGCATTGGGGCGCGATGTACCAGATTTCCCAAATTATAGCGCAACGGTCATATTCGAGTTACACTTCCTGAAAGAAACGGGCGAGTTTGCAATCAAAGTAAGTTTTTTTTTGAGATGCTATATTTGTACCTCTGACCTTTTGATAAATCGTAAGTATTGATAGTATTGTCGACATCAACATATGGGCATGGTGTTCGTGATGGCAGAGTGTTCGCTTCTCAACCATAAGGGCGAGGGTTCAAATCCCAGCGCGGTCGCCGCGATCCCGTGCATAGCATGACACATTGAAAGATGAGCGCCTCCTTTTCCCAGATCGCACAAGTTTCTCAAATTATTCTGATACCTGCTTATATGGGTGCAGCCAATTGATGGAAAAAACAGTTTTATTCAATTTCAGATTTAATTGAATCCGTTATTTCAGATCCTTCATTTGAAAAATCCAAGTGAAAAAATTCTAGAAGAAGAGCAAATAGAAGGATGTGAGGTACTCTGTCCCTTGAAGAAATTTCTGGAGCTTACCAAAGATGTTATTCCTAGTAACTACACGTCCGAATGTGGATCATCGTTCAGTTTAGATTGAATACAGTTCAGATTTGTTAATTTTGAATAATAGCTAATGAAGTCGATATCAGACTCAAATTATATCCTTTTATTCATCATGCATATATATAAAAACACCAAATATATATATATATAATGTGCGGTGATTTTGACAATCCATCCATATTTCCTCCATATCATTCCTTTTAACAAGAATCATAGAAGAAAAACTGATTCAAGAAACAAAAAACAGGAGATGCAATATTGTCTCTTTTATTCGAATTTGTGATTTTTCTAAAGCTTTCCATTATGTGATTCATAAAATACTTTTGCTCAAACTTCCACATTATCACTCTCAAATGTTTCAAATCTTATACGAAATCAAATAGTAAGGAAGTCATAATTGAAGAATATTAACCTCAGGGTTCTATACTTGGACCAATTTTGCAGAACATTCAAATATTTGGTTATTTTACTGTTCTTGCTGATGGTAGTAGGAACCATATTGAAAAAAATATCTTAATCAAATGATACACATAAGTTTTGGCCTAAAAAGACAGGCTGAAAACATACTCACCCTGCTTGTTCCAAAAAAATGAGGAATCCTCCATACCTGTATAATAGCGTACCACTCTGATATTCATAACTAGTACAGTAACGACAGACATGTAAGCCACAAGTAAAGAATGAATCGTACCAATTTGAAATTTAGCACATGATTTCTTGACATGGAACCCAAAAAAATTTGTATTTAAAAAAGTTATATTTTTTTTGGTGTTATTACCGAAAGTATAAGATATTTCAAGAAACAATTTCAACAAGGCGAAAGATAATTAATTCTCCACAAGAAATGTCCCTAGTAATTTCTCATAAAATTCGCTCGTTTTCCCAGAAAACCTGATTGAATTCCGATATCAAACTTCCGGGTAGCCTTAATCCGCCACTACAATTTCGGGCAGGGCCGAAAAATAGATTTGTTATAACTTTGCTAAAAAATATAGTGAAAAAAAAGAAAAAGTGAATATCGTTCCTAAGACTTCTATACTTCCTCATGCAAATATAACATGTGAGTTACTGAGTACCTAAAATGTGTATTGTCCCACTTCACATAACCCTTCTACGATATTTACGAAGGATCCGAAAGTCATGGATATTTTAGTTGATATGAAATAATTATACTGAAGCAGAAATCAGTACCCTCTTTGGACCATATGCAACGATTTCAGAAAAGTGAGACAAGTCTAACTTATACATGCCAAAGAAAAAACTGTGTTTTACTCCTGCCTCAGTTTTCAACTTGCCCATAATCCCGACAATTTCTTCAGTAAATGTTGAAAATAATCGCTCATACACATCCTACATAAAAAATTAAGTATGTGATTTCAAGCTTGAGGTTTACACTTCATAATAGTATTATTGAACATATATGCAGGATAAGAATAAACGAACATTTTCAACATTTACATTGAATGAATGAGGCAGGAGTTGAAAAAAGTTTTTTTTTTTGGCGTTCATTCACGTTTTCTGAGAAAAAGAGCACATTTCATAAGAAATTACTAGGAATCAATTTTGGGGAGAATTGAATTGTCTTTCATCGTGTCGAGTTTTTCTACCGATAAATCATATACCGGGTGAGTCTGAGAGATGGGGCACCCCTATTTTTTATATAAATAATCCGATTCAAACCACGAAAATTTAGAGGGCTATTGAACAACTAAAATGTGATTTTTTGGGATAAAAATTAATTCTGTAGCACTTTCCGGTTTCGCCAGAAATGATCTGAGTATTAGTTTTTCAAATGGAACACCTTGTACATTTTCACATTTTTTAAATCTAGAGCAAATTCTGAACATGATAAGCTAAATTTTTTATTGAATTTCTTTTTTTTTTCATTTTTTTTTTTAAGGATGATGAACGTTCCTCTCCGATACCATTTTGTCCGAAAAAATGAAATTAGCATTTTAATTACAATACTTTGCCACCAGCCGCTGTTTGAATGTGGCAAAATCACTTTTTTTCGATTATCTCATGTTTTTTAAATGGCATCTCTATGGGACACTCTGTGCAACAGATTGTTTCGAAGGAAAGGAGTCGAATGATACCAAAATTTTGAATATCTGTCAATTATTTTCAGATTTATCACTATTACAAAAAATGTACCAAAAAGTATTGTGGCCGCTGGACTAATAAAAAACCCACATAATAACATTATTTAAAATTTCACTTACTATACCAATAAGAATAATTGGCAAATTTGATGTATGTCTTTCTAATAGATGTATACTCCAGAAAAATGAAAATTCAAACTTGCTACCAGCAGATATTTCATTACGTCCATAATTCACATTTTGAAAGTAATTCGTCTTCAAAAAGACTAATTACTAGTATTCCCATGATAGACCCATTATGGTTGATAGAAACACAGAAATTACACTATCCATTTTTACAGATTCTGAAAGTGTTTAATAGTTTAATCTGTTTCAATAAAGGAATGTGTTTCACCGTCAACTCCAAATTTTGTCAAAGTCGCCTTTGGATAAAAAAATAAATGAATATCTGCTGTCAAATAAGTATCAATACGAAATAACAGTTATCTCAGTCCAATCATTATAACTGTGTCATGGATACATTTAGCCAAAATGAAAAAATTGACATGCTTTTAATTTACGGTGAGTGTCTGAAGAATTCTACGGCTGCATCAAATTTATACAGACGGAGGTTTCCTGGTAAAAGACATCCGTGTAGGACATACTTCGTGAAACTTGAACGTCAGTTGAGACAAGAGCCAAACAACCGACGTATTCGAAATCGAAATGTAAATGTAATAGTCAGCGAAGATAAAGAGATAGACGTTCTAGGATATGTAGAGGTAAATCCGACTTCTTCAACACGAGAATTAGCTAATGAATGTGACGCAAGTCAATCGACTGAACAGAGAATTTTGAAAAAGCATAAGTTTCGCTCGTATAAATATCCGATACATCATGGTGGAGACGATGAAAGAAGACTTGAATACTGTCGATGGTTTCTTCAAAATGTTCGAGAAAATCCTCAATTTCCTTTGAGAATTTTATACTCAGATGAAACAAGATTTACCAATAGAGGGCTCTTCAATAGGAATAATACTCGATATTGGGCACAGCAGAATCTAAGGCTTTTACATCAAGGTAATCCTCAAGAAAGGTTCGGATTTAACTGTTGAATGGGCATACTTGGAGATCGCCTCATTGGGCCAATTTTTTTTGATGGACCACTTACTGGAGCGAGATACCTAACGTTTCTTCGGGAAGCTAACGAGCCAATCATTGACGACCTTCCATTGGTTCTGCAAAATTTCTATTTTCAACAGGACGGTGCACCCCCTCATAATCATGGAATGGTAATCAATTACCTGAATAATGCTTACAGAAATAAACTAATTTCTACACATGGTCCCATTAGATGGCCACCTAGGTCACCAGACTTAACCCCCTTAGATTATTATTTATGGGGAACAATAAAAAATGATGTATAGGTATGCAACTCCTAGTGAGACACGCGAGGAACTGCAACAAAAGGTCATCACAGCTTTCAATAATATCAGCCCAGCAGAGTTAACTAGAGCAGTTCGAGCAGCAGTCAGAAGGGTGCAATTATGCATGGAACATAATAGCCAACATTTTGAGCAATTTTTATAGTAATAGTATTAGAGCATTGTGCTATGTATTTGTTGTTTTCAAAAATTTGTAATAAATGTTGATAATCCTCAAAATCGCGTATTCAAATTCAAAATAATAAATCCAACGTATGATAATTTTCAATGTGAAAATCGTTATAAGACAATTGAGTAGAAATGATATTTAAATTGGTGTTGTTTAGTCCAGCGGCTGCACTATTTTGTGGTCCATTTTTTGTAATAGTGATAAATCTGAAAATAATTGACAGATATTCAAAATTTTGGTATCATTCGATTCCTTTCCTTCGAAACAATCTGTTGCACAGAGTGTCCCATAGAGATGCCATTTAAAAAACATGAGATAATCAAAAAAAATTGATTTTGCCACATTCAAACAGCGGCTGGTGGCAAAGTATTGTAATTAAAATGCCAATTTCATTTTCTCGGACAACATGGTATCGGAGAGGAACGTTCAACATGTAAAAAATTATCATCCTTAAAAAAAAATTCAATAATAAATTTAGCTTATCATGTTCAGAATTTGCTCTAGATTTCAAAAATGTGAAAATGTACAAGGTGTTTCATTTGAAAAACTAATACTCAGATCATTTCTGGCGAAACCGGAAGTGCTACAGAATTAATTCTTATCTCAAAAAATCACATTTTAGTTGTTCAATAGCCCCCTAAATTTTCGTGCTTTCCAAGATTACAGCAAAATCTATTTATTTTTAAACGAAAAAAAAGAAAATGTTCCACCCCTAGAATTTTGATAACCAATTTTTTTCGTGTTTATCATGGTTCCAACTACTAGCATACCAAGTTTGGTGGTGCTACAATCGATCCTCGCCTCAAAACTCAATCGTACTGGATTAAACGCAAATTGTATAACCAGTGAAATTCGAATACAACCACATTTTTTCAAAATATCCACAACTCTTCAATTCTTACAAAACCAACAACAACAAATGAATGATTAAACTTATTTAGCATAGAATTGAGTCACTCTGCTTTTTCCTCTTCCAGGTTTTTTGTTATTTCTTTTTCAAATTTATTTGCTTCTATATATCTAATATGTTCAGGCTTAGGTAAATTCAAGATAACTTTAGGATTAGGTTCATAATAAAACTCAAAATATATTTCAAAAGGAACAAGGATGCAAGTGGAGAGCCCAACTTTGGTGAACTCTCCCTTGACATTTTCTCTATAGTATCTGTAAATAATATCATCTTACTTCTTTGTATTTTCTGAAGAAATGAGCATCAGTTATTATTAGTATTTTTAAATAAACAAAAAAGAATAAGAAGTTAGTACTTAGTAAAATGAATTAAGAAGAATGCATTAGGAGAGACTTCTAAAGTCTAAGGCAAGTCAAAAACCTGCATGACAACTTCAATTTGGAAAAAAAATTATCGCCATTACAAGGAATAAAAAATACCCTGTCTTTCCAAAATATAATTCAATACACAGGGTAGCTAAAATATTACTACAACCTGACAATAAATACAATAGAAATGATTTTTGGAACACAGGCAGTTTGAAGAGTACTTTAAGAAAAATAATTGTTCTGTACGCGAACAACTATGGAAAGTGGGGAAAATTCCCGGGAAAGTAGGGAAAATTCCCGGGAAAGCTCGGAAAATCAATAACTAGGAAGGGGTTGGAAATTTCGGTATAATGATATATTGTATAGAAACCAACGTAAAAATCTTAATAAAAAAAGATGATATTTTTTCGAAGCCTGCTTCCTTTGAGAGATGAGCTATTATAACTGATATTTTCAGATTTCCGCGCGAACAACTCGAGATATCAAAAGATTTACCCCCTTGTTTTTGGTTGGAAATTCATAAACTGAACGGTATATTAAAGAAAAATCCTTCAGCAATTATCATACAGTATCGGAAAGTTTTCATCTGGGGTATGGTGATTTTATGAGAGCGTGAAGAATAGCTTGCTATAATGTTGAGAGAGCATTACAATTTCTCCTCTACTCGCTCGAGGAAGGGATATCGACTGAGCTGTTAATTCGTCAGTCGAGGTGACAGGAGAGGCGCGCAGTAGTGCGTCTCTCTTATTTGTGATATTATCATATCATTGCGTTCCTTATTGCTCGCGTAGATTTCTGTCTATACCCCAGATGAAAAGTTTCCGATACTGTATAGCTGGTGGAGTCGATATAGAAGTATTTTATATTCAAAGTTGAAATAATGATCTTTGATAAATAATTTTACTAATTTCTCACGTTTTCCTATCGAATTAGCTCGACAAGCTGAGTTTGCACAAAGATTCAGTTGGTTAAATGTGAGCAAATCAGATATAACATTCAATCCCAATCTATATTGAGCCTGAATAAATCTGCACTCGCAGTTTTTTTGTTCGTGAAATTTCCGGGAAAGATAGAAAATGATGAATGAAAACTTATTAAAAACTGTTATCAGAGGTCTTTATATACATACCTATTCTGAATGTACAGGGCCTTGGCAATAAAATGATAAAGGTGGGTTTTCAGAACTATCCACTTTGATATTTTATGTCGATTGTAAAATGAAAAATGAGCGAACTTGAAAACAACGGGTACAGAATATGTATCTAAAATACTCTGATAACAAAGTTTTCATTAATTTTCTATCTTTCCCGGAAATGTCTCGATCCAAAAACAGCGGGTGCAGAAAAACTTGATTTATTTAGGCCCAAGATAAATTGGGAATGTAATATCTGATTTATTCAAATTTGACCTACTGAATCTTTGAGCAAACTCGGCTTATCGAGCTAATTCGATAGGACAACGTAAAAAATTGGTAAAATTACATTGTTTATTTATGAAAAATTATAATTGCACCTTCGAATATCAAATAGAACCATGTCTTCCTACACCCACCAGCTGTATATGATAATTGTTGAAGGACTTTCCTCCAAACCACCGTTTAGTTTATGAATTTTGGACCACAAAAAATATGTGAAAACCTTTTTTATGAAGATTTTCACGCTCTACAAGTTTTTTTCAACAGTATATCAAAATTTTCAACCCCTTCCAAGTTATTGATAGAAAATCGATTTTCCGAGTTTTCCAGCGACTTTTCCCCACTTTCCATAGGTGTTCTCATGCAGAATTTTTTTTTTCTAAAAGTTTTCTTCAAGAACTGCCCATGTGCTAAAATTCATTTCTATTGAATTTAGCGTTATTTTTGACGAAATACAAAGTGTGTAGAGATAGAAAGGTAGGAAAAGACGTGATAACATAGACAATTATTTGTCATATATTGCTTTGGAATATTCACAGAAACACATAAAAATAAGCAAACTGTCAACATTATAGTAGGTGCAATAGTTTTTAACAGATATACCTCCACAAAGATCAGTAATGTTTATCACAGACATTCGCAGGAAGTTGTAGTTATAAATCTGTTATTGAAAAATCTGGCATTCTTTAATCTTTTACATGGTGCTGGCCGGTGATTGTTTACTTGCAGACTGAGGATGTCACATTGAAAATGGCATATTTAGCATTTCAAGTAGTTAAGTTTAATTTATAATATATACATATTTCTGTGATTTTAGCAATGTTAAATAATTTTTCACTAAAGTTTGTGATTTTAAAATGAAAAACTTCATTTACAGTGTTGGATTATTGGATTTAAAGTATAAATTATTGCATCTTAGACTTGAATGTCGAAAGCCAAGAATTTAATGACTATTCCATTTGAGTTCTTGTATGTATAGGCTTCTGGAATGCTGACCATATACTACATTCTTCCAGTTATTTAAAACGTTAGATTCTTTCAGTTTCTCAAGTATCTTTTCCGGTCATCCAGCGACATTATGAAATAATCATTTTTATCAGCCACTGGACAAAACTAAACACAAATAGTAATATTGAAGATGATCACTTGATCACTTGAGACAGTGCAGTGCAAGTACAAATAATAATAATAAAAAGTTCTAAGGTTAACTGATGTATAAAAACGTTCCCATTCTTCTGAAGCCCAAAATGTCCAAGTATAATCTAAATTAAACCCAATTAATATCTAATGCCTTTTATGGCAATCATTTTTTCCCAAAGGTTGTTTTACAGCTGGCGTGTGACGTCATGTGACCGCGGTCTATTGCAAGATCGAACTTGCAATTGAGCTAATTGCAAGATAAAATAGCAACATCGATCTTGCAATTAGGCTAAAGGAACAATAAATCTGTTCAATTGAGAAATCTTTTTAGCAATCTTGTGAAAGCAATCTTAATTGCAAGCTCTAGCTTGAAATTTGATTGACTGCTGTAATATGAATATTTTGAAAATTATGTGATTCAGCCAAATTCATAGTTTGCTGTCACTATTGTATGCACATGACATTTCTGTTGGCATACACTTTACCTTATTTCAGAAACACCAACATTCTAAAATTGAAAAAAAGAAAAGGCAAAAAAAATTCAAGCGTAAATTTTAATGTTTATCAAAAAAATAAAATATAACTTAACGCTTTCTTCGCAACTGCAATGAGTTTCTCCTGAGCCACGCAGCACGTCTTGATCCACCCTTTGTTTGGGAATACCTGTGTCCCTTACCCAATCCACGTGATGACTTGCCAGCAGAGGTTTTACCACGTAGTTCACGATGTTTGTGTACAGCATTCACAATCCAATTGACTTTAGGATCACGACGAATTGCCTTAAACAAATAGTACAATGAGGTGTACATATTTCAGAAATAAATGTAAGAGGTCAAGTCACTAATAGACTTCTGCACTATGAACAATTTGTTGGCAAAGCCAGCTGATGTTTTTGAGGCATTACCCAGGAAAGGGAGATAGATCAGTATGTGTGACAGATACAGTACAATTACACTTCTACTAAAATAGCTGAACATATGAAATTCTCATTTATTGCATGAACGCTCACTTTAAGTGCCTTATCACTGGATATATTACGGACGTTGTACGACGAATGCGCATTAAGTATGGGCGTGTATGTTTTCACATTTTCAGCTATGTTAGTACTATTGGAAATGAAGATACAAACTCTGAGTACTTCTATTATTTTTTATATATTACTCCCTGTATTGATATATGTGTCAAGTTGATGTTATAATTGTATTGTGTCAGTCATTAAATATCTATACTATTTTATCTAATATTTTACTCAAATCCACTGCAACTCAAAAAAACAGTACCTAACAAGAACGACAGATAACAGTGAAAACGTACAAATTTCTCATTTAGAAAGTTCAACTGACGGAGAATTCGAGGAATTTGCAGAAAATGTTGAAATTTCACTGAAGGATGCATTATTTGGCGAGAATTCTGTAGAATGGAAAGAAAGTATCAGAAGAGAATTTGTTTCTTTGCTGGAAAATGAGACTTGGAAACTAGTTGATCCTCCTGTGGGAAGACATATCGTTGGATGTCGTATAGTACTTGTAAATAAGTACAAAGCAGATGGTACTTTGGAAAAACGCAAGGCCCGGTTAGTCGCCAAAGGATACTCTCAATGTCCAGGGATAGACTTTCACGAAACATTTGCTCCAGTCGTTCGCATTAGTTCAGTAAGAACAATGATAGCCTTCGCAATTCAAAATGGAATGTTTATTCATCAGTTAGATATAGAAACTGCCTTCCTGAACGGAATCATAGAAGAAGATATTTTCATGGAGAAGCCTGATTCATTTGAAGAAATTCTTGAAGACATCATCCTACATGAAAATGATAGAGTTTCTGCAAAAGCACAAAGAATGCTTGATCAATTAGAAGTTGGAAATAAAGTGTGTGCACTACAGAAGTCTATCTATGGTTTACGTCAGTCAGGTAGACAGTGGTATCGAAAACTGCATGAAAAACTTATATTGGCGGGAATGAGTCCATGTTACTCGGACCCATGTGTTTATAATGCTGAAAGAGGATCTGATAGGTTACTCTTGGCAGTATACGTCGATGATTTGATAATAGCATCGCAGAATAAAAAATGGCTAGCAGAAATTAAATCTGAATTGACGAGAAACTTCAAGATCAAAGATTTCGGCTCACTACATTATTGTCTAGGAATAGAATTCAACTATTCGGAAGAAGTAAACAACATTGGATTATCCCAAACAAAATATATCTATGATATATTGAAGGATTTTGGAATGGACCAGTGTAATCCAGTGTCAACTCCCTTAGAATCCGGACTGAAGTTGACAAAAAATGATTGTTGTGATGAAAATGCGAATAAATACCCATATCGGTCTTTAATTGGCAAATTGATGTATTTGTCATTAGGAACTCGACCAGATATCACTTATACGGTGAACTATCTGAGTCAGTTCAATACTTGTTACTCAGAAGTTCATTGGAAAGCAGCAAAGAGACTTTTGAGATATTTAAAAGGAACGGCAGATCTTGAACTGATTTATAGAAAAACGAACGAAGAATTGATAGGATTTGCTGATGCGGACTGGGGAAGTAATGTACTTGATCGTAAATCTTACTCGGGATATATTTTCAAACTAGGAGGTGCAGCAATCAGTTGGCAAGCAAAGAAACAGAATACGGTGGCATTATCAACCATGGAAGCCGAGTACATGTGCCTTACTGAAGCAGCTAAAGAAGGGATATTCCTCAGAAAGTTTCTTGCAGAAATGTGTTCAGCAGAACCAACTCCTGTCACAATTTTTAATGATAACCAAGGAGCGAACGAGATGACAAAAAATCCGGTATTTCATGCTCGGTCTAAACATATTGATATTAGGCACCACTTCATTAGAGAAACTGTGAATCAAAATTTCATACAAATTGAATATTTGCCAACAACGGAAATGGTAGCAGATATTTTGACAAAATCACTGCCGAAGGTAAAGCATGACTTCTGTACACAAGCCTTAGGCCTGAAGAAAAAGTCCTGAATCCTTTTAAAGGTATTCCAATAGATAAACTCAAGTTTGAAGGGGAGTATTGGAAATGAAGATACAAACTCTGAGTACTTCTATTATTTTTTATATATTACTCCCTGTATTGATATATGTGTCAAGTTGATGTTATAATTGTATTGTGTCAGTCATTAAATATCTATACTATTTTATCTAATATTTTACTCAAATCCACTGCAACTCAAAAAGTACATGGTTGAAAACTAGTATGACAGAGTACAAAAACAAATGCAAATAACGTTAAAACAATAAAGTAGGAATTCATGTTGAAAAGGGGAACATTCTCCATGAAAATTGAAAAATGAAAATTGTGACTCATTTGTAATATTGTCTTTCAGTCGCAGATGATTCCACAATCAACATGAATACCTCCCAAGAGGTCATCTTGAACGATGGAAAATAGCGACTAAAGTTTGTCTTTCAGTCGCAGATGATTCCACAAAAGATTTTATGAATTTCCTATTCATATTTTCGAACTAAAATAAAGTAGGAATTCAGTTCAATCTCTAAACATATTGTTTCAATGGTTTAATAATGAAGTTGGGGAAAAACAATAATTAGATAAAATATTAAATTTTCAATTTCAGTTGATTACTTATATTGAGAATATGAAAATAGTATAAAAAGTTGAAAGGATCCAATCATTTTTTAATGAAATGGACAATCTTTATATACTTTAATAAATTCATAGGGAGTTTTAACTCATATAACTATTGGTATGGACCCATAAATATCAAATGACCATACTCATACAAAAAAGGAATACACATATACAACTTACATTGTGAGATGGGTCAACCAATATAACTTCAAAATATTTATAAGAAGAGTCTTGTGCAACCCAGTATGAGTTAAGAACTCTCAATCCACCACAGCGTCTTCCAACACGTTCCTGTAAAAAAAAGACCAAAAATTGTATTTGGGGGTTCAAAAACATTTCATGAAAACAAAGTTTTACTATTTTGATCAATACTTCATTTGACCAAATATAGACCTAATCATCCTTAGGTCACACTCTCAAAGTGAGAGATGCTTGTGAGGGTGCAGCAGGATGGTAAAAATAACAAATTTTACTCATCAGGCTAGTCAAACAGAAATCAGACATACACCTAATAGACTACAAGCTTGCATAACAATTTGGGGGGTCATTTGACCCAGCATGAAACATGTCCAGAACAATGTGCTATATGAAAAGATAACTGTATGCACTATGCCTTCAATTCTGGGTGGTGCATTTGACTATAATAATAATTTTTCATCTGAAGATGTTCTTTTCAGCATTTCTCACGTTGGGTAGATTATGAAATAATAATCTAGAGCTTACTGCCATACAAAAATAATTTTGTACAGCAGTAAGAGTTATTTTCTCAAATAGCAGCATCGTTCTGTACATGTTTCATACTGGGTCAAATGACCCCCCAAATTTTCATGCAGGCTTCTAGTCTATAACCTAGAGACGGTAAGTGCGCGAACTACTTTGGTGACCTCGACAATTTTTTTTTTTTAACTCGGCTACGCCTTGTTGAAAAAAAGTCAGTTCTTGATCACCAAAGTAGCATGTTGCGCACTAGATACAAAAATAAACATTTGGAATTTTGATAAACATTAACTATTCTATTTTTTATTTTGATCATAGGACTATCATTTTCGGCTATAAGTTGTTTTTTATTAACAGTAAAAACAACATTCATTATTATTATTGAATTGTTAAAATCAGGCAACAAATAAAAAAGGTTCAGTTGTTCCCTACTTTCAAATGGGTCACGCTATATAATAAAAGTTTTCAAAAATTGGAAAAAGTATTTGCTAAAAACTTTTTAGGCAGAAGCACTTCGGAATTATCATTACTATTATTATTGTATAGTTTAAATCAAACAACAAATACAAAAGTTACACTGGTGCCCCACTTAAAAATGGATCACTCATCACTCTGTAAATAATAAAAGTTTTGAAATGTTGAAATAAGTATATTTCTACTCTATTTTAATATACTCTCCAGAAGCACTTGGATAATCTGAACCAGCATTTCAATCAGGGTGGGAATAAATGTTCATATTTGTTGACAAACTGCTACACTGTCTTCAAAATTCAACTCTACCCAGCAATTTCATGAAGGCTTTATGTGCAAATTTGTGCAAAAACAGTTATCGATAGATTTTCGATTTACAGCTTTTCAGATGTTCAAAGAGTGGATTTTGAATCAAATTATGTTTTCCTGAAAGAAGACACAGGAATAAGAAACTAAGTTTCGAGCAAAGAGAGCATATTTTCATCAATCACATTAGCCCATAGTTTAAAGAAGTTAGGTTGTATCATAAAGTAGCATGCTAAGCCATTATATTTCTAGTTATCTGTTATCCATCCGGTTATATCAGCATTTCTATAGTGAGATAGGATTGCATTCCACTTGGATAGTAAGGTTAGATTGTCATTTCGATAGACAAAGGGGTCTCTTGTTATCTGAGCAATAAACTAGCAAGTGAAGCAAGCATATTTTCATTTATCATATCCATCAATTCAGATCATGGTTTCTATGGGATAAGATTGCATCCAACAGTTATAAGTAGTCCTTGGTTACAATTTTGGGTTCACTTTCCTCTTTCTATTCAAAATGGCGTTTCTCTAATCAATATAATATGGTAGTCTGATAAACTGTGGGTAAATATAAATTTCTGGTTTACGAGAAATTGGTGTACTTAAGTGAACAATTTTTCCAAAAATGATTTTTATATATAATTCATTTCCCATTCTCATGTTCTGCAGCATTCAGAAAAATTGCTTTTGTGACCATACATGATTTTTAGTTCTTCCTCACATTAAAAATTGGACATATTCTTATACTTATAGCAGCTGCAATAGAGTAAATTTAGTACTTAAATGTTTTGGTGGCCAGTCCTCTATATTAGCTTTCCTCTGTAATCCTTTCAATAAAAGAATATCAACTGAAAAAAAAAAAGTTAAAGTATTTTCATACCTCAGCAATGGCTTGCAAGTTACGGACAGGTTTCAGTTCATTTACTCCATGACTTTTTGGTTTACCATAAGTAGCACCTTTAGGAACAGGACGTTTACGACCACCTCGTCGTACACGAATTCTGAATATAACAAACCCTAAAACGCAAGGTTTAAAAATTGTTAAATTCAATTGTATCTGAAACTCACCTTGTTTAGCTCTATAACCCAATCTTCTTGCTTTGTCAGGACGGCTGGGCCGTGGGGTACGGTGAAGTTTCGTCAACTGGCGATATTGCCATACTCTCACTCTGAGAAGAAATCTAAGAACATCACTTTGTTTCTTCCGGTACAATTCTTGAATATATTTGTAAGCCCCCATCCTAGTACTGGAAACCTAGAATTCATAAAAATAATTCGTAAAGACAATGACACATAACCTTATATTTCATGTTGAAAAGGGGAACATTCCGTCTTTTTTGCCTTACGTGAAAAATATGTATTTCAGAGAAATGAGAAAATCCAAAAAATATTCGACATATAAGTAATCATAAGATACAAGCAGAGATGAATTCGAAAATTAAAGATTTCATAAATATCTAGAATCATAACATACCTACAACACTCACAAACTCCTAAAGAAAAGAAAAATTATTAGCCGCATGCGCACATGACATGACTTTGATTTGTGATCTGTGAATCTGTGATCATTTGTTGCACGTTGCATAGAGTATGTATGTTCTGTGTTCTGTGATTTGTTATCAACACTCAGTAGGTTTAAGGTGAGTTCCCAATGTATCGTTTTTGCTTTTCGCGTCACGCGTTACGCATTCTGATTGGCGAATTGGTGAATCGTGTCAAGAATTCGCCAATCAGAATGCGTGAAGATGGCGTGATGTGCGACGCGAAAAGCAAAAACGATGCATTGGAAACTCAGCATTATTCGTTTGCATCAAGGTGTAGTGTAGTACAGTGTGATTTAATTTTGAATCGAGTGTAGCTGAGTGCAGTTTGAACAAAGGAATGTGTCAAATTGCGAAATATACGGCGCAATAATTTGAAAAACTCAAATATCATTCCTCCAATATTAACAAAATTAATACAGACCAAAAAAATATCACTTTGTGATAGAAACACAAGTCAAACGCACGTATGCTGCGTATGTGGACTGTCTTGCAGTTTTCAGGCACAAGGGTGCATATATGCTTACAAACTGAAAATGATTCAAAAACCCTACATGGGCACCCATATGAATCTGAATTGGTTTTAACCCCCAGTAAAATTTTGCTGGAAGTGAAACTAAGCTTATGGCCGTTTTTTCAATGTTCAGTCGAATGTCTCTGCTACGTGACTGATACCTATGGAACTCGTTCGAGGGATGCCAGGCCAACCGTGCCAAGGAGGGTGGTCAGAAAAACCGGCAAAGGTGCCTCTGAAATCGCAAACATAGATGTGGAGGTGAACACTCTGGAAAAGGAACCGAAGGTACCCCCAAAACATAACTCAAAAAGGGGAGCCTCCCAAGGGATCTCCGACACTGCGGCTGGGAGGAACGTTATACTCAGGTGCCTCCTATAACATTTAGGTCCACAATGGATCAAATTACGCTTACAGGATATCGATAAACAGGCCCTAAACTGGATATCGATAAACCGGCCATTTCCTCTGCTAGGTGATGGTTAAGCATAGTGTGACTGACAGCTGAATTTGACAGGTGTTTAGAATTGATGTCCTATTTGCTCAAATGAAGGGTTAAACTCATATTCTAACCATCAGTCACGTAGCAGAGACATTTGACTGACCATCAAAAAACTGGCCCTTAGGCTCGGTTTTTCAATATCCTGTTAAAGTTATGGTTAAGCATAGTTTGACTGACTGCAAAATTTGACTGATGGTTAGAATGTGGGTGTATTCCTTCATTTGAGCGAATATTACATTCATTCTAATATAACCACTAGTCAAATTCAGCTTAGTACTACGTTAACAGGATAGTGGAAAACTGGCCCTTAGGGTTGTTTTGTCAATATATCCACGTGTCGGCCGCACGACCGCGCTATCGTAGTGGTGGGGGAGGTAGACCGGTCCAAGTCGTCTCGTAAACGGAAACTGGGTCTAGCGATAGCAAACTTCTGTGGACCGTTCTCACCTCCTAGGCCGGTCCAAGGAATGCACGTAAACAGGCATTCTGCACCTCGTGTGGTCCAAGCTCAATATGTCATTTGTTGTAATGTTCAATTTATCAATTGCATTTATTTTTGCAAACTATACGTATTATAACTTTAACATTTACAGCAATCGTAACGCTCAAGAGTTCGTGCACAATTACATCGTTCCCCACCGTTGTCACTCGTTCCCGTCTCCGACCAATCCTGTGTCTTGTAAACAACACCGACTTGGAACAGTCTAAGATGCTTAAAAACCCTGGTGTACCGACTTATATCTGCAAATCTGTGGGATAAAACGAGAGACATTCGCCAACTTGATTACGAGAAAACAAATGAATCCATGGGCTGTTTTTCGAACATTCCGCGACACTTGAGTGCACCGCCACCGTCGATTTTCTTGTTAGGGTTAATTTTCATGAACAGAAGTTTAAAGTTTTGCCCACGATTCACGAACATGAAATTAATAAAACAATATAATTATTGGAATATACGGAATCACTGTCCCCAATATGTTCTACTTGTTACATTTTCGACATGATTTATTAATTTTTTTGCTGAAATATAATTAACTCACATTTCACATAGAAGTATTGCAGTTCAGCTGCATCGCATGGAAATTCACCATTAGCACCTGTCAATCTTATGCGCAGCGCGCAGCGGGCAGCGGCATTTGTGCCCGAGTTTTCACTATAAACTTTTTTAAAGAAATAAAGAATAATTTTGTGGCTTTGAGTTGAGTATTTGTGATGAGTTAATGTGTTATATTGTGTTATTGTTCTTCCACATTTAAAAACCCGTTCAATATGACATGTAATAGTGAAAATATTTCTATTGTGCAATTTTGTTCGACAGAAAAGTGTATTTTTTGATCAACTAAGTACACTAAAAAGATTTCGCCAATTCAAAATAAAAGGAATGCATGGAAAATAATCAAAACCTTAACAAGCTTACTGAAGACAAAACATTGATAGATTTCAGTGGGAATGAAGACAAATTTATATTTTTTACTTTATCGCGGACGATAAGATAAAAACGCATCCAGAGTTGATTGAATTGATTAGAAAACAAAATATTGTCAACATGCATGGCGTATTGAAATAAAATGTATGTTTCAAAGTATGTTCAGATTCTAAGTGGTGAGTACTCAATTTCTGTACTTAATATAAATTAGCTAACCACTTTGTTCATCTTTCTGGATTATTAAAATCTAAGGAAAATGAAAAAACACTTCAATAATATAAGAAAATTATACATTTTTTTTATTACACCACAACTATTGACTTTCAAATGGTTTTTAGATTTTTTTTAAAAAATTACACAATTTTAGCAGTGTTTTTTTTCAATAAAACTTGATATTTCACTTTGAGTATGGACTATTACTTTCGTATGGCATACAAAAGTTTAATAAAATTCAATTAGCAATCACAATCACCATGTCCTTGGAATGTTGACAGTGTTGACACGAGAAAGAGGACGCCATCTCTGGAGTCGATTGCACAAGTAGACCACTAATTCATTTGTATTGTCTTCAAAAAATTGTAAACAAAATCTAATCAGTCGGTACACCAGGGTTTTTAGACATCTTCGAACGGTCTTACGATGGATCGCTCTAGTGGCCAACACGTAAACATATTACTTATGGCATATATTAACTTCCAGCTTATTTGACTGGTGAATGGTGATTGAAATGAATGTGACATTTGTTGAGTGAAGGAATGAACTCACACTCTAAGCATCAGTCACGTAGCAGAGAGAGACATTTGACCGAACAGTTAAAAATGTCCACTACAGTCAATGTACTATCGCTTTCATGGATCGTTCATTCTGGTGGGTGGAAATAATATAGTAAAACCACAAACCATAGAGTAGGTGGTTTTATGTTCTGGGTTGCTATTCTCGAGTTTTTACGTATGCGAATTCGATTTACTATTTCATTCAAATACACATAAAACATGTATGTTTTTCTCTTTTTTTCGTATACAATGTGAAACCGAAAGGTACAAGAAATAGACCCCCTGTGGTGTGATCAAATTTGCGCGATATAATCAGGGAATAAGTTAAACTGAACTTGAATGGACCATTATTGCACCGTTCGGACTCAAGTGAGGAACAGACTTATCCAGTTGCTAATAGAAGAGAGATAGTTGCTTCAGGTAGTCTGGTATTTTGAGTCGAGAATGGCTAATTATTCAAATGGGCGAAGAGTAGGGGCCTATAATTAGGCCCCTACTCTTTGAAATGGGGCTTATTCAGGTGTTCACATGAATATTGAATATTTTTCAATGTTTAATATTTTTATTTTTCAATGAGCCTCATTCGGGTGTACATTGAAACTTGTTTATTGAATTGAATATTTAAAATTGTGACTGATTTCTATTCAGGCGCAGGCGGTGCTTCGTAACTAACCAAATTGAATGTTGATTATTGTAAAGTTCTTGAATATTGAATGTTTTTCAATTATTCCTATACAAGTGATCCAAAATTTTCAATAACAGTTTTCCAAGTTCCAATTTTATAAGCATATGATTAAGGAATAGTTTATAAACTTTTGAAGCTGGACTATGAATTAGTGTTAGCTAAACATCGATAGTTTCAACTATCGATAATTTCGATAGTTCAGAAAAAAACTATCGATAGTTTCGATAGTTCAGAAAAAAACCATTTGTTTTGAGGTTATGTCGGTTATTTTTTGCAAAAATCTAATAAGCTGGCCTGAAGAAATAAAAGCTATAATGGAAACAAGAATGAACATTTGTCGTTTAATATAAAAAATATAAAAAACTATAAACAGAAAAAAAATAAATAAAAATGAAAAAACAGAAAATAGAAACTAAATATTGTCTTAGGTCACTCCATCAGTCATGTTTGTTATCGACGTTGTCAAAACGTCATCACAGATCACAGGTACTTATCATTGGTACAAAGTTAGGCATCAAAAAAAGGTATATTTTGTTTGAGGAACAGTAACTCGTTCAGTCTCTTCGATTTCAGTCTATTCCTCCTTTCAGTCAATATTTGACCTGCCTTAGAAAATATTCTCTCAGAAGGTACCGAGCTACCTGGTATACTCAAATACTTCCAGGCGATTTGTTTCAAGTCACTTGAACTTGCTTGCCAATATTTTAATGGACAGGATTCTTTGGTAATGATCGGTTTCTCCAAGTATTGTCTAACGTCTATTATTGAAGAACACATAGGTGTTGTAACTTGTGTGGTTTTCAAAAAATCAAATAAATCATCACATTCTTTTTGTTTTGAGGATGTAGTTTTACTCGTTGTAGGAGTTACCTCTTGTTCGGTTGAGCTGGGTTGATGTGCTGCTTGGGCATTCAAAAAAGATGTGTATTCTTTTTGCAGAACTTGAACTGCAGCTTCAGCATCCTCATCTGTCTTGAATCCTTGTTTTTTAAATCTTGGATTAATCAAAGTTGAAATCCTTGTTGGTGTTCGGTACAAATATGGAGTAAATCTTTTCACGATGGAATTTTTCAAAGATTCTGCCACTGTTTTTACCAACACTGTTGTGATATTCTTCTCTACTGCTGCTACTTTGGAAGCGGTACCTCGAATCAATGGGATTATCATGGATAATGTTACATAACATTCTCCAGAAATCATCTCCGTTGCCACTTCGAAGGGTTTCAGAATGGTGATGATTTCATTTAATACTGTATAGTCTTCAGCGGTTAAAGATGGTGGAGCCTTCGGACACTCACTTATTGCAATAGTGAGTTCATTTTTTATCTCATAAAGCCTTTGGAACATATAATATACACTATTCCACCTAGTGCTGACTTCCTGAATCAATTTTAAAAGAGGTTTTTGATTCTGTGTTTGAATTGACTTGAGAGTGTCAGAAGCTAAAGTGCTAGATCTGAAAAAGGTTACAATTCTTTTACACTTTTTTATTAGATAATCGAATTCTTCTATTTTAAATGTGTCCTGAACTACCAAATTCAACGTATGTGCAAAGCATGGTATGTGCCGTATCTTCAATTTTTCAGCAACATTTATCATGGTGCTAGCATTATCTGTAACCATGGCCACTATTTTGTCTTTGATACCCCATTCGATTAATACTCTATCGATTGCCTGAAATCAGAGAGTAATTTATAAACTGCAATTCAAAATATAAGTGATACTTACATTAGCTATGCTTTCAGCATCATGATGTCCAACTACCTGAACTACCTCTAGTAAAGGAGACATTAATTCTCCCTGGTATATAAAATGACATGTGATAGCCATAATACCTTCATTTGCAATTGATGTCCACATATCTGATGTTAAAGATATATAATTCACAGAATGGAGGATATTTATAAGTTTACTTTTCATTTCTTTATAGTAGTCAGGTACTAATTTTTGCTTCAAGTTTGTGGTACTTGGTATCTCATACATAGAGTCCAAAGCCTTTACAAAAGCTTTGAAGCCCAGGTGTTCCCCTTTTATATACGGTTCTAAATCCAGGGCGATCATTTTTACATATAATTTGTCCAATATAATCTTCCTGGAGGACCCATCTGTATAATATTTATCCCTATTAATATAGTCCTTTATGGATCCTCTCTTTTTTTCGCTGCTGCTACTGCCGCCTTGACTTCCTGTTTGCCATTTGTCCGGATGTTTTCTTTTCAAGTGATCCCTCATGTTTGTTGTATTTCCACTGTTTTTATACTTATGACTACAAATAGAGCAAGTGACAAATTGTGAATCTGTCTCATTTTTTTTGAACCACTTCCACACTCCTGATTTATCCATGTATACGTATTCGACAATTCGAAATTCGACAGGAGTACAATCAGCAATCAGCATCTTTAAAAACAATTTGAATTTCTTTGGTTTTTAACTGCACTTAAATGTCTAATATGTCACTTGTCAATGATGTCAATTGTCAGTGATCAATGACCAATAGGAAGTAGGAACCATTCGCATATCCACATCGTGCTCGGAACACATCATGAGATTCGTCCACGTACCTCGTTTACTCGGTTGGAGATAATTGTTCACATGTTCACTTAGTACTTGTCGATTCACAATTCACTCTAAAAAAAGTCAAGGTTGGCAAACTATGCCATTTTTTGCATGAAACTATCGATACTATCGGTGAAAACTATCGATAAATTCGATATTGCATTACTATCGATACTATCGATAGTCTATCGATGTTTAGCTAACACTACTATGAATGTGTTCAGTTTCATTCTATTGACAGAATTCTTTGAACGTTGAGTCCAAAAGTTGAAAATAACTTCTTCAGTTTCTTGATTATATTAATTGGAATACCTCATCTCGCCATTTGGTGAATGCGTCCACAATGATGAGGAATGTGGATCCATCTACAGGACCAGCAAAATCCATGTGTTAACTTTCCCAAGGTTGGTTCGGTATTGGCCAAGATGCTACCTCAGTTTTTACCGGTAGCTTGGAAGCTTGGAGACAGTTGTCACATTGATGAACGAAATCTTCAATTGCTTTGTCAATCGCTGGCCAATAAACATAACTTCTTGCCAAACTTTTCATCCTGTCTTTGCATGGATTTCCTTTGTGTAGCTGCTTCAAAATCCTCCCCCTGAATATTTTAGGAATTACTACTCGACAAGCCAAAATAATACAATTGTCAGTAACTGATAAAGATTCCTTTCTATTAAAAAACTGCTGAATCTCTATCTTTTCTGGCCAACCATTCGAAATATAGTGTAATCCTTTTTTCAGAACGGAATCTTTGGGAGTCTCATTTGCTATCATTTTAGCTGTTACTGGCAATGAATTTGTTGCTGCTTCTAGTATCTGTTTGACAGAATTTTCTAGATGTACCGATGCAATGACGAACTTTTTCTCTGGCTTAGATTTGCGATCTATCAGTCTTGATAAAACATCTGCATGTCCAAATGATGATGTAGAAGTATATTCGATTTCGAAATCATATGCAAGTAGTGTCAAGGCCCATCTCTGTATACGGTTTGCTGTATAAACGGGAATGCCTTTTTGAGCCGAAAATTGATATAAGTGGATTGTGATCTGTTTGTAGCGTGAAGTTTCTCCCAAAAATCATTTTGTGAAACTTTGTCACAGCGAAAATTAGAGCAAGCCCTTCTTTCTCGATCTGACTGTATTTCTGCTCTGCTGGAGTCAAAGAACGAGATGCATGATAGATAGCTTCGACAATTCCGTCAGGAAATTTGTGAAGAATATATGCTCCAAGACCATAACTTGAAGCATCCGCTGCTACAATGATCGGTAGTTCTGGTTTGTAATGTGTCAGCAATAAATCCGATGATAAAATAGCTATGAGTTTCTCGAATGCAGTCTGATACCAGTTACATTTGACACTTTTTCTCAAAAGATCATCAAGTGGTCCTCGAATGTGTTCATGCTTCTAACAAATTTGCCATAATAATTTACTGCACCTGAAAATGATCTGAGAGAAGTTAGATCAGTAAAGGGTGACATTTGTGAAATTACTTCGATTCTTGATGGATCAGGTCTAATTCCATTTTTATCAAGAATATGTCCCAAATCCAACGGAGGCGATCCATGACATACAGTGGAGGTGGGATGAAGTTGGGTAGTGAAAAAACTTTACAGTCGAACTCCACCAAATATAATATATATAATATTTGGTGAAGTTCGACTGTAAGTTTTTTAACTACCCAGTTTATATATGTCCCAAATATTTGATCTGCGGCATGGAAAATTTACATTTTTCGATTTTTAAACGAAATCCGTAGTCTTGTATGCGTTGTAGAACTTTGTAGAGATTCTGATTATGTTCCATCTCAGTTCTACCAGAAACAACGATATAATCCAAGTAGGGTGCAACCATATCAATTCCTGCTAACATGGTGTCCATCAACTGCTGAAAAGCTCCTGGTACCATCTTCACTCCAAAAGGAAGACGGTTGAACAAATAGAGCCCTCTGTGAGTTGTAATTGTAAGTAGTTTCTTGGATTCATCGTCAACTTCGATCTGCAAGTAGGCATCCGACAAGTCAATGTGGCTGAATATCACGCCATCAGATATTCTTGAAAATATTTCCTCTGGTACCTCAGAGCAATAATAAACATAGAGATGCCCTCTCTACTCAAACATAGCAGATTTGTAGACAACCACGATGTCCATCTCTCTCAACAATGAAATATGGTCAAGGGGACTGAGGGGATGTAAACATTCAGTTCAGAGGACAATGCAACTAGATGCGTTAGTTGGAGGACAGATGTAAATATAAACAAGGTGATGTTGGCTTAAAAAACAAGGATAGAAAGGCATCTCTATGTTTATATTTACTCTGAGTCTGGTACCGGTAATGGATAGCAGTGCGGTTCTAAAATATCGAGCAGTGCGCTATTCGCCCACAGAACTAATTATTATGTCATAAGATATAATTATGAGTTCTGCATATTCGCCTCATCCGGTATAATCCCGAACGCAGCCTTCGTGGCAAAAAATACAATGACATTTGACAACAATGTACATGTCCCATGTTCGTTTCTCTTTCTATATATGTTGTTATACCGTTTTATTTTCTGGTAGTTTCTTTTCAAAGGAAGAAGGAAGTGGTAGTACGTTGACAGAATTTGAGAATTCTACTTTCCTCCATAATGGGTATTTCTAAAATAATATTTTTGAGTAAAAATATGAGGGTGAGTATTAAATATAGGTTGTTCATTTCTGCAGATCTTTTATAAATATATTCCAAATAATTCGAAACGATTTTTCAATGTCCCAGGAACAATGAGATCCTTTTTTTTTGGGTTTTACGTTTTTTATCGTACCAGAAAAGATGGTCTCTTTCAAAATTGTTCCTAACCTAACTATGTATTCTATTATTATCATTCCATTTTTATCCTTTTGGCATTTGTTTTGGTCATATGATTAATTTGGCATCTGTTTTTTTCAGATTTGTACAATGGCCAAAGCTTACTCTTAGAAACCACTTCTATTCATAAGCAGAGTTTGCAGTGCTAATATTTCACCAATAGTTTACCTAGTTGACAACTATTTTAACAAAATTCTCACTTTCAATACTTCAGTATTGGTGTATTGTTTCTAAAATCCTCATTTATACTAAACAAATAATTTGAAATGGCTACAAAAGAAGATCGATCACTAGGATCTGGAATTACCTTTCCTAAATGGATGAAGAATAAAATGAATAACAAGTAAGTGTAGACTGTAGATTATGTTTTTACAGTGTTGATTTGATTTTCATTTAAATTTGGCCGTTGTTAAAGTTCTGCAGGTGCAGAACTTTATCATAATTTGCTAAAGGTCCGCACCTGGAAAATTCCGAATATAATATGTCTGAGGAACAGGAAACCTCAGAAAATTTAATGTGTGAATTATTTGAAACAGAAGAAGGAAAAGAAACTGATAGTTTCAAACATAAAAGGTTTTATAAAAAAAAACGGATGAGGAAGGGAAATTGTGAAATAACAAACCTACTGCGGGGTTTAGGAAACAGGAAGTTATTTCCCCCTTCCTCATCAGTTTTTTATAAAACCTTTTATGTTTGAAACTATCAATTTCTTTTCCTTCCTCTGTTTCAAATAATTCACACATTAAATTTTCTGAGGTTTCCTGTTCCTCAGACATATCAGATTCTAAATTGGTATTTTCAAAATTCTTCATATTATATTCGGAATTTTCCAGGTGCGGACCTTTAGCAAATTATGATAAAGTTCTGCAGGTGCGAAACTGGTTTTATTCTACAAAAAAGGGTTACTATATCTCTAGGGCAGTTCTTGGGGTGATTGTAGAACATAACAGTATATGTTTTTTTTCATATACTGCCCAATAAACATAAAAACCTTTTTACGATATTCTGGTAGTTTGTTGAAAATTTTCCTTTCTGAAAAGTTATATCTTTATTGGGTTTTCGTTGTCATATTATAGTCATCTAAGGACTAGCAGTTGATCAGTTTTCAAAGCAGACTAATTTTAATAGATAAACTGATGGTAGCATTAATATTTTCAGCTCAGTATGTAAATGTTTTCACTCACTTTATTTCTCAGTTTATACACTATTATTCTGATTGTCTTTTTTGTATGCCAAAGATTTTTTTGCTGTAGTTGCATGTTCACAAATAAGAATTGTAAAGGTGATTTGAAAGATAAGTCAAAGTATGCTGTTTTCATCTCCTCAACTGTAATAAGTGAGGAGAAAAGTTTGTTTTCTGTATCTCCAGTTCTTTATATATTTAAAATTACGAATCTGAAGAAATTTATGACCTATTTTTCCTCCTATTATAATTTTTCGGAAATGTTGGTGGTTTCATCGCTGCTGGCATGCATTTTCTTTTTTATATATACATTGTGGGTCATAATTAATGTTTGTAACATATGCAAAACACAATAACTTCTTATGGGAAAGTTGCTGTATATTGGAAAAAGTTAAAAATCTATTCTGACCTATGTCACGTGGTCAAAAAATGGCGGCAATTTTGAAAAACTTATTTCAAATGGCCTAAAAGTGAAGTTATTTTTGATAATAGCAAAAAGAGTTATTTGAGACTTGAGTCAGTTGTGTACATTTTGATTTTAGGATCATATGCAAAATTATAAATATCTTATATGATATAATTGAAATTGGTAATTTTTTCTAAATATTTTTTTGTTGATTTAAAAACGCTGTTTTTTTGTTTTAAATAACTCAGGAATCATAAACTCATCATTAATAATAATCGCGTTACATACACTATATATGTCAAACTCGATTTTTAGGTTATCTGATATTCTAAAACTATCCCATATAAAGTGTTTTTGTAACACTGATAATAAAAATTTGTCCAATATGTTGAAAACATTATAATAGCCTGCACTCTATAATAAATATAACAAAACCTGATATTTTGCCGACTAAAAATGTTGGCAATATAATATATGAAAATGTGCAGTGCTTTTGCTGTATGGCAACCATGCTTCCGTATATTATACAGCCAAAATATAGCCAGCAGAATATTGGGTCGACTTATTTTCGTCTAGACAAATGGTCGAAAATGAATTCACACAATATCAAAAATAATACCAAAACCCCAGTGTCTTAAATCTCAACATTCAACAGAAAATGAAACGTATTGTATCAATGCTCTCCATTTCCATAGAAATATAAACACATTGGATACACATTCTAATGTATAAAAGTCAATAGTTATAAATATGCCTACACACATAAAACACATAGATTAACGTCATATTCTTGTCATAATTTTGTTTAACAAATGACACGCGAATTTTTAAAAATATCTGAAGACATATTTTCATTTCAAGAGGCAGATTGTTGAACATGACTAGACCTCTTGTAAATGAGGTATTACAAAAACCTTATCAGAGTTTGTGTAAAAATAATTTGTCGCTTCCTTTTAGTATTGTGACAATGTACATAATTACATTTTGAACATAATTCAGTTCACTTAATAAATACGACAGTAGTATGTTATTTTGCAATTTAAAAATGAAAATCAATGTATTATATAGAATAAGTTGATGTTAAGTTGATGTTAATTAATTGCAATGTGTTATGATTGGAGTATGCCACTTACAATTTAAAATTGCTCTCACTGTATGATTTTGGATTTTTTTCATTTTATTGATTTGTTCATTATTCCGGAAACTTAGTAAATTGCCACAATAATCGATTAGACGTACATGATAGACATGTAGATCGTTAATTTTGTGAAACGAGACGCTTCATCTTCAAGTCTGTACATGAATCCAATTTTTTGCGTCATTTTCTTTTTAATATATTCACACTTACTTGAAGTTTGGTTGACTATCAATGATCACTACCAAATACTTGAACATTTGACTTTTTCCATTAATTTGAATATTAAATTTCATTTAATTGTCCTTGATCATTTTCATGGCTTTTGACGATATGATAATGGAAAACAAGAAATATTTTCCCCCTTCATCACACAAGCAATTCAGTTCCTAGCATTTCGATAACTTATCGTTATCTTCATCATTATTATTAGTAATACCTACTGGTGAAACGCGCATCTATGTATTGAATAACTGTTGTGGTGTAGGGGGGAAAATACTTGTTCTCGATATGATTCAAACTTTTGTTATATTTTAACGTTCATTTTGAGAACATTATCGCAGATCCAGAAAACAACCTTCTCAAGATCTTCGTTCAAGAATTATTCCAATCCCCTTTTTTCCATTGAAATAAGCATAAAAATTCAGCTTACATTTTTTAACTTGAAGTATAATATCATTTATGAATAAAATGAATAATATCGTCCCCAGTACCGACCCTTGAGGCATTTCATTTGATTTGTTCTTTATTTGAATATGTATTATTGAATCTGACGAGCTCTTTTTTTTTGTAAATTGCTTTGGAACCGATTGGAACCAGCCAAAAACTTTTACTCCAATTCCATATTTGCTTAATTTTTTCTTTAGTAAATCAATATTGATACTTTCAAAGTACTTACTTACTTACTTTTTAAAGTAAGTCCAACAAAACCACCCCTATGATTTTCTTGTCATGAATGACTACTTTTCACTTTGATATGAAGAAACTAGAGACGTTTCACATTAGTGACATTTTCTAAAATATGGTTGTTGTTGAATTAGTATTTTACAATCTTGAAAAAATAAATTTCTCAAGTGTTGCTAGAGTATTGATTGGGCTACGTTCAGCTGCACGTTATGTATTTGTTACCTTTGGAATCAGAATGACTATAGATATTTTCCATACATCAGGGAAAACCCCCATTATCAAAAAATAAAGATGAATTTATTGTTTCAAGAAATCTATTTCCAATTCCCAATTACGTCACAGCCATTAGCAAATTAGCAATGTAAACAATCAATTGTATTGACAAAAGTGAAAAATGCTTGATTTTTTTCGCGAAAAATGGCATGAGTGCATTTGTTCCCTTAATCTAAAAAAGTATTGAAGAGCAGTAATCCTTTACTATGATTATTTTGCTTTGTTATTTTGTTTCAATACTTCCTGTATCATACCTAAATGAATCTTTAACAACTGACTTTAGTTTTTTCATGCCATATTCACTGCTGACCTTTTCCTTAATCCTAGCAGATGATGAAACTGCAAAAAAATCGATTTAGAAACCAAGTAGTAATGTTGCATAACTTTGACCTTGATCAATGAAAGGTTGGTTTATCACTCTTGCTATCCTTGGATAACAACAAGGTGTGGGATTTGCTGAATGTGCTGAATAAATAGCTTATTGTGTCTTCCATTCATTTGTTTGATTTTACCAAGGTGTTACAATAAAGCACTGTAAGTCAGCTTGGTTGCATCCTTTGAGATCATGTGACATGCACATTGGATCACTTTTAATTTTTTTCCCATACTATAATAAAAATATATACGTAAGTCAAAAACTAATAGCGTCAGAAGAGAAACTTTTTATGTTATTCGAAAACTGTCAATGAGTGTGCAAAAAAATACATTGCATTATCCCGAATGAATTACTACGGAAGATTCACTTGTACATATATGTACATTGTTATATGTATATGTACCTACATAATCAGTACATGCAAATGAAACTTCCCTAGTAATTAATTAGAGATAATGGAATGTCTTTTTTGCACGCTCATTGATAGTTTTCGAATAACATAACAAGTTTCACTTCTGACGCTGTTAGTTTTTGACTGACGCATATATGTTTTCTCATGTATTCCTTTTGTTATTGTCTTTTTTTATCTGCATAAAAATGTTTTTTTTCGGCAATCGTCCGGAAAGTACATACTTCCCGGACGATTTTTCTTTGAGAAAGTATCACTTCCCGGACTAGTCCGGGAAGTACGTACTTTCCGGACTAGTCCGGGAAATACTTGAATTTCAATATAAATATTTATATAAATAAGAATTAGAATGTTTCTGTTAGTACCTATCTTCTGTTCGCATTTCGATATTTAATACAAATAAGAATTAAAATGTTCGAAATTTTCTTCTACAAAGAAATATAAAAAATAAATGTGTCTCGATTTGTTATTCTACACGGTTACCGAAAAAATTGTGTACGCAACACGTCCGAAAACAGACTCGTCCTAGAATCTTGTCCACTCGTCCAAAAAAACAGTGTTTTCCGGACTTGTTACGTAAATTACAATTTTTTTTTTGTATCAAATGCTGAATTTTTGAGATCTTCAATATTTTCTACTTTGTAATTTTCGTTATAACATTGAATTATATTGAAATGTCCAGAATCAACTATACCACTGAGTTTCAATATTAATTGAAAATTAGATATAGTATTTCAATGTATGGAAGGCCCATTATTTTGATGTATGGCTATTTTTGTATTAGGAAAAGTAAAAAAGCAGCTATTTCCACTTGACCGCCATAGATTCTTTGTTCCGATAAATGGTTGTAATAATCTTCATCATTTGAAATTTGTATATCATATCTTACTTCTTCTCCACCTATGAATTCTTCAAAATTCTCCCAACGATCTTTGATAAATATCACTATTTTTAATCGAATAATAAAATGACATTATTGAGTTGAAAAAATTAAATAAGACAAACATCTGAATAAGCGATTCCCTTTGCAAATGAAATCAAATTGCAATAAAACAACCGAGATGGAAGTAACTCGTTCATTAGGTGTACATCATAATATTTTCATTACTTCATTACTCATTATGTCCCGAGCATTAGACCTCTTAGCCATTACAGATTCACGATTAAAACGTTTACATGAAAAATTTACGCTAATCAAAATAGTCAAATCGCATATCATGCCCCTTCAATAATTTTTAGAGAATAACCTGGCCCCTAAAACTTTTCTTATTATTTTTCATTGAAAGTAATTAGTAATTAGGTGTACAAAAAATTACTAGTTGTTTCCCCCTCGAAAACAACGATGTTCTGATAACTAACTGTATTGGAATGCACGATATCGAGAGAGTGACATGAAAATATTAAATATACCTAAAAATACCTGGACACTTGTAGCATAAAAAGTACTTCAAGAAATGGTATGATAAAAATATGTTCATACACCGGCAGTCATGATGAAATATGCACTAGCCTACCAAATACACTACACCAATGACTGCAATTGATTTTTTTGTCCATTCATTCTCATGTAACATCAAATAATTTTTTGAAAAATGAGAACACTAGTTACAAAGACTCCCTGATAAACTGAGACTAATTTGCCATCTTGAATTTTTCAATTTTGACAGAAGAATCATAATCCTTGGAAACTCATTTTACTTAAGTTGGTAGAAATATATATTATTTTCTTTCAAGGAACCCGAAGTACAATCTATTCAGTATCAATGAAATCTGAAGTTAAATGTAAATGTCATTTTACCTATAAACGTCAAAAAATGTCCAGTATAATTTCGTGCTCGTCACCCCAAGGAGGAGAAAAATTTCCGGTTGCTATGGTAACGATAAAAAATACAGGGTTTTAATTGGTCGAAAATGTTGGGTGTGTAATTTTGGATATAGAATACAACAGTATTTGTGGATGGACTCTTTAACTCGTTTGTTATTTTAATTCTCTAGCTTATAAACAAAGAAATATCTGAAGCTGTCTATCACTTGTCAGTAAGTGTGTGTATCAAATGATAATTATTATGCTTATCCTTGAGTACTTTAAATATAAACATGTCTGGTAACATATAAATAATAAGATAATAAGATTACAACTTCGATAAAATGTACCAGATGTTTCAAAAATAGATGTTTCTAAAACTAGACATTAAAGATAAACGAAATATTTAAAACATACCTAATAAAAATTGAAAAGGTCTGTTTTTTAATCCATGAAGTTGTGGATAATATCTGATGTGTTGTTTCTTCAAATGTTTCATAAATATACTAATGCATCGACACTCTCAGATAGTCTGTGGCAAACAGGGTTCGCCTGATTTAAATAATTTGATTTAAATCACGATTTAAATCAATGATTTTAATCAAGTGATTTTTTAATTTTGGTCAATGAATATAATAAAAAATATGAAATCAGAAACATTTATTTATTTTAGAAAATATAGTCAAAATACAAATTAAAATAATACAAACTGCAACTAAAACTATATTCTTAATATTGAAAAAAATAATATATATTTTAAAACAAATTTACATATCACTCTACTTCCAGTTTTTCTTTTCTATAAAACATTTCCAAATTGTGTCTTTCCTCCTTCCACCCATTTTTATTTTACACTTACTTTACTGTATTTTGTGTTGTGATTGGTACAAACAAAATTCGACAGGATTTTTACAGGGAAATTACGGAGCTAGGTGGCACGAAGCGATTTCTTGACAATGCAATTTCTGACCAGAATAAACCATGCGCTCGTATTGAGACCCAAAGTCTGATTGGAATATTGGGAAAGTAAAGAGCTATTGGTTGGTTTTGAAATAACAATTTAGATTGGCTTGGTTCAAAATTAGCGGTACTTTCACATTCTGTCAAAGTCATGTCAACAGGCAAATGCAACTACACACATTGGCGTTCCTAATTGAATACAATACGTATGCCTCGTTGTTCTTTAAAATTTGTGTGCGTTACATACCATTTGTTGTGATAATTATAGATGAAATAATGTACAGTGAAACCAGCCAAACTTTAGACGTGAAAACGTGTTGCGCACTTGTTGAACAACGGATTATAGTCCGTAATATATCCAGTGATAAGACACTCAACATGATCGAACGCGTAATTTAAAATCCATGGCTAGATTGGTTTCACTGTACACGCATATTTTAATAGTGAGTTTGCTTCTCCATGTAAATTCAAGTAAATACATGGGAAAACTCTGAAAGATGATTTCATTTTCTTTAAAACGAAAAAATATTCGCCGTTACTGCCGTTGGGCCTGACCACGGATAATTGGGAATTCAATATAAGGGATACTCCCTCTGGTGTCAATTTTTGACACTATAGATGAGTACATTGAAATTATTGTTTTGGTCAAAATTCCTAAGATTTTGGCTATTGTTTATGTGCATTTTGTTAAACCTGTTATCATTATTAATAAGTGATGAATTTCTGGTACATATAAATGGTGAATATGCTGTTCTTCTGTTGACATAATGTACTCGAAAGTAGTTCAATTTTTGCCACTATGGCGCTGGCATCTAATGTTGAATTCCCAATAGAGACACGGTCGTCGCATCCGCCATTTTTGTGACGTCAATCAATTATAATTTTTGTAAACATACGTCTCATATTTTGTTCCTAGTGTGTTTGGCAAAAAATGATCAACTCTTTTTTGCTGTACGTTTTGTTTTTGTTCGAGCTGCAGTGCTTTGAGAGTCAAAATATTGAAAATTACACAAATTATCATTTAAAAAAGCAGAATGTAACAACCCTTGGTTCTGGTCTAAAGAGAATAAGAGCTAGAAGGGAGTATGATCAACTAATAACCATGAAATAAAAGGCAGAGTGTCAAAAAAGTTAAAATTTTCAACTCAGTCATTCAATTGTATACTAATTGCCATGGCGAAATAATTGATTTCTACGAATTCAAATGCAGCTTAAAAGCGATATGGTGAAAGTGTTTTAATACTTTGTGGATTCCTCAGCTGATCTAGATTTGAAGTAAAATTCCATTGTTTCGAAATTAGCAAGAAATCCGTTATCGCGAATATTATTCAAAGGAGGTGTGTCTAATGACGTTTCACGATTCTGACGCAAAACAACCAATGATTTACATAACAATAAGCAAGGTCAAGTCGAGCCTGTTTGTTGAAACTGAACTCCATAACAAAACTAATAGTGCTAAAAAATAAATATTTTGAACTTTCACAATAGATTCCAATTTACAGGGTGATACAAGTAACTAATATATACAAACCATTTGTTGATTATGAGGTACCTAATATCTGTTATTGAGGTAACAATTGGGATTAATATTTTTTGTATAACTGGATGTGAAGAAAAGGACTCGAACAAAGTCTGAGAAGTTTACTCCTTTTTCCAACAAATACACCAATCAGTATATAGAGCGTTAAATGAGTGATTTAATAAAAAAAATATCAGGAGGAATCCGACTGTGCCAAACACTTGAAAGAGGGTCCTTAGTTATACCTATTCTGTTATGTTTTGGACTCGCAACTGTCATTAATTAATTTGAACTGCACTGTTCAAAAACTTTGATGTAGTTAGTAATGAATATACTGCAGCTTTATGCCAACACCAAACCGCTACTTTCAACATCTCGACACGTGTTTCAATCACCAAGTGATCAATTTCAAGAGGGAAGGTGAGGGAACGTGATAATCCCTTTACAACACGCCTACCATCATCTCCAGGCAGTGTAGCGAGAAATTAGAATATACGTTTTGTAATATTATACTTCTACTTTCGAAATTTGTTTGAGAAATTGAAATCGCACTAGAGCATACAGGTCCACTGCAAGATAGTGCAAAAAAAATCAAATTGCAATTGTGCCAAAACTAATGGTCCGACATTTTGCGCATGAATGAAGTACACATAATTCACTACTCTCATGGAAAGGGACAACCCCTCAAATTGAAATATGGCGGAGTTGTGACATTTTTTTAAATCGCAAAATTTTCCGGTTTTTCCAGTTTTTCTCCGTTACCAATGATCCGATCGGGTCGTTAAAATATCTCATTTATTTATTATATTATCTACAATTATTCTCATTGGAGTAACCGGATTGCTGTATTAGTTTTCATTTTATAAACGATACACTAAAAACATGTTTTTCTGTATTTAATAAATGGCAGTTGCTAGTCCATAACATAACAACATAGGTATAATTAAGGACGTCTTTCATGTGAAGGCACAGTCGGTTTCCTCCTAGTATTTTTTTCAAGAAAAAATCCTCTATTGATTGACATAAAAGTGGAATTATATAGCAAATATATGACAGTGGAAAACAATGACGGACATTGAAATGTATTCTTCTTTTCGTCATAATCTTGATTTGTAATTTTAAAATGTCACTGTTTTTATATCTTGGAAATGTCTTAGGTATATTGTATATGTCCCAATAGTCCCATTTATTTATTTATATTTATATTAACCTATTTATATTTATATTAACCTATTCATATTTATATTGACCTATCCTATGTCATGCAAATTATTTTTAACGATAAATAAACATATTTATCTTTTTCAAATGTAAACT